>CM040185.1:43947045-44547045 GCA_022606455.1 Callitettix versicolor | reverse complement strand
ACCTGATTTTAATTTCCTAAAGTTTTGAAATCTACCTACAGTTTTGTATGTATAAAATACAATCCATTTTTTTCTGAACTAAACTAAAAAAAAAAAAACACTAATTAGCCACAATTCAATCAATAATTATTTTAAAAATTATCAACGTTTATGTTTAGTTGATCCAGAGGTTATATTTACAATGTTCTTTACAGCTGATTAATTTTTAGTTGATGTTATGTAAATCATTTCGTATCGCTGAAATTAAAGTGGCCATGAAGTACGTTAACCAAAGTCATAGATAAACTATTAAATATAGCGCCAATCAATTTCAAATAAAAGCATAAATAATAGGCCTAAAATATCAAAAATCTGCTTTTACAAATAATAGGAAGCTCAAACAAACAAGCCTAGGCCTACATAATGTTGATCAGAAGATTTCAGTAGCAGTGCGACTTATCCAAAAATGAAAACAGGAAGTAAAAAGTAATTAATTATTACACAAATTGAATCTTAAAGTTTACCACTATTATCGAATGTCAATTGGAAAATAACTAGAACTTTATCCACAAGTTACATATTCACCAGTGAAACATAAATAATTTCAAAAATAGGATATAGTTGGTAGGTCTACACTTGTTTCACAAGCACAAACACATGTGCAAGATTACTAATCTTTACTCTATGAAGACTACGCTATTTAGGTCTACATCAAGTTTAACAATTTTAACATTTTCGCAAAGTAAAAGATTAGGCCTACGTTAGTGAAAGTATTATTTCTTTTTAACCAACAACCCAAAAGCAGGTAACTTTCTTACTAAATGAATTTGGTATTTATGCAATGCAGGTTGTTTTTTCCAAATAGTGATTTTTGAACATATTTTCTTTTATTACACACCTTATTATCCAATCATACATAATATTTTTTTAAAAGATTACTTACGAATTTAGGCTGTTTTACGGAACTACATTGTGACGTCACTGTTATTTATATTGCATAAATAAACATTCTAGATTTCCTACACCGACGTACTGCTCATGCGCGTTATCAGATTCTAATAGGCATTACTTTTTTATGCTTAACATCTATACTTTAAGCCTGTTGAACGGGGAATCAGCGTTAGCGGTCGTCCAGATTTAGAAACATCGTCCTCCGAGTTCCCTTGAAAACGTTGTTAAAATGGCGTCCGTTTAATTAAATAGGTTTTCCACCCAAAAACCGTGTCAGTTAAGTCCTTGGTATTTTCTTTTTTTAATATAGTTTTTTTTTTGTTTTAGGGATCAAAAACACGTTACC
Organism: Callitettix versicolor; assembly: GCA_022606455.1. NCBI lineage: Eukaryota > Metazoa > Arthropoda > Insecta > Hemiptera > Cercopidae > Callitettix > Callitettix versicolor. The sequence goes on along the minus strand of CM040185.1, from coordinate 44,545,769 downwards.
TACTTCCATGCAGTAGCGATTTTCAGGTTATGCGGGTCACTTTTATTTTCGATTTTATAGTATGTCCCGTACTTTTTGGGCTATTGCTTTTGGGCACTTAATAAATCGTTTTAGCGAAAACATTACCGAAAAATCGAGAACAACCTACACTGCATATTTTCATGAATTTAGGCCTATTATTAATTTTGAATTTGTTTGTATTATTATTATTTTCATCTTATTGTCTATGTTTTGACGTACACAATTTTACCTAACCTACATAATGAAAATGTAAGTGCTAGTAGCATTCTACTTGGTTCAGTCGTCCAGTCGCGTACCTGTAATGTCCACAGGACACTGCTACCAAGCATGCCAACATTAAGCAAAGAAAATAGACCTACTGTATTTATTTTTAAATAAAAAATACGTAATTGTGGAAGTATCCATACTTTGAACTCTTCTTTTCAACAAAGATATTTTAAAGAATGTAATATCAATGTTGCCAGTTGGAAGGTAATGAAAGAAAAACTGGTAATTATGGTCTCACTGAGATGTACAAAAATTATCAAGAAAATTTACTTTATATTCCGCTTTGTATTCCGCTTTTGACTTCATTATAAGTGTTAACATTTTTTAAGCGAAGTTTTTTAATGTTAAACTTTGGCGAGAGGAGTGAATAGAAAACGTCTGCCGAATGGAAGTATGTAACAAAAGAGCAAACGAATTTCGTCTCCCTATTTCTGTCCCTTTTTTTCTTCTTCCTTTTCGATATCAGTATACGCGTATTATATGAAAACTTTGTGTTGCTTTGGTATCGGTATTTTTCCTTCGTTGAAGAACACGTGTACGTTGTAACCGTTTATAATACATTCAAAATAATATAAACGATTACAATAATTGTTGTTAATATTGCTAGTTCTTAACAACATAACCTAAAACTTATTATAGTTTATCAGCTGTTCAATGAAATCAGCTGATCGTTACGAATTAATATAAAATAACTGACCTTTTACTATAACTACAGTAAATGATATCTAAGTAGGTATATGTAATTATTTATTTAAACAAAACAAGATATTTGTAAACATATCTTCAAACTAATAATACATTCAGCAAAGATATCATTAACAAAAGCTTCGCTTCTGTCGGTAACTTCCCGAGTTCCACACGTGTACTACTTTACTCTATGGCTAGTTTTTTAGTCACAGTAATCTGTACATGTGATCCATGCTCGGTTCGCTTTTTCTGTTCCTCAGTCAGCTCATTTTTAGATTAACTATATTTTTGAAAATACTATTTTACTGCTTGTTTTCATGCACAGTGTAGGTTTCATAGCAAACTATCCGTGGGTACCCGTATTGCTTGGGTCTATTAGAATTCACTCAGGTAATTACGTAAATAAGATACTGTTTTTTCATCGAGTTTCAACAAAATTCAATTTTTAAGACCAGGGAAGTGTTTGGAGGTCAAGGTTCACTGGGGAGGGGGACTGTAGATCGCATGAAGACCAACAACTTGCTAAAGATCGGGAACAAATATCTTTTTCACTTTGATGATATAGGCCTAATTGCATTGAGGAAAATTGGGTTTTTGGTGTTGGGGTGGGTCCGCCACCTCCACAGTATTTGTTTTTAGATTTTCACCCATCACAAACAACCTCTGTGTGAAATTTTGTGCGAATAATTCAAAAGATAAAAATTTCTATTGGGGAAATACACACATAAACTTTTAGCCCAGGTGACCATCAAATGCGGAGCGGAGTTGAGTTGAGCCGAAGGACTACGCATTCAAAACCTGTTGTTTTTAATGTAAGTGCGGCCACTGAAAGCAAAAGAAAGTGGCGTCGTTGGGCTCCGCTTTGTCCAGGTTCGGTTATGAAGCTGACTTCGCTTCCCCCACAACACCTCCAAACGTATTATTTCTCGTTACCTAGGTTATGCTTTTTAAGAATAGTAGTTTCCTAGAATCCGCTACAGCAGGTCTAAATATTCAGATTTAAAAGATAAAAATACGACGTTCGTTAAACTGACTGAACTTCGGTTGGCGTTCATCTTCATTCTGTTCAGCTCTGCTCCGTTTGGCTCAGCCCAGCTCCGCATTTAGTGACTACCCGGCCTTAGCTTTTATATATATATATATATATATATATATATATATATATATATATATATATATGCCTGCATTATTGACTTTGGTAATTTGCGGGAGTAATTTTATGTCTGGCTGCGGGTAATTATTATGGTTGAGATTGGCAAAACTGGTAATATACAACTTCCATTTTCCCAATGTGGACATTTAGTTGCTCTTCTAATGGTGGGCTAACTTCGTAAAGGGCGCAATTTTTACAAAAACGTAATTTTAAATTCTCATTATAGTATTTTGATGCATATATCCGTTTTCAGGTTTTATTAGCTTAAGAAAGTATTTTTACTTGGAAGTTTCCATTTTTATATCAAACGCACATTGATGGAGATCGGACAAGTTGTTGAAATATTTGTCTTAGGCCGAATGGTGTAGTTTAAATTTTTTAAAGTCAGCTATAGATTACCGATTTTCATCAAATTTTATTCAGAAGGAGCACAATTAAGTATCGAATCGAAACGTGTGGTTTTCTAAATCCTGGGGGAAAAATGGTTTGAGCATAATCTATAGAAACTTTAAAATGTGATTTCTCAAAGTCCTTGTATCATACGAGGGTTGATCAAATATAAACGAGACTGACTTTCTAAAAACTTTTCCGTTGGACATTGAACTCTAAAGGGTGGGGTTTCAGGTAGCCTGGGAGGTTTGGGACGGGCGTAGACGGGCAACATTTCCGTTCGGACCCTTCAGTATAAAACTATACAATGAGTGAGAGTGAAGTGCACGTTTCCGTGGAGCAGAGAATTATTATTAAGTTTTTGGCCAAGGAGGGGGTCAATCCGACTGAAATCTTTCGTAGATTGACGGCTCAATACGGGGACAGGACCCTGTCAAGAGCTCGCGTTTTTGCTTGGCACAAGGAATTCGCCGAAGGACGGGAAGCAGTAGAAAACCTCAGCCATGATCGTCGCCCGACCACTTCCGTCACGGACGAAAACATTGATGCTGTTCGGAAGCTCCTGGACGAAGACAGACGTATATCGCTGCGATTTATTGCAGATGAACTCCAGTTGAGCTATGGTAGCGTTCAAAAAATCGTTACATCAAACCTGGAACTCAGCAAAGTATCTGCTAGGTGGGTTCCACGAATTTTGACCGACGTTCACAAACGGAATCGTTTGGAGATTTGCCAGCGACTATTGACCCAATTTGAACGAGATGGTGAGGCATTATTAAACCGGATTGTCACCTGTGACGAAACATGGGTTCACCATTACACTCCCGAGTCGAAACAGGCAAGTATGGAGTGGCGGAAGAGGGGAGAGAGGGCGCCTCTGAAGGCCAAATCACGATCGTCGGCCGGGAAGGTAATGGCCACTGTATTTTTCGACAATCAAGGCGCCTTTCACGTCGATTTCCTCCATCAACGACGCACAATAAATGCACAATATTATTGCGATGTTTTAGAGGCCGCAAAACAGTCTTTTCGTAGGAAAAGGAAATCTAAACCGGCGAGAAACGTCATTCTTCTTCACGATAATGCCCGACCACATTCGGCGAACGCTACGAGGCTTAAACTCGATCAAATTGGCTGGGAACCAATGGAACATCCCCCATACAGTCCAGACTTATCACCCTGCGACTATCACCTGTTTGTGCCACTCAAAGAGGCGCTTGGAGGCCAGCGTTTCGAAGACGATTCTGCGGTGGAGACCTTCGTGCTCCAATGGCTCAATGAACGCCCGAGAACTTTTTACGAAGATGGAATTAAAAAACTTCCAATCCGGTGGGAAAAATGTGTTACTCGTGCGGGACACTATGTAGAAAAATAAGTTGTATCAAGAATAATTTGTAAGTAAGCAATAAATTTTTTAAAAAATCAGTCTCGTTTATATTTGATCAACCCTCGTATGTTAGTCAAGATCAATACGAGAACTCGTACATCAAGTCGATATAACATGTATTTTCCACGTTTGTAAACTAATATAATTGCGAGCCTAAATTAGTCAATTTTTAGGCTCTCAACGAGTTATTTATTCATTTTTCGTATTCTATTCTATTTTCGTATTCTGATTATTAGATTGATACTTTTAATGTTAACCTTTAAGTGTTAGTCAAATTTAATAAATAAGTAAATTTGTATTTTGTATTTTTTTTATAAAATAAAGTTTGTTAATGAATAATGAAATGTTTATGGTATTATTACAGTTTATTCGGACATTTTCAATCATTTGTGTACATAATGTAATACACGACGTTTTCCCGAGGATCCGGGTTCGATTCCCGGCGAGGGCTTGGCATTTTCATACGCTATAAATCATCCCACCGTCTGCATTAGCCCAAGTGTGCACAATAGTCGGACGTTAAAAAAAAGAAAAGAAAAAAAAAATTCGAGAGTATGAATCAACTGTAGTTCTCAAGTGACTAACTTAAAACCTAAACATGCAGCAAGAACATAAGCCTAGATGACTATACATTTTTATAGTAAAATAAATATGTTGAAAGAAATCTAAAAATCCTTTCCATGAACCTGAAATCTGGATTATGCATGCATAATTATTACTAATGTAATAAATATAAATATTGGGTACTTTCTTTTCCAACGTATTGATAAAACATTTGTGATAACTTAATAGGCATACATATGGATCGTGAAAGCATGATTCAATCATTTTCAACCGCAGTATAATTCTGAGTTATTATATTCAGAAAGTAAAAGAAATACAAAATAGTTCTACGTTCATATATAAAATGATAATAGTTTTAAAATTATAATGTTTTATCATAATTATTTAAAGATACCAAAACCATTTACTACTTTATTTTGTAATATTTTTTCTTTAGGAGCTACAACTACGTAGGCAGTTCTGGAAAATCGCTTCCAGGTAGCAGCACAATAGGAATAAATGAAATCTACATTGCAGTCCTGAATACATATTAGTTGCTAATAATGCTGCCAGATAGCAGATAAATTTAGAACAGGAATGGATAATTACTATGAATACAAGTCATGAGATAAATACAGTATATTTATTAGTATTTGCCTGGTATTCAAAAATTATTTTTATAAATCATATTTAATCTAAATTTTTGTATAGGCTACTACAGTGTTATTGTTCTGTTAAATCCAATACTTTTTCCCAAGACAAAAATTACATGAAAATATCGGACTTATTATCTGTATTACGTACATAGATCATGTGTTAAGTTCCTTGATAACTCATTTTATTAATTTGTACCATTCATATTATTAGTTGATAATATAAATAAAAATTTACATTTTTATACAAAGTAAGTATAAAAATATCCTTTGATATACATTATTAATGTACTGCATTTAGTCGCTTCTCAATTTTAATTTTATTGCTAAACGGATGTTGTCACAACTTAATAATAACTAGTTTTAAAAAAAATTAGGAACTATTAATTGAATGCACAATAGCAAAATTCTAGTAAACAAATCTAATAATAACAACAATAAAAAACTTTTATGAAAAAGAATATTATAATTTTCAGACAGATAGAATTAGTTGTTAACCACAGTAGGATTATCCTCCTATTAATTCTTTTAAACAAATTCCTCACGGTTCATAAACATGGAGATACCTTGAAAACCTATTTTAAAATCTTATAGGTTTATAACAGACTGGACCTCTGATTCTGATTCAACTTGACTGTTCATCATTTGGTTTGTGTATGTTTGTTATGTAGTTTTGGCTAAATGCACCAATCGTTTTGATATTCAGTATGAAGATGTATAAAGTACAAATGGCAAATGTTTATGTAAGATTTTTGTTTATTCACTTCCATTTCAAGACAGCTGATTTGATTTAGCTCTAACGTGTGTAGTTCTTGGCTATTTCCTGTAATACTAGCTAAATAGCTCACCTTATCCATTGTTCCCACATCATATTTCAGACCTGGGATCCAAAATTTGAATCAGACCTTATTATGGTTAAGTATGGTTTTTTTTATTAAGTGGAAAAAATTAGTCGCCCTACGTCTAAAATGGGTTTTATTTTATTTATTGGTTGGTTTTATCATCTGTTAAACATTAATTTTACAGTTAAGAAATATTTCTTAAGGATTAATATACTTAAAAAAAAAGTCACTGCTAGGCCCCTGCGGAGCCTGTCCTGGGACTTTAACGTACACTTGGCACAATTTTGACTCCTTTATGGAGAAAGGCGAAAAAAAAAATTAAGAAAGTTTTCCCTGTGACATTTCTTTTTCTTTTAGTTAGTGGTTAAATAGGCAGAGAAGAATGCAATCCCCGTTTTTCTTGTCTAGGAAATTTATAAATACTGTGAGGTCTATTGTTCTTTGAAGTATTGGTTTAGCCTAAGCTTAGCGCCCATTTTTGTAAATATTTAATGAAATATTCTACATTAATGAAGTCTCTATATTTATGGTTCATTATAAATAAATTTTTGCAAACATTTAATAAAATACTTGCAATAATGATGTCTGAAATATTTTCTATAATTATGGGTCATTTCTAATGGATTAAAAATTTATCTAGTAAACAAGAAAAAATATTGTTTATATGACAACCCTTTTTGTTATCAATTTTAATGAAGGTATACACTTGTAATTAACAATTATTAATATTTTACTGATATTGAGAGTGTAATGTCAGCATAAAACAGATTAATTTAATCAAAATTTTGCTATTTGAAAGCACAATAATTTTTTTTCTTATTAAATGAAATTTGCAACTGATTTCCATTTCTAATTTGAGAAAATTTATTTGTGTGTATTAGATGATTAACAATATCCAATAACATTTGTTTATTGAAAATACTCCCATAGCAATAACGTTAAAAATTTCTTGGAGTCTAAAAATTATGTCAGCAATTTTTTTCTTTTGAGAATTATTGTGTACTGTATACACAGTATCCTATAAGATAAGTAAAATGAAAGTTGCTTTGGTTGCATGAAATAATAGTTTAATTTAAAATAAAATGTAATTTGAAATACTAAACTGCACAAATTATACATCAGCCAACATTCCGTACAAAAGTATGTCAGGTTTTGGTTAGCCAAATTCTTTTTTTTTGTTATTTAATATTAATCTTGTTATTCCTATACAAATGAAGTAGTTTTAAGTCTGGTTAAAATAAGAATTGGTGATGAATTACTGAATACGATGGCATTTGCGTATGAATGATAACACACCTCGAATTGAGAAAATGTTATAAAACTTTTAGTACAAAGAAAATAATGTATAGTGTGTGTAATAAATGTGAGTGCAATTTGATAACTACATTTTTTTATTAAATACTATCATACATAGGAAAGTTTTTTTTCATATGTTTGTCTATAACACAGACATACAGTTTTTCAAAAAAATAAGGCATTATTTTTATGGTCTCCAAGAATTTTTTTACTATTATATTCAGAAAAACGTATATTTCTGATAATCAATCCTTGATTATGATCAATCACTCCAATATCCACTGTTATCCTTTTGTTTGTTAGAACCGGCGTGTCCAAGTCAGTCTACTGTTTCTCTTTGCATCCCTCAAGGTTATACGTTTAAGGCTGGTGTTATACTACCATAAGATTTTTCTTTCTGTACTATAATGCTGATCCCTCATCCTCATTAGTTTAATGGGCATAAAAGTATGAATGTTAACCAAGACATGTCAAATTAATTTGAAAATCAGTGTAAGATTTTTTTTTTAACACTGTAGAGTGTAAGCTATCATATTCTACATAATCTGTTATACAAGCAATGTTTGCTTGTGTACAAAATGGTTCTCATCCTCCTGCGGCAGTATTTCGCTTGAATTTGGTTTTCAGAAATCAATTGATGAAATCCTTAACTCTAGGAAAACTCACAGGTCAGAGGTTCAGATAGTACTGGTTTCAACCACAAGCCAAAATTTTGGGAAATATTGACAGCCATTGACAAAATTATATTTTTTTGTAAAATGTCTTATATCTGATAATGATGATAATAAGGATATACACAGCAAAAGGAGAAAATATTTATTCAAACACAAACATACACACTTGCAAAATTATCAAGTGTTATTATTTAAAACCATGTGTCTCCATGAATATACTGTGTCTCTAGCATATCACAGGATATGCTGTTATTACTTAAAACTGTGTGTCTCAAAGTATATCAGCTGTTATTTAAAATCATGTGTTTAAACAAACATAAATAAATACATGTTTTTTGCATTGTGTATATGTTTAGCGTTTACAAAAGTCAAACTGTAGTAATAACTACTCATTTTTTCATCCAAATAAACTGATTATGTATCTCCAAGATTGGCTTGGTACACTGGTAGTATGACTTAAAGGCGACATAAAGTGAATAAAAAAATAATACAGAAAGTAAATAATAATAACAAAATATGTTTATTTAGAAGAGAGGAACACGCACACACAATTCTGTGCAAAGGAAAACAAAAACAACACAAACGTAGTGCAACAATCATACAATATATTTAAAGTTTTAAGAAATTTTGTAAAGTAAATATTTTGCATACAGAGAGCAATCTATTCAAATTTGTAACAGTCTTTGTATTGTAACAGCTTTAAGCTGACGTAAATATTTCAAAATAGGGCTGTGTAAGATTTATAAACAAATTGTTAAAGTAGAAAATACAATGAAAATTTGTATAACTAGTTTTAGGTTAAGGTAACATTTAACATTGAAAATAAAATTATTGGAAACATAGAGCTACATAGGTTTCTGTCAGATCTGAAGTTTTAAAAAGAAATATTTTTTACAAAGGATATCCAAACAACACATTAGAATTGTTTTTAATATTTACTACGATGATTACAAGGTTAATTTAGTTCTTAGATAATTTTTAATATCCTTATAAAGGGCTTTTAGAATATTTTATTGTGTGCAACCACTTGAAAGCAAGCTTTAAAATTAGTACTTTATCAGTCATGGCCCTTAGAGCTTTTGTAAAAGTTATCATTAAAATATTTATTGTAGTATAGTAGTTTGACTTTTTAAGAAATATTATTTTTTTAATTAGGCTATATAATTTTAACATATTTGATAATGTTATCCGTACAGTAATGTTAAGAATTTTATTTTTTCAATATTTTAAAATTAAAAAATATGGTTGAATAATAACAATTGAAGAAAAAAACTAAGAATTGAAAGTAAAATTACCGTACATGAGAGAGAAAATCTACTGAACATGTAAAAGTCTGGAAACCCAGCAGGACAACATTTGGAGAAGTGAACATTTGGAACAGGAGTAGGAGGAACTGGATGCAGGAAATTCCAGATATTGAAAATATAGAAAATTTTCTGCTTATGAAGATATTATTTTTCTTGAAAAATAGATATAACCAAAATTTTATTCAATGTGAAAAGTAGGTAATAACTATTCAGTAAATTGTTTTATAATATTAATTATTATTATTATAGTTAGGGAAAAGTTAATTATTAAATTAATGAATTACGGAAATTAAATAATGATTTAGGAAAAAACAGAAATATAAAAGAGCCATGATTGAAAAGTAAAAGAACCAGAACTGTTATTTTATGAACTTTGTTGGCTTTATAAATTTTTTTTACTTCAATCCAATTTTTTTTCTTTATTTTTTTTTAAGGTGTCAACTAAAGAGTTTGTAAGATACTTTTATGAAAATGCCAAATAGACAATTTAATTGTTACAATTATAATTTATTACAACTAAACTAATGGTAGTTTACTGGCCATTTACTAATTTCCAAAACATTTTTTAAAAATTAATTGACAATATTACATTTAAAGTTTGTAAAAACGTGCATAAATTTGTCAATAATGCTTTTAGTTAAAACATATCTTTTTGCTCACCGAACATTATAAAAAAGAAAAGCTAAAGCTACTATTTCTTGGAATCAGAGTATTTTTCAAAAATTGTTTGACACATAAAATGTTCTTTAGCATCCTGGTAACGGAATGGTTACCGAAATGTTTATAATTAGACAACAGAGAGTACCTGCAGGTAACACTAAACACACTTCCGAGTAAACATATTAACTATTGGCAAAACATAGTTCAACATTGACTCCTAACCACTGTGCTTCACATAGATCTATATAGACATTTAATGCAATAAAACTGTATCACGCACATATATATTCAGAAATTTAGTCAGCAATACTGAGTTGTCTGTTTCCACATTGAACTCGGTTACGTCTTCCTGTAGTTACACTTTAACACTAATTCATACAAATGTAAATCCTTAGTTTCCATCTCGATTCGCTCACACAGCCCTAAAAAGAAGAGCGTTAACTATCGCCACGCAATAAATCTGTGTACAATAAATCTATATAGTTATATTTTTCTCTATATTCAGTTTGTTTCCCTCCCTACCCGAGTCTAGAGGAAAGAGTAATACAAATGTTACGGTTGCTGTAACAAAAGCTGTTCAAGCTCCTCGGCTGAACGTAACAGAAAAGCAGCTGATTCACGGTAGCCGGTGATCAGCTGACGCACAGCTGCTATTTCTGTTGGGTTGAGCTTGTGTGTTAGGAGTGGTTTGTTTGGTTTCATACTTAGATCTGTAGGTCCTGAAACAAAATAAGTTTAATATTATTTTTTTGAAATATATTTTACAATGATATTTTGGTATTAGTATAACTGATAAAAAAACGCAATACATTAGGTTGGACAAGAAAAATTGGATGATATATTTGTCTTCTGGGATTACTTTGGACTATTTGGATTCTCTAGTTGGATTCACACTTGTCATTACTAATTTTTGAGCAGGAATACAATCTATTTTTAAGTTTTAAATTCTTGAAATTGTATGCCAAAGAATAATAGAAACTGCAAAGTGTTAAGTTTTTCAGTTACTTAAAGCTTTTTCAGTAGTGTGTTTTGAATGAATGGTGACTACAAGTTACATGAAGCAATTCCTTACTTTTAGCCTAAATTCAAAGATGATGTTTTTTTTGTAAAAATCAAGCCTATGTATGTGTTTTTCAGTGAAATAACATGTTTATCAACTAGTCTAACCTCACTATTTATTCTATAGGCTATCATGGTAATTCTAAGTGTGATAACACACTTTCCTTACACTGTTGTATCATCTGACCTTGAACAAACCTATAATCTGTATTATCTGACCTTTGTGGCATCTGTGGCCCTTCCTGTCTTTTTTTATCTTAAAGTCAATTATTACGCTGTGTTTGGCTAATTTTGGAATTACTTACAAAAGTCAGTCTTACACACACAATTTTATTTAAGTACTGATAATTTAATGACAACCAGATTTGATGCATAAGCATCAAAATAGTTTAAATTGAAAGCTGTTATTTAAAATTTTTAGGCCTATGGACATGTCAAGTTTAGTATACTGGTGGACCATAAAATTATAAGTTTTTTGTTTACTTGTGTGCCTGAGAGATACTTGATCTTTATACTAAAAAATGTTAACATAAACAAGGGGATTAAGGAACTGTTATCACTCACCATTGGGCATCATTGCAGGTGCTCCAAACGGTGTAGGGAACATTGGTGCTCCTGTAAAAGGCGATTGTGATATATTTGAACGTTGAAATGCCTGACTAAAATTTGGTCTATATACAGTAGTAGGCGCTGTAGATGTAGCCGCACCATTGATTGGACTTGCGCTGGAATATCAAATCGTTTATTATTCACAGTGTGGTTGATAGTATAACAACCTAACTTTGCCTAAAACATCAAATCCTTTATTATTCACAGTGTGGTTTTGATAGTATAACCTCATAGATTATTCACTATTATCACTAATAACAGAATTTATGTAGCCTACACAATGCTGAGCTTAAAGTAAAATTTGCAACAAACCAACTTATCAATTTGCTAACCACACTACACCCATATGAAAGTATAAAACCTTTTGTGGGCAGTTGTTCCTTAGAGTTAGTTTTAAACTCCCAAATAACAGCACAGTATTGACACAAAGGTATACTTGGTATTTTGCTGGGTAACCAGCTGTTTAATAAAATTAATTTCTGTAACATTATTAAATCAAATATCACTAAGATTGCTAAAGCTATAATGCTAACATATTTATACACAATTTTTAATGGCCCTTGAAAAAGTAATCTATACAATCTGGGATAATCAATACTGATTTTAAGGTATCGCTTCTGAACCTTTGTATGATGAGTGATTCCAATACTTAATAGGGTTTAATGATCTATGTGGCTAAAGTCCCAATCAGTCTGTTGTGTTTTTGAACTGTAGACCTCAAGAATTGTAGTTTGAGCAGCAGTTACTCATGTTGCTTTATTCTTACTGTTAATGATGATCGCTCGTTCTCATTAGTCTAACTGGTATAAAGTATGGACATTAAGAAAAAAATCCAATAACTGATTGAAATCTGCTAAAAATTAAAAAAAAAATCCTGTACACCAAGGTACATCTGACTGCCTTCCAGCCTATCTAAACAGAGTGCATTAGTAGGTAAAAGCTTAATGACTACACTCTGCCACTAGTTGAACTTAAGCTGGCCAATAATACTTTTTTCTAACAGTGTCAGAAATCTGATGTTAATCCAAAGAACTCGAAAAATGTTGTTAAACTGTTTATTACATATAGGCTTAACCTAACCTAACCACTTTATTAATGTACCCAACAAAAATGGTATTCTAATAAAAAATGTACATGTAGTGGTGGGTGCAGGTTTTTGATGGGAAAAACATAGTTTAGAAAAAGTCAAGAAGTTTAGGTCTGGAAAAACTTGTAGTAACAAAAGCATCAATTTGTGTTACTGGTGGCTCATAGTGTTCAGAGTGGTTATTTTTAAAGCTGTTATCCAACATATAAGTAAAATATGGGTTTACTCACTAATTGGAAGCACATAGAATGAATGTTCTAGGTTAACTCTTCCTATTTCGAAAATAATTACAAAACCATCAATACCACAAAGTAAAATTAAAAATAAAAAAACAGAAACTAATAAATGCAGAATTGCTCAAGACACCTGTCTCTGTGTAGGGCCTATTAGCAGCAAATGTGTCTGTAGGATACTTTCTTTTTTTTAACAACTGAATTGGAAGTAAAGTCATTATTCTGAATTTTCACATCTTTTTCACATAATTATCTTGATTTTGTTATGTACTCCCTAAAATTTTAATGGCTCCCTAAATTTTAATGGGATATACCTATTACCCTAAACAATTGTTAAATACTCTAAACTTAGGGTAAATTTCTCTAAGTTGGCAACCCTGTGACTACTTCACCACTAAAAATACAAAATAACTCTAAAATGATTGCAGCCCCTCAGAAGATGAAAACATTGTAATCTGTGAGTTGATATCAAACAAAAAAATCACATACACATAGATTTATTAGTACTTATTTTGCCTTTACAAGAGACCTATTTATTCACATAAAATGTGATAAAATATGACTTACATTTTTTTATTTTTTTTTACTTCTATTTGCACTAATATAGACCAAGGATTTTCCAAAGTAAGGTTGTCTTCTATCAATACAAAGTCTAAATATTAATTTGTTTATAATCTTCCTCTTAAATCCTAACCTAAAACTTATATCATTGTTGCAATCTATATTAAGAGTGCGTCGATGTTAATGCACTCAATATTAACTCTATTATATGCTTTAAAGTAGGAATAATTTTACATTAAAACTTACTTCATTAAGTGATTTGAAGGTTCAGAAACTTTGGCTAAGTTTGGACTTTCTGGTTTGTTGTTGTTATTCAAATGAATTAAATGTTGTTTGGTAGTATCCATATTAATATTTGTAGAACCAACAATGGCTGGTGAGAATACATCGTGTGAAACTGGCCTTGTAGTTATGGGTTCACTCTGAAAATACAATTATATTATTAATAATTTATACAACCTATTAGAATTTTGATAGATATGTAGTATCAAGTAAGTAGGCTAACCACTTTTTGAGACAACAATAGCCTAATTGGATTCTTCATTGTTTTGTTTGTCAGAGTTTAGCATCAATAACTATATAACTGACTAAAATATCATATTAGCTATTCAACACTTTTTTAATCTTTTGATCTCACTGTGTTGGTTAAAGTTACAGTCATGAGCTAACAACTTATTTTACAACAATATAATTTTTTTTGTTGAAAATGTGGTTCTTTTAAGGAGTTTTTTTACATTATTTACCAGAAATTTTTTCTTACTGAAATATTTAAAGTACACATGTAACAGTGTTCACAAGCAAATAATATGTGCATAGTAGTTTTTGTTCTGTATGATATTGACATGTAATATTTTTGTAAAATATTTTTTCTATGTAGAACAAGGCTGGCCAAAGCATCTATAGCTGAGGATTGTTAAGTTGAGCCCTCCATAATCAAAAAGAATACTCTTATTGTTAGTATGTCTGTGAACTGACTTGATTTGACTGAAATTTGACACTTACAGTGGATCTAGTTTGCCCATACCTGGCGACTATTTTTATAAGTTTTGTTCTAAAGTTTATTTCTGACACGAATTACATTTTAGAAGAAAGTCAAAATGATATGCCCAAAGTAAATTAACAAAAAAAAAAAAGAAAATGAAATTCTGTTCTTCACAAACACAAAAATTAGCTTTAAGTTTTTGAAAATTGTGGAAGAATTTTTGTGTTTCTAATTGTATCAGCGAGATCTTTATCATTGGTTGGGGTTTGCTACACTAATTTTTGTCCAAGCAACTCCAGCAAAAGGCAAGGAAAACGTGAAAATCGGATTAGAATATTTTCCTGTAACAGCCATGTAACCATTTATAATTATCGTAATAAATTTATTAAAATTTTCACACATCCTAAAATTTGTGTGTGATTGTTGTGATTTTTCTAATTTCCAAATGTGGTTGTCTTACATTTAATTGTTTTTTTTTCTTCTAAACTAAATTAACAGAAACAAATTTATACAAATTAGCAACACAATTTATTTCTATAACGTTCTGTTTTAAAAGTTTCAACAATAAGGTAATTAATTATAGTATTAATAATAAAAGTTACAAAATATGCTACACAAAAAAAACAAAGAAAGCCCATAAATTGGTTCTGCAAACAAAATTTATGATGAATACAAAGGTATTGGACTCTGACTGCACTGAACACAGCCCAAAGTTTAATGTAATCCTGCAACTTTACACCTTTTTTTCACTCCCTGCACACTACCTATTGCAATGCAGTTATACAGGGCAGAGCCTGACTAATTGCAAAAACTGATTACAAAATATATATACTTCATTGTAATGAATCAAAATTCTATAGTTTTTGTTTCAATTTAATCTCTGTATCAAATAAAATGTTTGATTTTCAATAAATTCAGAAAATAAAATATCTGCTTCTTAAATTATGGAGGGGGCCTTTATCATCAGGCCACCAGTGGTTGTATGTTGGAAAGTGTGTGTTAACTTTGAGTACGATTTATTCCTGAATTTTTAAGAATTGTACAACTTATTATAGTAATATAACTGATTTTTTAAAATGTTTCAACCAAATAAATAACAGTTTATTTCTATGCATACTTTTGCCCACAAAGCCTGCAGCTTTATTTTAATATTCTATTGTGCATAAAACACAAGGCCTAAATTTGTTTAATACGTTGCCAATTCATGAAACAGATTATTAAATATGTTCTCAATTTATTAAACTACACACGTTGGTAATTCGATATTCATTAGTACTGAGCTGACTGCCAAGTAGGCCTAGGTAAATAACTGAAATACTTACACCAGGTATTAATGGCATTGGTTGACTAACTGGTTCCAAGCCTAACCTCATCCTCTTTGCGTTGTGACTTTCATTTTCACATGCTTGTGCAAGGATTTGTTCTGCTTGTACTGAAGTGAGATGAGCAGGCGTTGGTCGAGTCTAGAAAATGTTAAATAAAATAATTTGCAAAAACAATAACAGCTACTATGTTTCATATATATAGAATTATTTGGGGTTAAATGTAGGTTCATTAGTTGATACTACATCTGTTCAGAATGAGCTGAAATCATAGATTGATGGTATATACACATTTTTTTATAAAGAAAAATATAATTTTACCACTTAGAGTTTTAGAGTTTTCCAATAAAGCTTTAAAAAGACTATTCATAACGTTTTGGTCTATTTAATATATTAAAAATAAAAACCATTCGCTATAAGTAAACATTTCAAATATTTATATTTTGTCAATTCTCGCAAAATTTTTATTGATACATTTGAAAATGCTATAATAGCTAGGATTTGAAAATAGCTATTAAAATTGGCTTAGCTCAGATAGGTAATTTTGAGTAATCTTTGTTCAACTAATGTGTTGACAAAAGCAAATTTCAAAAAGTTAAAAAAAATTTAACATCATATAAACAAATATTTTTTACCATTACAAAATAAAAATTTAAAAATGAACAATAAGTTTGTAAAATTAATGTCATTTATATCTTGTAATTTATAATGCTACATATCTTACACTTTTTTGAGTCTGATTTCAAAATCATTGTAAAATCTGAGTGAAAAACCACATCATAAAATCATAATAAATCATTTTAAAAATGAAAAATAACTGGTAAATTCATGTCATTTATATCTTGTATTCTATAATTAACCTTTGTTACAGTATTCATTTTTCTACATCATTAAGATTTAATACATAAACAATTTAGAACATTCTAGAACACCATAATACAGATATTAAAAATTACACACTAGTGTTTGTAATTATAGTCCAATTTCGTTTAAGCTTCACACAATAGTTGATTTTGTTTATACCTTAGACAAGTTCATTACGCAGCACAATCCATTCCAAAATGGCAGCCATTCAAAATTTTAAAAAAATCAATTAGAATATCCGAAAGTGATAATGGCGCAATATAGTTCATTTTCGTATTCATGTAATTTTAAAGTTTAAAAATACTAATTTTTACAGATTTTAAGTGTAATTTGACAACGATTGTGAAAGCAGACTTTCAAAAAATTGTAAGGTTATATAGCATTATAAATTGCAAGATATATAAATGGCATGAATTTTTACAAAGTTATTGTTCCTTTTTAAAATTTTTATTTTATAATAGAAAAAAGTCGAATGGTAAAAAACGTTTGTTTATGTGATGTTAAAAATTGTGTAACTTTTTGAAATTCGCTTTTGTCATGTCAGCGCTTTAGCTGAACAAAAATTACTTAAAATTACAAAAATGAGACAAACAACAAACTTTGTTACTTGTAGAAACCAAAATACTATAGAATCTTTTACCACATAATGTAGGCTAATATACTAATACATACATGTTTAGTTTGGTTCTGGCTAAAATAATTTACTAAATTATCGTTTAGAAACTAGAAGGGGAGTTATTGACATTATCTTTTTTGTAATAACATCTTGATTGACTAAAAATTGCAAAGCTGATATCAGAACAGGCTCTTATCAAAGTTGAATCCCATTCATGATAACTGCAATACATAATATCAATGTTCTGGTGCTATCCCTTAAAACTCCTCGTTTTAGTTTGTTCAGTGTATGACTTCTACTCCACCAGTCAGAATGTTCAGTGGAACAAAAGGCAATGTTCGAGATTTAAAGCATGGTATGTTTACATTATAATGTCTTTACATTTTTTTAATTTCAGATGGGTAGCTGTTAGAATTTTAATAATTAAACCATTTTTATAGTATATTAATTGTCTCTATGACCATAGAAATACTTTTTCTGATTGAAAAGGTAAGTGTTTTCTGCCAAAATTGAAAAAATGTTGCTGTGGATATGTTTTTTGAAAATCATGATTTATATTAAAAAAAAAAGAACCACATCAAGTAACATAGGTGTAAGCTTAATTATTAAATCACTTACAGAACATTATTTCACTTTTAGTATACATATAAATATTTTTACTAAACATATTATGCTTTTATTATGTGTTTTAAATCATAAAAATCATTTTAATTTTGTTATGTACTCTGCACCATTAGAATCCACTCAGTGTTTACAAGATATCACACAGATTCAAAGCCCAATAAAAAATACTGTTTCTTGAATGAACAAATTTTCCTTTTTTTCAACAGCTTCTAAAGTCTATGGAATCCACCACAAATGCAATTAGGTTAAAGAAATTATGTTAAAGAAATATTTACTAAAAATGTCTTGTATGTAAAAAAATTATGTAGTAAAATTCAATAAGGTAAATTGTTAAAACGATTTCCAAGCTTACACTTATAAAATAACCAAACATGTTTTATTACATAATATGTTATCTGTTATCTAAATCTGTGAAGACCTAAATAATTATTTTTGAAAAGTTAGTGCATAACACATTAGTTTTTAAACTCAACCAAACATTTTTTTAGTTTGTAGAGTACATATCTCTGCCTTTCCTAGGTTCAAACACCTTTGATATTGTTGATGGGTTTTGAAATACTTCCATTTTCAAAACATTTTGCTGTACTCTATATTTTAGTGAAGTACTGTAAAAAGTTTCAAAAATAGAAGTATTCCGAAACGTGTCAACAAATATAAAGTGTTTGATGGTAGGAAAGGCAGAGATATTAACTCTACCAAATGACAACATTCCTAGCAAAAAAAGATGATTAAATTAAGAATTTTGTTAGTTTATTACTGCAGACTATAACAGTGAAAAATGTAGCATAAAAAACTGATAAAGTTAAGTATACCGATTCTGGCCATCCTGAATCTCTTGTTCGTTTGTTTCTTCGACATGACTTTAAATATGTTCTTATACGTTTGCGGGCCCTTTCAGCAAACTCTGGGAACTGTCGAGTACACGAGTCAATGATTGCTTGTATTTTTTCTTTGGGCTGTTTAGAAATGGGAACTATTCTGTCAAGGTTTTCGTCAACAAAAAGTCGAACGAACATCTGAAACACAAAACATAATTATTTTTAAGCTTAAGTTTTACCAATGTGTTGAGTGTTAATGTTTATAATAAATTTATGGCTAATAATTTTTTTATTGTAATACAAATGGTGTTTTCATGATTAGTTTTATTACAATATAGAAATGAAAGGTTCATTTCTCATTTCTGTTCAGTTCCTTTTTTACTGTGCAATTATAATAATCCAGTAGGGTAGCCAGATTCATTGCACACTAGAGCTATTTTGGTCTGAGCGCCCTCCCTTCACTTGTTCCCAACTGCCCTATTAACCTTCTGCATTTGGGGTTGTAATGAAATATGCACCACAAGCTTTTGTTGTACTCTTGAACAATTTAATTGACTTCAAAAATATTACTCTTTCTAGTTTATTCAGTAGGTAGAATAGAACACTTTTGAAAAAAAATTAAAAATATATTACTATAATGATAAAATCTTCTTTTTCTATATTACGTCTAATACCTATAAAACTACATCAATACAAGACTGTAAATCTAGTGTAATTAATGGATAATAATTGTGGCTCAGTTATCTTGCCGACAAAATTGAAATAAAAAAAAAAACAAATAAAAATATTGTAATAATTTTTTGCAAGTCTCATAGTAAACATTCAAATCTCCTAACGCATTTAAAATTGTCTGAACTGAATTTTTTTAAATAAACCCTAACGCTGTCAGATTCAATTTTGTATTTTCATTTGAATTTAAAAACATGAAGATTTAATTGATATAGACTTTAACTTTGATAATGCGGGTGTGAAATCAAATTAACCAAAAAGTGATGAAAAAGTTTTGTGATTTTTTAAGGATTTGAAATGACTGCTGTTATAAAATTGTTGGATGAATTTTGTTGGCTAATGAATTTATCATGCTAAGTTTAAATCAAATCGGATGAAAATTACAAATGCTCTAACACACATGCACACACACACACACACACACACACACACACACACACACACACACACACACACACACACACACACACGTGCACACACACACTTGTTGCACATACATAGACACACACACACACACACACACACACACACACACACACACACACACACACACACACACACAAATACTATAATGACCTTTCAAAAAATAATCTCAAAGTCAGGATTGGCACTCATTTCAAGATCCTGGATCTGGGTTTACTGTGTTGACTCCAACAGGTTACTTTCCAAAGAAAATTTGTTAATCAAGAAGATATAAACAGTTTTCTCTATCATTAATTAACATATTTGATAATAAGTTTACATTGAAAAAGTCTACATAAGGCTAACTGCAGCAAAAGTCAGCTCAATAAGTGATTGATAACTTTAAAGTGTTTATGATTTTTAATTTTTGACTTAAAAGTAAATAGTTTTAGTCTGATTGGAAAATGTGTACAAAAACTCCTTTCACTTGGCCGAGGAAGCTTAATGTAAAGATGATGTAATGGCATAACCACAGGCCATGTAACCTATCATCACTTATTAAACCAGTGAAGCACTAAGTTACCTTCAAATTACACTTTACGTTTATTGAAAACTCAGGTTAGGTATCTAAACCTACGGGAAGCCTGACAGCTAAGAAGAAATCATCTTTGTAAGTAATAAAGTCAATATTTTTCGTGGATTGTAGTTTAACTGAAAAAATATACAGATTCAATACGAGACCTGAGAATTTTATTCTAACCATTTTGTTTTTGTGAGAAAGTGTAATTGTTGATTAATTGGCATTCTCTAGCATATAAATTGTACCTCAAAATTATGAAACTTAGTTGTATTAGTGTTTGATGTTGATTTGAGAAATAATATATGTTACAATTTTTTGTTTAAACAAGGGTGTAAAAATGTAATGAGAAATTGTTATTGTATAAAAAACACATTGATTGAGAGTCATGCATTTTGATTTTCAGATTAATAACTTGTTATCATGCTGCGATGAATTTTAAATTAAATAAACAGGTGTTACACGAAACTACCTGGAATTGATTTTTCCCTATGAATTGTCGAACAAAACTAACGCAGTTATAATCATACCCTTTTCTTGTGTACAGAGCAATTAAAATGAGGAGAAGGGTAGATGAATGTTGAGTCTTAAGGGCGCAAAACATGCTCATGGATTGAACAACTCCGAGTCTAAAGCGCTCGTGTATACATAAAGTTTTATAAATGCTTACATTAAATGCTTTTAGCCTCTCTGGGTCATGAGGCACTGCCTTTAGGTCATCAATTTCTTCTTCATCGTCATCATCATCTTCTTTGTTTCCGCTTGAAGACGTTTCGTCATGAACTGAACCAGTTTCTTGAATTGTCGCTGGACTCTGGAATTACAATACAGTCGACAGTTTAGTTGTTAGGACAAAATAAACACCATATAAATACATGTAACAATGTTGACTTTTCATAAATCATCTTGCTGTAATTTGATTACCGAGAGATCACCAATGTTTATGTAATTTTAATTTACAAATTCAGACAAATTTTAAAAACAAGTTTAAGCATTTTTTAAGTGTGAAAAGTTAATTGTCTGTTTGGATATATCAGTATTTGTTATGAAAATATCTTATAACAAATTAATGGTTTCTGAAAGTACATTTTAACAACAAATTTAAGCAAAATATTTTAAATTAAAACAGAAAACTTTTCTTCATTGTTTACAGTATACCCCATTAAAGATAGCTGGATATGCTGATGTGATATGTTGATGATTTGTTAATCAAATTAACTAAAAAAGATACACTGTTTTACATGGTATTTAATAGTAATAAAATATCTTGTATCTGACAACCTGGTAATATTTTTGGGGCCAATCTACACCTAAGGCTCTGGCTGAAATTTTCAGTATTTAGTCAATTGAGTGGGTTTGTCAAGACAAAATATCACTTTCTACTGTGTTTTTCATCGTTATTTAATCAGAGAAAAACACAAAGTTGAAAAAAAACTCTCTTGGATTTACACTTTCTTAAAAGAAACTCACTGAAAGTTCTCGGGGTGTTGGTGGTGTTGATTTCTTGTTCATATTATTATGGTACTGCCAGATCCCTGCTACTTCTTCACCTGGGCTCATCTCTCCATTGCGTCCTAAAGCAAAAAATACAGAATCCATTTTAATAAAGTATGAACATATCTACAAGTTTAGTAAATAAGTAGACATGAGGCTAATTTAATTTAGAATTGAGATTTAACTTGTATTGAATCATTACGTAGAATATAAATATTTATTTATGTCAGTAATAATAATAATTATACTACTGTATTAAATTCAATAATTTATGTACAGTACTCTAATAATATTTGTTCTTACTATAATTAAAATCGTCAGTCGTATTAATAAATAAGCCGTTAGGTTTAACTTTTATATAACCAGCCATTAAAAAAATTTAAACAAGAAATTTTTCAAAGGATATAAATTTGTTTGACTTTTAGACATAAAGAGTGAGAATCATAGACAAACTACTAGAATGAGGTAAGTTTATAACAGCTATAATTAATAAGGCAGTGTGGTAAGAAGTCAGTTATTAGATTCTTTTTCTTTGTTGGTGATGGTATTTTAAGAAAATATTGTTGAAAGTGTTTTTTGTGTCCCTATAAACGGATTGTCAGGAAAAATACAACTTTATAAAGTGTTTTTATAACAACTAAAACGAAAGTAAGAAAAACTTCTTAATGATATATTAAAATAATTATAAGTTGAGATCAAAACTTGCTTACTTCTGCTTTTGTAGGCCTATTAAAAAAATTGTAAATAAGCCTATATCTGGAATTATTAGAAGATCAAATTGTAACAAATTAACTTTATCAACCTAGATTTAGATATAAATAATTATAGCCTAATAACAAATTTATTGCAATGTTTCAGATTTTAATATTGTGATTAACTTGTACAAAATTAACTTTATTGTAGTTAAGCCACTTATTTGATATATATAGCCTATATATATATATATATCCTCAGTGGCCTAGTTGATAGTGTACTGGGCTTTCACCCCGAGGACCCGGGTTCGATTCCCGGCCAGGGCTTGGCATTTTCATATGCTATAAATCATTCCACCATCTTCATTAGCCCAAGTGCATTAAAAAAAAAAAAAAAAAAAATATATATATAATTTCAGAAACACTATTGCACTCTCATAATGAAACATAACCTAAATGGAAGACATACTGTATTTGAATTTAGATACATAAGTACTCTGTAATATCAACCTTCACATAAATAATTTAAGAATTTTTGTCTCTTCTAAATAATATAAACTTAATATAAGGAAGTTGGACCTTGTTTAAATGGATCACAAAAAAGTGTAAGAATGAAATGCGTTGGTAGTTGTATTGATACTTGGTCTTGCTGATAAAAGGTTTAAATTGAAGTGAAAGTAATTAACAAAACAACCGATAGATGGCAGAGTGGTGTCATTTTGTTGCAACCAGTTGGAATTGAATACATTTAAATACCAGGACATAAGAAAGATAAAGGAGGTTATAAAACCACTTGTTGGTTGTGATTTGTAGGTATAGTACCAAGGACAAGGTCTTGCTGGTACACTATTACTGCAAATTATTGGAATTAAAATGTAATGACGGTATTAGGTTAGGCCTACTGAAATTTACACATTTATATTATGCACTGTGAAGTTTTCTTTGTTACTAAGCGTAGTCCATTCGTATTGAATTATTGAAATAACTTAATTAGTAAATATATTTTAGTTTACAAATTCAAATTGAATTATTTTTCTATTGATCAGGGTTCATTTTGGTATTTCAATACATGTTGGTTTTTTTCTTTAATATTGCAGATTTTAACAGTTGCTGTTAGGATTCATTTATTGTAAAATATAAAACATTTCGTTTAAGTAATGTTATAAATTTTGTTACTGGGAATTCACTTTCATCACGAGACGTTTGGATGTTTCACAAAAATCGTTTCCGGCTTCCTTCGAGATAGTACTCGTTCAAAGTCTGAAATCGATTTTCTTGTAGAAACGTAACGAACTGTTAGTTTAGGAGTCCAAAAATGTTTTGAAAAACATTACACTGTATTTCGATTACTATGAAAGGTAGGTACTGAATCTTGTTATGTAGTTCAAGTTCCAGTTGAGAACCGAACGTAACTCAAAATATATCTTCGCACCAAAATTTTGAGTTAGAAGCCCAAAAGTTAGGCTAATTCTGAAAACATTACACAGTAATATTTCTATTGTTATGAAATGTAGGTAACTCAATTTTGTTATGTAGTTGGAAGAAGCTGAAAACATATTCTTTCGCATCAAAATTTTGAGTTGGGGTACCCAAAGAGTGGGAAGTTTTCAAAAACATTGCACAATAATATTTCGATAATATGAAAGATAGGTAGTTGAATTTTGTTGTGTAGTTTGACTAACTGAAAACATTAATTTTCGAAGCAAAATATTTAATAGTCAGCCCATACTAGGAATCTGGAAAATGAGGAGTGCCTTGTAATACTGTACTTGATTCTGTACAATTTATAATAATATTATAAATCTGAAAGTTTGTGTTTGTTAACTAAAACACGCGTTAACTACCGGATCGATTGAGATGAAATTTGACATGAAGGTGGTGAAAGTACCTGAGATGGACATAGATGTATTTCCGTTTTAAAAATTTTAATCTCTGTTATTATTTATTACAAAATTATTTTTTATAAGCTTACATTTGCAATGATTTTAACGGATTTTTTCCAAAAAATCCCTACAGTTCCAATCTGCCTTCCCAATTTAAAAGAGTGCAGTTTTTATTGACGTTGGCATTTACTATGATAATTAATAAGTCACAGGGTCAAACGTTAAGAGTAGCAGTAATACATTTGGGAACTCCGTGCTTCTCCCACGATCACTTATATGTTACTTGTTATAGAGTGTCGGTGGCAAAAATCTGTATGTCTTGGTCGAAAACCATAAATCATATAATACCGTATATAGAATTATATTACATTTAAATAAACGCATTCCGATTTTGAAAATCGACTATTCATTTTATTACCTACATGTAATTGTGGGTGAAGCCGCGACGTATAATAGTTATATATATATATATATATATATATATATATGTGTGTGTGTGTGTGTGCGTGTGCGTACTAGCAAATTTGATTACAGTGAGTGCCGAGTACTCGGCACTGACGCACGGTCGCCCATATTTGATCAATTTTGAAAAAAGGCTAACCCGGTAAAAGCATGAAGCCACGCTTCCATCGATGAGGCTATGACGTATTCCCAGCGGGAAATGCGCGGCCGGTATGAATAATCCAGGGTAGATCAGCAACAGCAGGAATATAAACACGGGCGGAAATAAATGTTGCAGAAACATTGCGCAAGCTTTCGTTGCCCCTCCCCTCCCTCCGACACCCTAGTTGAATATGACGAGAAGCAAACTTTAAAATCAGTTGTTTCGGTTGAGATGAACGTCCATTTAGTTTCATTAACTCCATCCGTCGCTTTAGTACAGCGATTTAATCATCGCGGTAATGAATGTTGTCATATGCTGTTAAAAGGGGTAAAAGCGGAAAATTACTTTACTTCTTAAAATCTGGTAGTTAGATATTGCTAGAATTTTCTGTAACATAATTATTTATAAATAAAGTAGGTGTACGAAATTTGAAATTAAGAAAAGAATTACTTGAAAAAAAAATGTTTAAAACGAAAATAAATTCTACATGTTGTCTGTGTTCGGTTAGTTTTTTCGATTTACTATAGGACTGTAGAACCTACGGCCGGCCACTAAATGCGGAGCGGATTACGCAAAAAAACCTAACCTGTTGTTTTTAGTGTAAGTTCGGCCACTGAAGGCGTAACGGAGCTGAGCGGAGTTAAGCGGCGCGCAGTTTTGACCCTGTCTTGGTTCGGTTTTGAAGCTGACTCCGCTTCCCCCACGAGGTTGACCACGAATCCGAACTTATTATTGAACGTTACTTAGGTAACGTTTTTTAAACATTCCTAGACTCCTTTACATTATGCCTGAATATTTAGATTTAAAAGATACAACCGCGTTCTTTAAACTGACCGAACTCCGCTTCCGGTTGCCGTTCAACTTCATTCCGCTACGCTCCGCATTTAGTGGCCGCCCGGCCTAATTTTTGTTTCAAATTTGGTGCACAGGTTTCAGTTACGAATACTTACGTCTAAACTCTTGACGCGTAGATTTTGTTAAATCAGGATCTGTTTTTTTGCCGAAAATTTAAAAAAATCAACTTTAGCACTTTTTACGGAGTTAAAATCAAATTTTCAAAAAGTATTCATATAAAAAGTTACTAATATATTAAAAATCTTGAATGGCCGCCATTTTAAAAGAGATGAAAGAATTTGGTTCATTCTTAATAAACCGAAGGAAGGTTAACTGACGGTTCATCCGTAATGAACTATTATCAGAACAATTTCTGTGCCAAGATTTTTGCATATCGACATATTTGCGTCAGGGAGACAGCTGAGTGTTGCAATAATTAATTTTTTGAAGCGAGCTTCTAATGTTAGCTTTGGCGAGAGGAGTGAATAGAAAAAAGGACTGCCGAAACGAAAAATGTAACGAACAAGCAAACGAATTTCGTCTCTCTCTATTTCTGTGTCTTTCTTTTTCTTCCTCCTTTTCAATAACAGTACACGCGTATTATATGAAAACGTTGTGTTGTTTTGGTTTCGGTATTTTTTTATTAGTTGAAGAACACGTGCACGTTGTAACAGTTTATAATACATTCGAAATTAATATAAACGTTTATAATAATTGTTGTTAATATTGCTAGTTGTTTACAACATAACCTGAAATTTATTATAGCCTATCAGTTGTTCAATGAAATCAGCTGATTGTTACGAATTAATATAAAACAAATGATATTTCATTATAACTGCAGTAAGTAATGTCTAAGCTAGTTTCACGCATTTATTGTTATTTAAACAAAATAAAATATTATAAAATATCTTCAAACTAATAATTATAATTACTAATCAAACTATAATTATAATTCAGAAAACTAAATTAGTATAGCATAATTCGGAACTTATTTTCAACAAATTGACATGAAATAAAAACTTTTTATAGTGATAGTGACGATTCAAGTTATATACAGAACGAATCAGGTCCTAAAGAAATAAAAAAGATATATATTATATATATATATATATATATATATATATATATATATATATATATAATAATTATTATTATTATTACATACATTTAATATAGATAAACTGTAATATATACAAACATATTATACCGGCTTGATTTATCTAGGTTTTATCAATAGATAAGTCATATACTAACATGTTCATTAGATAAGAATATATATAAAACAATTTGTCGGTAAACATTATATAGACTACTTAATGTATAATACATAATACTGCAAAACTAGCGTTGCTTTTTTGACACTTTCCGGAGTAACTCCATTAAAAAAAAATCAGTTTCTGATTTTGTAGAACGTTGATGGTTTCGAAAAAGAGTTGATTTGAAACGCGTCAATCTCCCGTTTGGTTCGGTGTTTTTGCCAGCTGTTGTGTTTCTCTTGCTAGTACTCAACTGACTGAACAATTTTGACGATGGGAGTTATGTCTAGTTTTTCCCATATCTGGAGACCATTTTCAAGCCCCTCCATTAGTGGTTAAGAAAGTTTAAGGACCAAAAAATTTCAAAATCGATTGTAAATAAATTTTGTTAAAATATAGTTAAATATCCAAACTGAATTTAAGGGTCGACGTATTTAAGTGTTTGTTTGTTTATTTGTGTGTGTGTGTGTGTGTGTGTGTGTGTGTGTGTGTGTGTGTGTGTGTGTGTGTGTGTGTGTGTGTGTGTGTGTGTGTGTGTGTGTGTGTGTGTGTGTGTGTGAGAGAGAGAGAGAGAGAGAGAGAGAGAGGGACAGACAGAGAATGATGTTCCGAAAGAGCGAAAGTATATCTGTGTTGCGTAAGTGTCTGTCTGTGTAGCATGCTCACGTTCACCATTTGATTCAAAATTAGCCAAAAATCAATTTTGTTAATATCTTGGTTAAGTCGGTTAACTAACAAAAATCGTTCAACAGTTTCAAAATGGCGTCCATTTCAAGTCTTTAAACAGTCATAACTTTTTTGTCCTTAATATGTTCGAAAATCGTATTTCACGACTATAGTCAGCCTTAGAAACTGGGTAAATTAGCATTTTAAACGTTTAAAATCCGTTAAAATTAAGGAATCGAACTTTGTGACGGTCAGGATTCATTTTTTTATTTTAATTTCAATTTGATCGTTAAAAATTCTAATAATGTGATTTTAATGCCCGTTAGTATGATGAAATCGGTGTTCCAAAAAGAGGGTAAAATAGAAAAATATTTTTTGTAATTAGCTTCCGTTAGCTGTTAACGGCTGTGTGTCACCTGTTTTTTGACCGTATATTGAGCAGTGGCTTATAAAACATTATCGGTGGCCGCATAGGCTATTTCGTTTGTTCCATGCTACTATATACATAAAAGCATGTTGAAAATGTTTTCGATACTGCCGTTATCGAGCGTACGGTATAGTGGAGAGGCAGAGGGCAGAGGAGCCTTGCTAGTTGTTACTATCGACACGTTACCATGGCAACACAAATTTAACCACAAGTTGCTAGGTAGCGCCACTAGGCTACCACTATTCCGGGTTAAATTTAATAGGTTAGCGTTTGTGACTGTAGGGTAGCTGTTATTGGGACGAGCAGTGCGTGAAGCGAGTACAGTAATGGGTCGATATCTTTCGTATTATATAGGCATAGGCTACACGCTACGGCAATACAGTGAAAGTAGAGGCGATCAAGGCACCTAATGATTTTGAACAATATTTAATTAAATCGATAAACAAAATCAAGAGCTGATTTTGAGAAAATTACAGTTTTGTTAGTTCTGTGTGGGGTTTTTGACAAAAAAAGTCAAGGCTTGAAAAATAAATAGCAATGACGACGAAAGGATGGCGATGAGGTTTCATTTTGTATGTTTTTTGACAAAAAAAGTGAAGGCTTAAATAATATATAGCAATGGCGATGAATATATTATTCTTTTTTATATGTTTTTTTTACCAAAAGAGTCAAGGATTGAAGAATAAATAGTAATGGCGATGAAAGGATAACGGTCGCCATTTATTTTGTACGTTTTTCTAATAAAAAAATGAAGGTTTGAAGAATAAATAGTAACGGCGATGAAAGGATAACAGTCGTCATTTATTTTGTACATTTTTCTAATAAAAAAATGAAAGATTGAAGAATAAATAGTAATGGCGAAGAAAGGATAACGGTTGTCATTTATTTTGTACGTTTTTCTAATAAAAAAATGAAGGCTTGAAGAATAAATAGTAATGGCGATGAAAGGATAACGGTCGTCATTTATTTTGTACGTTTTTCTAATAAAAAAATGAAGGCTTGAAGAATAAATAGTAATGGCGATGAAAGGATAACGGTCGTCATTTATTTTGTACGTTTTTCTAATAAAAAATGAAGGCTTGAAGAATAAATAGTAATGGCGATGAAAGGATAACGGTCGTCATTTATTTTGTACGTTTTTCTAATAAAAAATTAAGGCTTGAAGAATAAATAGTAATGGCGATGAAAGGATAACGGTCGTCATTTATTTTGTATGTTTTTCTAATAAAAAATGAAGGTTTGAAGAATAAATAGTAATGGCGATGAAAGGATAACGGTCGTCATTTATTTTGTTATGTTTTTCTAATAAAAAATGAAGGCTTTAAGAATAAATAGTATTGGCGATGAAAGGATAACGGTCGTCATTTATTTTGCACGTTTTTCTAATAAAAAAATGAAGGCTTGAAAAATAAATAGTAATTTTTATGAAAGGATGACGATCAGGGTTTATTTTGTACGTTTATTTACCAAAAAAAAGATAAATAACAATGGCGATGAAATGATGGCGATCAGAGTTTATTTTCGCTTCTTAACCCTTAATTGTTTATTAATCATTTGCAATACTAGTAGAAGTTCAAAATTTTCATACATAACAGTTATCTGACTGGAAATTGCTAGCGTATATCGTGGGGAAATGTTTTGTTGCCGTTAAAACCGATTTTGTTAAAATCTCGCTGTTTGGTATGAATGTTGTCTTACTTTATGATGGAATATTCGTATTATTTTTGTTTTTTCGGAAGTTTGCTACGATTTGTTTATATGAAAACAATACACAAAGTTTCGTGAGTATGAATCAACTCTCATTCTCATATGTGTAACTTTAAATACAGACTGAATTTAATAACTAGAATATAAGTCTAGATGCCTAGGATAGTGTTTTCAACCGTCTGATGCCCGGTTGGAATGTCTAATCGGACGGCAAATTTCCGGTTTTGCAGAAAAAATTAGGTAAAAATTCAAAACAGATTGATTTTGTAGCATTGGGTTAGGAAATTTAAATTACTTAACGCGTGATGCGAAAAAATACTATGTACTGCGCGATCACTACTGGTTAGACTTTAAGGACCAAATTTTATTTCGTTGCCAAATTAATAAGATTAAGATTAAACTCTGAGAGAAAGGGATAGTAAAACCCCAGGCACTGCGATCGACTGACCTATTGTGCAACTAAACCTCTTAAAAAAATACCTAGTTCAGCAGATTGGTGCCCTTAGTAGTTCCAATAAACCATTGACCAGTTCACTCTGCTGAAGATCCCTAAGGTTCTAGATATCGAAAACCCCTAGCCTTCTACTAGCGAGAGCCTCACTATCATAAATTATGTGCCCTGCAGTCTCCTCCTTCTTCCTGTACAACCTACACACAGTTTCTCCGTGATACGTACCTATCCTGTTCATGTGCACCTTCAAAACCACAGTGTCCTGTAATGAGCCCCATGATCTTCCTGAGTTGTACTCTGCCCAGGACATTTAAGCCCTTCAAAAGAAACTTTGCTTAAGAGACGTTTACTATGGGAATGTCCACGAATATTATCCCATCTCATCTGCTGTTGATTAGTAATCAATCCACCTATTAATAGCAGACCCAGCCAACGGCAGGGAAATCCCTAACGTCGGCTCAGGAATAAACGCAGATGCAGATCTCAGTCCAACCAGTTGGTATGCATTTATTTTATTTACTTACACAATCTTTTATTTACACAATTTCGTAACTTAAAATATAATAAAAATGAATTATGGAATTTTCTATTACGAATTTTGTGTCAATGTATTTCTTACTAACAATAAATAAAATCTATTAACTTATAATTTTATTGTTTTGTATTCACCTTTTAGTATACCGTAGTTTTAAAGTTCAAGATAAACAAATTTTAGGGGCTACAAACACTTCGACCTTTCTATACTCCTGAAACTCTCAGTTTATCTTCTCCAGTTTAATAACAGACTAGAAGGT
This sequence comes from Callitettix versicolor, assembly GCA_022606455.1. Lineage (NCBI taxonomy): Eukaryota > Metazoa > Arthropoda > Insecta > Hemiptera > Cercopidae > Callitettix > Callitettix versicolor. The sequence continues at coordinate 44,514,598 of CM040185.1, read as the reverse complement.
CTGAACTCTGGAAAGATAATCGAGGTTTAAAGACAGTTTAAGGAATTTCTCGGGAATTTTGTCAGGATCAAAGCAAAGACCTGTATCGGCCTTAGTAAAAATAAGCTAAGACTTCTAATGAGTTTTTTTACACGATATGGCATCCTTTAGAAATCTTCGGAATCTCGGCTTAGTAGCAGATCCAACTTGTTGGTAGAGGACAGAAAAGTTCCTATCACCTGCTGGTAAACTGTAAGGCGATTGTCATGAGAAGAGCCAGTATTTTGGGGCGTTACAAATAAGAAATGAGAGATCTCTTTAGACAATATTGGGAAATGAGCTAGTGGATTATCCGTCATTAGTTAATACATTTGCAATTATCAATCAATAATTTGATTCAAACGTCTCACAAAATGATTTCGTTATAATTTTTGATTTCTCCTATAGTAAAATTCGTTAAATTCTTCCGAAACAGCGGCCGTTACATTAAATCTAAGTCTAAACACTTTTTTAAAAAATATAATTTCACTATCGCACGATTTCACGAATTTTCATAATTTTTAATTTTGTTTTTGGCGTTTGGCCAAATTTGCGTAAAAAAACAAACACAAACCAAATGCCGAATGGTCGAGTTGAAACAGACCTTGCTTCGCTCGGTCAATAAGTAGGCTACAGTGCGATGCTAATTTTGAGGTTAGGCTACAAAAGTAACGAGTTCTTTTTCATTTCAAAAATATTCTCGTGGAAGACTTACAAATAACAAGCAACAGAACTTTGAAATTGTTTCCTTAACAGCTCTATTACATGATAGAGCCACCATCTTAACTAAATATTTCTTCATAGTCTTTAGTCATTGAAAGAAGAGTCTATGATTGCGTCTAACCTCAAATGACGTGCTGCTAACCTAACCTAACTAACCTTACCTTGGAAATGTTCCTCGCTCACTTCCGGTTCGGGAGTTGTTCGGATTTCCTGTGAACAAAGAAAAGGCATTTTTAATTAAAATCTATGTCAGACAGCGGTGTAAGAAGCGAAACAGTTACAATGCGGTATATAATTTTATTTAATACTGTTATAAATTAATGGTGTCTAAAATTTGCATGAACTTTCTTACATGGGACCTATAATATGTATGGCAATGTCCGTATGTGTGTCCTTTATATACCCAAAAATTACTGAACCGGTTTCGATGAAAATTTCATAGTTGTTATTAGTGCCTGGATTTCATCGCCATTTCTCTTTCTATACCCTTTTACCATTTCAGTAGCACGCCCGCGTATATAAGTTTGTGCGTATATGACTTTTGGAAACAACCCTATATATATATTTGCTTTATAAAACTTTGCTCTTAGAGAGTATGTGTGTCCTCTATAGACGCAAAAACTACTGAACCGGTTTCGCTGAAAATTGCACAGTTCTTATTAGTGCCTGCAGTGTTTAGAGTGATTTCATAGCAATATCTCATTTCGTACCCCTCCCTCCATTACCCTTTTCATATGTACGTTACACCCGCATATGTACGTTGTGCTCCTCTGACGCTTTGGAGGCAATCCCATATACATTTTAAACTTTGTTGCTCTATATACAAAAGAGCTAATAAGAATGTTTCTCCTCTATAGATTAAAAAACTACTTAATCGATTTCGCTGAAAATTTCACAGTTTGTTCTTATCAGTGCCAGGAGTGTTTAAAGTGACTTCACCGCCATATCTCTTTCCGTAACACCCGCCCCCCCGTTACCGTTTTCAGTAGCACGCCCGCATGTGTACGTTTGTGCTCCTATGACTCTTCGGGGGCAATCCCGTATACATTAAAAATTTTTTGCTCTATATACAAAAGGTCAATGTTCATATGTGTGTCCTCTATAGACGCAAAAACTACTGAACCGGGTTCGCTGAAAATTTCACAGTTTGTTGTCAGTAGTGGCAGGAATGTTTAGAGAGTGATTTCGCAGCAATATCTCTTTTCGTAAAAAGTTATATTCCACCGACTACTGTGTTTAGAGAGTGGTTTAAATTAAATCCGATAGTTAGGGCTGTTATTTTAACAATTGGATTTAACGACATTATGACTTTCATAAAGATAAGGCAATGGGCATATTTTCTCCATAATCTACTAACACCAAAAATAAGTACACGTTATTATATGCATTAATTTTTTTTGCTAAGATAACATGCCGATGTTATTTTTATTCCCTGAAAAATATCGCGATGAGGCACGAATACACAGCTGGTTGAATTACACAGAAGAGGTTCAACCGAAACAGTGTGTGTACGGTGACCTTTTTTTTCAAGAAGAAAATCGGAAGTTTTTGTATGCAAAGGGTTTTTTTGGTTCACTGCCGGTAAAAGTTTTGTTTGTGTGATGTAATTAAATGTTGTTACTTTTAAGAAATGCACTTCTATCACGTCAGCAAGACAGCTGCCTTTATAACACATGTATAAATTAAAATTTGAAGACTGATTTTTTGGCCATTTCTATTTAACCATTTGAGTGAAAAAATGAATTTTTCAACAATTTTTCTCATAGCTGCCCTCCACAGGGCAGACCCGCGATCCCTTCAAACGATAGCGGTAACCGTTCGACTGCCGAGTAAGAAGTCACGATACAAAAACTCGCTGGTTCATCCTTCATTAAACATTGTGTAGACGTCCAACGCACTGACGGTGGGTGGTAGAAGGAGAAGGAGGAGGAGGTGGGGTCGGGTGGGGTCCTTGTCCGGCACGGAGTACGGAGGGCTTAACTGGGGAACGTCGAATTGTCAAGAGGCCCGATCGAGAAGCGCACAAAGAAACAAACGGGTAGGTAACAGCGGGAGATAAAAACGTTAATGTATCTGCGAAATGGAGAAAGCTGTTTACTGTTGGATCAATTCGGGCGCCTCGTAACGCGGCCTTCGTAATGGTCAATACGGTAAATATGGCCTGTAAAGAATACAGGGACGTCAGTAAAATCGGCTTGGCAAAACAGTTTTACGGCGTTTAAATAAAATAACGACCAAAGTAGCCTATACTGGAATTATCCTAATGGAATATAATAGCGATTTAAGCACATAATCTCCAACCTCTTTTGGTTTAATGAAAAGAAAAGATTAGACTCTATACTGTGACCTAGGGCAGCGGTTTCCAAATTTTTTGCCATGGGCCCACCTTCAGTCTGAAATTTTGTTTCACAACCCGACATAAAACACACACACACACACACACACACACACACACACACACACACACACACACACACACACACACACAAAGTAAAATTTCTGTATTGTAGATCACTATGTAACAGAAATCTCTCTATAACAGCAAAATGTGTTCGCTTCCCATTCATACTGTAAAAATATGTATGCTACATGTGTTGTAACTGTCTCTATTGAAGCCAACATATTTCCAGGGGAATCTCTCTATAGCGCCGAAACACGTGCACACTTCCTACTCTCCTACCGTATTTCTCATTACGGTAGGACACGTCATTCAAAAAGCAGTGCGTAGTGCGTCAACTGAATTGATTGTTTTGTGACTAGTACATTTTACAAGTAGTGTATTTTTTATATTTACAATACAATGGCATGGCGTCTAACTGAAAATTTTATCGTTAGGTGTAAATGTTAGAGTTTTGCGTGAGTTAGAGAAAGGTGTGAAGCAAGCAGATGTTTGCCGAAATTTTAATTTAGCTAGTTCTTCTGTTGGCTCGATATTGAAAAATAAAATAAAATAAAGAAGATCTATAACGAAGGGAGTAGCTTCTAAGAAAATTAGAAAGCCAGAATTTGAAGGAATTGATGAAGCAGTAGTTTCATAAAAATATTGCCTTTTTTACAATTAGGGTCTATAGTATTTTGTTCATACAGTATTATTTAATAGATATTGTTTTTTGAAGGCTGTACGCCATATAGTTTTATTTCAATAAACTTTTCATTTAATACTTCAAATTAAAAATAATGTATAACACGTTTTACAAGTAAAAACAAGTTTTGATTGAGCTCTCTCTATAGCGAAAATCTTTTTATAGCAACGAAAACTTACGTTTTTTTAGTGTCACTATAGAGAGATACAATATATATATATATATATATATATATATATATATATATATATATATATATGTATGTATGTATGTGTGTGTGTGTGTGTGTGTGTGTGTGTGTGTGTGTGTGTGTGTGTGTGTGTGTGTGTTTTAGAATTCTTCGCAATTTTGGTCTGATTTGACTCACACGTAGCACAAAACCGGTTTTGGTAACAGCTTGGGCAAGTTCGTTGACCAGGAAAATTTGTTGAAACAGTTTTCAAAACGGCGGCCATTTCAAATCTATAAAAAAAAATAACTTAATCATTTTCGAAAAATGTGATTTACCGTCCCAATCAGCGTTAAAAACTGCATAAAGTAGCCTTTAAAATTTCAAAAACTGTTGAAATTAAGAAATTTAATTTGACGGTGGTCAGGGTTCATTTTGTGTTTCCAATGCAATCTGAAAGTTTAAATGGCATATATTTACGGATATTAGTGCTGTAGCCCCTATATGACGGTGAAGTAAGAATTTCAAAAAGCATAAGATAAATAAAAATAGTTTTGGAGATTCGCTTCAATAACGTCAGCGAGACAGCTGCGTGCCGCGATATATTTATTTATTTTTCTGCAAAAATGTAAAATGTCTTGTGCTCTTCCGTATTCATGAGGGGTGCGCTTCTAATAAAGAAATCCAGTGATGTATGTTCATGTAATGACTTTGGTTAAAAGATTTGATTAAGGAGTTTTTGATTGGTCTGTGTCTATGAAAACAGGATCTGAAATGAGGTTTTTGTGCGGTGAAAGGATGCACACTGATGGATAGCTTGCGGAATGACGATATTCGTGAAAGGCTGCGAGAATCGATCGATCTGAGCAGCGAAACGGGACTGGTATGGTCATGTGGGACGTATGTACGATGAACAAAGTCTACAACGGATATTGTCTTATCAGCTCACTGGAAGGTATTAATGAGTGAATGAATGACCTTGTGAAGCTGAAACAGGCAATAATTAGCCAATCTTTGCTTGAGAGAAGAAAAGAAATTGTGATAAGGATGAGTCGGTTAGAAAGGTGGAGATTTATTGAACACCCTGAATGTACAGATAATCACTTTCTCGCTGATATGATAGGAGCGAATTTCCAACTTCCGTTTTTATCTTAAATATTTGAAAATATGATTTCTCCATTATAATCAGCATTAAACACTGTAATTATTAAAATTGTAAATGTTAATTTATGCGGATTTTAACGCTGAAATCAGATATTTGTTTACAGGTGCAAGATCAGATAATAAAGTTGTCTTTTAAAAGACTTGAAATGGTCGCCATTTAAAGGGTTGAACAGATTTCGCTGAAAAACGAATTTTTCCAAATTGCTGTCACCAAAATCGATTTTTGTGCGTTTGGATAAAATCAGCTGTAATTATCTTAATTACCTTTTTAATTACACTGAAAGTAAACAAAATAACACAAATAAATGTTTTTCAAAGGATTTCGAAAATTCAAAATAGCAAGAAAATTGAAAATGTCGTTAATGCTGATTATGATGATGAAATTAGAAAAAATGTTAAACCAAAAACTTAAAATTTTTTAAATATTTGCAGTTGCCGCCATTTTAAAACTGTTGTTCGAATTTTTCTGGGTAACGAAATTATCCAAGATATTACCAAATTAGACCAAAACGAGGAACTCGAGCATGATAACCCTTTTTATATGTATTACAAATTTTTAATGATCCCCGAAAAAGTGAATTAGAGGTCAGGATCGGCGCTCATGTCAGAGCCGCGGGCCTGGATCGTATACCATGGTGGACGCCATAATAGCTAGTTTCTCAATTGTAGTTAGCTAAAAAGTAGATAGATATTAAAGTTTCGTTACAATTTTGTACTTACACGGATAGAAATCAAGCCAAGTGTAAAGAATTGCGGATGTTTTACAACATTTGAAGGCCACGAGTTCAATCTTACGATGGTGGTCGTCCCAATAGCTCGTTTCCCAATGGTAGTTAGCTAATAGGCCTAACTGCCTAGATATTAAAGTTTCGTTACAATTTTGTACTTACACGGATAGAAATCAAGCCAAGTGTAAAGAATTACGGATGTTTTACAACATTTGAAGGCCACGAGTTCAATCTTACGATGGTGGTCGTCCCAATAGCTCGTTTCCCAATGGTAGTTAGCTAATAGGCCTAACTGCCTAGATATTAAAGTTTCGTTACAATTTTGTACTTACACGGATAGAAATCAAGCCAAGTGTAAAGAATTGCGGATGTTTTACAACATTTGAAGGCCACGAGTTCAATCTTACGATGGTGGTCGTCCCAATAGATCGTTTCCTAACGGTAGTTAATAAATGCCTAGATATTAAAGTTTCAAAGAAGTTTTGTTCTTATACGGATAGAAATCAAACCAAGTGTAGAAATATAACCATTTTCTTGATAGATAAAATCGAAATAAATTGTGAAGTTTTTCTTTCATTTAGGACTGATAAATGAAAAGCGAAAAGTTGAGATGGCAGAATATGTTAGCTACGCTTGGCTGTCGGAAACTTTCTGCGCAGCACCATTACCAATTATCCAGGGTCGTGCGGTGTTTTTATCAAGTGTTATTAGCCTACTTGGACGTTTGTTAGTACGCCCTTACGTATAACTGCATTCGCGTCTCAAATCGGTGCCAAAGTTTTAGATATAACTTTGTCCATATAACTCGTTTAACTTGCTAAAGGTGGTTTAGCATTACTTCTGGCAGGTTGGCCTGCAACATAAAGTAGTTTGGTGTTTTAAGTTTATTATATTTTTACAAGTGGTTCGGTCATCAGAAACTTTCACGAGGATTTTGCAAATTGAAAGTGTGTTATGCAAAATAAAACTTCGCTCAAAACTGCAGTGTCAGTACTGTAATATTTCATTTTACACGGTTTACGTTTAGTTTAAATATACATATGTAGGTGATTTTAAATGTTGCGAAAGGGCGTCAGACACAGCTTCAGCTGTTATCGTGGAAACGTTAATCGTTAATCATGTATAGTAAGTTGAGATATTATCTCTCTCTCTCTCTCTCTCTCTCTCTCTCTCTCTCTCTCTCTATATATATATATATATATATATATATATATATATATATATATGTTCGTGTGTGTGTGTGTGTGTGTGTGTGTGTCTGTCTGTCTGACTTAAGGCGGTCTGACAACCTTTGGGCCGAATTCGCTGGCTTTAATATGCGTTAATGGCGGGTCGATCTACATCAGCTGATCATACCACTTTTAATTTGCGTCTTTCGCAGTTTATATAAGCTGCTGGCAGGTGGAAGTTTCCTTCAGTTCGACTTTAGACTTGGAGCGAGAATAACCTTAAAGGTGCCAGATTTTGGCGAACGTCGGAACAATGTTTCTTGTAGAAGCAATTCTTAACGTCCATGCTTTATACCAGTTAGACTAATATGGACAAGGGATCAGTGTTAATGGTAAGGGAAAAGCAACGGGAGTAACTTGCGGCTTAACCAAGAACCTTTAGGTTTGCAGTTGCAGGTTAGTGACACAGTAGTTGGACTAACAAGCACCTATGTATGTATATATGCATACATGGGGGGGACTTTTTTTTCCCGTTTTAAAAAAGTCATTATACTACTTACCCATCCCAAAATAATTATTAGTATTTAGTTTTGTAACATGTGTTAACTGTAGTTAGGTTTAAATACTGTTTACTGGACATGATATTTAGGCACCAGAGGTGGACATAGATCTAATCCAATTTTGCAAATCTTAATCTGTGTTTTATTTATTGCAAAATTATTGCTTTTAATGTAACATTTTAAATATTTTAGTTGAAATTTTTTCAAAACTGACTTTAATTTGTTACTTTGTGTTGAATTTTCAATATTAAATGTAAAAAAAATCTCTACGCAGAGTGCCAATTGTAAGGTAGTATTACAATTGCTTTTTGTTGGTTAAAATGAAATAATTTGTGTAATTACATTATATGAAAAAATGGTAAATATGCAGTGTAGCATATCCTGGATTTGTCGATATTTTTGTTACTAAAATGCTTTATTATGTGCCCAAAAGCAAGAATCTAAAATATGAAAGCACGAGAAGTACGATAAAAATCGAAAATAAAAGTGAAAAACATAACCTCAAAATTGCTACCGGTGAAAATCGGTAACGTGTTGTAGATCAGTAAAACAATAAAAATACGTCTAACACGGGTTTTGGGTAATAAGAAACCCATTTTTTAAAAGAATACTGCGTAACCTAACTGACACGGTTGTTAGGCCTAACACGGTGATGTGTGAAAAAACCTGTATATTTTTTTAAAGAATACTGCATAACCTAACTGACATGGTTGTTGGGCCTAATACGGTGATGCATGAAAAAAACCTTTATATTTTTTTTAAAGAGTACTCCATAACTTAACACGGTTATTAGGCCTATCACGGTGATGCGTGAAAAAAACTTAATATTTTTTTTTAAAGAATACTAAGCTAATTAACATGGTTGTTACGCCTAACACAGTGATGCATTAAAAAGACTTTATTTATTTTTTTAAAAAGAGTACTCCAAACCTAACTGACACGGTTGTTGGGCCTAATACGGTGATGCAGGAAAAAGACCTTATTTTTTTTAAAGAGTACTCCATAACTTAACTAACACGGTGATGCGTTAAAAATCTTTATTTTAAAAAAGAAATTAACCATAACCTAACTGACACGGTTGTTGGTCCTAACACGGTGATGCGTGATCTTTAATGTATATTATGATTGCGGGCAAAGCCGTGACGGGTAGCAGCTAATCATATTATATTTCTGAAAGTTTATTTTCGTGTATTTGTTTCTTATTCAATCACACTTTAACTACTGGACCAAATGAGATTAAATTTGGTGTGAACACGCTTTAGGTATCTGAGATAAACACAATACTATTCCAGTTTAATTGTATAATAGTGACTTTTTAATAATACTGTATTTTATTAAAATATGACAGGACCCTTTTTTAGAGTATCGAGTAGCAAAAATTTATATGTCTTGGCCGAAAACCATAAATCGTATAATATTGTATATAGAAATATATTAAAATGAAATGACCTATTCTGATTTTGAAAATCGACTATAAATTTTATTGCCTACATTATAATTGCTGGCAAAGCCGCAACGGGTAACAGCTAGTATATATATATATATATATATATATATATATATATATATATATATATATATATATATATATAGTGACTCAAAACTATACGGAATCTCTGGTAAACTGATTCTAAACACTGAATAATTAGGTGATTTGGAACAAATCTGGAAAAAAAATAAATAAAAATGAGCTTTATTTTCCCATTAGCCGCCATTTTTTTTTGTAACAAATTACTTTGTATCTCTAGAACAGTTCGATCAATACAGTTCAAAATTAGCAAGCTTCTTTACACGATAGAGGCCTAATTAGGGGGAAAAGTAACTTACTTCATACACAGATAAGTTTATAAAATGGCGGACGTTTAAACATTTTAAACCAAAATAAATCAACATAGATTTTAGCGGCAAATGTTAAGAGCTTTTCTGTAGGCTTTTTAATTTACTTTCGGTGGGTGTAACTTCCAAGCAAGACATACCTATAGCCTCAATGTTTGTAATTGTTTAACGTTACATTCTAAACACGGGTCAGAACATCTAGTTTCCCAGATATAATCGATTGAACTCGTTGAGAAATCACCATTGATCAACTTTACAATTTTCAAATTCCTTTTAAAATACGAAAATGAATGTGACTGCTGTATTTGAATTTTCACTGAAATTTGTCTGAATCGTTGTAATTTATTGTTGTAGGCTAATTAGATTGTTATTTTATGCCGATTTGATTAGAAATTGGCTTAAAAAATCGATTCTGGTAATACAGTGGCGTGGAAATTTCGTTTTTTTAGCAAATACTTTCACCCGTTTCAAAATGACGGCAAATGCAAATATTTAATTAACCCTTAACGTCACATTTTACTGAAAATTTTTTTGAAAATCTGATTTTGCAATCGTAATCACAGTAAAAGACTGCATACAAAAACATTTTTAAATTTCAAATTCAATTTTCAAATTGGGTGGATAAGGTAGATATGGTGGAGTACGTGAATGATGTAGATCAGGTGGATTACGTGGATGAGGTAGATCAGGTGGATTACGTGGATGAGGTAGATAAGGTGTAGTAAGTGAATAAGATAGATCAGGTAGAGTACGAGGATGAGGTAGATAAGGTGGAGCATGTGGATGTTAATATATGTTTAAAATGTTAATATATGTAGATTTTAATGCCGGTTGTGATGGTTACGTAATATTTTCAAAAGAGTGCAAAGTAAAAAAGTTATGATTTTTTTTTAATAAAATGTCCGCTATTTTGAAACTGTTACACAGATTTTAGTAGGTATCGAACTTGTCATAGCTACTAACAAAACTTATATTTGCGCAAATTTTGAATCAAATCGTAGCAAAATTGCAATCTTAAGAGTGCTAAACACACTCGCGTACGCGTTTTTCAATAGAAATTTTACATGAAAGTTATTTAGGATTCCATAGGAAATTGTGGTGTATCGTCCATCACCCCCATCTCACAAAAAATAAAATACAGTTTAAAAAATTTAAAAAAATATGTATATTTTAGGATCTTTAACCATGTTATTGGTCTTCACGAAATCGAAATTTTCCCCATGAGACCCTTGACCTCTAAACACACCACACTTCAAAGGACACAGTTAGAGTTTCTATTAATTTGACTGAGTCTTTTGGTGTCTATATTTTCAGTATTGTAAAATATTAAGATACAGCGTTTATGAAATGATTTAAGGATTGATATTTCCACCTGATCGAGTCAATGACTGATGAATCAATGTTCCGGTGAAGAATGAAGTGGCTGACAAATTATAAGATGTGAGATATGGAGGTTACAGCTTAAGCCTAACAAATTGCTTACGTTTGTCTTTGTAGCACTAAAGCTGCGGATAATCACAGCTTACTGCCATCTCTATATTGTGAACACTGCAATCGGTTTGGAAAACAACAGATTCGATAATTCAGTAGTAATTCTGTCTAGAAGTAACTTAACTACAAATCTGTATAATTAAACATATCTCTTTAGAAAAAAAAACAGACTCGATAATTCTTTAGTAATTCTGTAAACAAGAAACGTACTTGAAATTTAAGTAATTACAGAAATCGGTTTGAAAAACAACAGATTCAATAATTCTTTAGCAAATTTGTCGACAAGAAACTTACTTGAAAATTTAAATAATTAGATAAATCGGTTTAGAGTTTCGGTAATGTTTTAGTAACACTGTTTAGAAGGAAGTTACTTCAAATCAAAATATACACAATTTTCATTGTATACGAAATGTAAAGAATATTTGAGTAAAGGATTTTGATAAAATGTTGCCTAAATGTAGTCCGTAAGTATCTAAACGAAACACGTATTCTTGAAAATCAGATTTCTGAATTATGAAAGAACTAAAAAATGTGGCATAATTTTTCATAATCAGATTTTTCTTAAATTGCGGCTAAATTTCAATGGTCATAAGTCGTAAATTTTACTGTTTGAAGTGATTTGAAGAAAAGGGAAATAATACGCGTGGACATTTTATTTCCCGATTTAATCTTAAACAGTAAACAATATCTTTTTTAAATTGCTACACTGTTTTGCGTTATGTATCTTCACATTACAGTGTGACCAAACTTTGAACAAAAACTGATGAAATGACAAGTTAGGAAGATTGTTCCACTAACACCTTCGTTAAATGAAATTTCCCTCTTACTGTAAAACAACTAAACCACAATATATACAAAGGTCTGTATTCTGGTCTGGAGGTCTATATACTGTAAATGAACACAGAATCTATTTGATCTCCTCAAGACTTCACAGACATTAGAATTGTATTTGCGTTCTCAAGATTAAGATTAATACTAGATGAAGGGATAATATAACCCTAGACACTGCCATCAAAGGATCTATTGTGCAATTAAGCCTCTTGGGTTCTAGTTGAGCAGACTGGTGCTCTTAACAAGAGCATTTCGAATACCAAAAATTCTGTTATTGAACTAAATATAAAAATCATATCATGTTTTTTCTCTTCCTTTTTTAAATTTTAATTGCGATAATTTGTTCGAAAAAACGACAAATTAAAACAGATATTTTATAACAACATAACCTGAAACTTATTATAGCCTGATCTTTACGAATTAATATAGAACAACTGATCTTTTAATATAACTACCAAAATTAAATTAACTATTCATTAACACTTATATCGGTCAAACTTTTTCGTTGTTTCCTTAGTGTAGTGGTTATCGCCCCAGCTCGATCCCGGTGGAAACACAGAAATTTTAATTATAATTAATTTAATATGAGGCTTGCTATGACCAAAATATAGGTACTGTTTTATATCATTATAAATATGTTCCTAGCATCACGCGTTCTGCAAAATCCAACATCAAAATCAGCCCTAAAAGACATACATGTTAAAATGTACGGTTTGAAGTTCAATATATACTTTGATCAATGTACACAAGCCGAATCAAATGTGACCGAAACCTGGTGAATTTGTTGTGAGAAAAATGTGAATTTTTCGTTTAGATAAGATTTATTTTTTGAGGTTATGGTGTCCTCAGTGAGATTCAGCAGCCACGGACTAGCTCATTCTGCTGGAGGTCCTCAGGGTGCTGAAGACCAAATACCCTGCTGGAAAAAGCTTCACAATTGTAGGACATGTGACCGCAGTTTCCTTTTCTTTCTTGCATAACCTACACACGTTTTCTCCGTGGTACATTCCTATCCAGGCCACACTGCACTGTAATGTTTCCTTAATGCCTTTGTCCAAGATGTCTACTGTTTCTCCCAGTTCGTTACCCAGAAAAAATATATCAGTTTCAAAATGGCTGCTATTCCAACTCTTTTTTTCTTTTCAGCTTAAAACGTCTTCCGATTCCTAGCTTCCATTTTCCCCTCTCATTCCATACATCTTGATCCATCCCCTCTCTTTTACTTCCTTATCAATTCCTTTTCTTCAACAAAGTCTTTGTCTTCCTTTTTTTTGCGACCATGTTAAAATCTGTTTGGGAAGACGATTTTCGTCCATTCTTTGGCCATGACCAAACCGTCGAAGTTGTTCTGTCTTGATGTCTGCAATGGTGTGCTTCACATCCATTTCACTGATTCTTTCATTTTTTATCTTTAAAAAAAACGTAACTTTTATTATTTTTTACCTTTTTTTGAACACCTAAGTTCACCATCAAAATCAGTGTGAAAATCTTCATAAATTAGCATTTTAAGTTATCAAAATCCATTAACTTTGAGAAAATGAATTTCACTGCCAGTAGTGTCCGTATTTTCAAATATAATTTGAAAATTAAAATGCTAATTTTTGCAGATTATGATGGGGATTTTAAAAGACAAAAATTATGTTGTAAATTCGCTTCTGTTCGTGATACGTTAATTATCCGTTTCCTTTGTAACCACCATATAGAATCATCAACCGCAATAATTAGACAATGAAAATTCGTCTTCCATAAATCCGCTCACTGTTGCAAATCGTACGATAATTTAACCTTCCGTAAGACGTACGATAGGGTGTCATACGATATTTTCGTACGATAATTTTTGTTCAAGCCGTTCGGAAATTTTGAATTGGAGTATGAATTTCAACTAAGGCTATATTTAAATCCGTGAAGAGACTGAAAGCGAAGCGGAGTCATACGATATCGCTCGACTCCGCTCAGCTCAGTTACGCTTTCAGTGGTCGTACTTACGTTAAAAACAATAGGTTAGGTTTTGAATGCTCAGTCCGATCCGCATTTGGTGGCAAGCCGGTCGAAAACACACTGTTTTTTTTCCAGTGTGGGCATAAGAAAGTGCTGAAAACATATCAGGTTTGTCAAGCAAAAAGGCAAACCCGTAGGGTTTTACCGATGTCACCGATAAAAATACGATAATTTATATTTAAAGAGTTTGCAACACTGAATCCGCTATACATAATATTCTTACTTCTTTTAAAATCTCAGAGCGGTGTTCGCGCAGGAACAGAGCCGGTGCTCGCGGTAGGTTGGTCTTGTTTCCTGTCCGGCCAGTTTGGCCAGTTAGGATTAGCCTGTGGGTCCATCTTCACGTTTTATCCTTGTTCCAGCTGAATTTTCTATCGCACAGGTGTCCGTTGCAACCGAGTTTGCGATTTCTTCGTTGTTTATATACTGCACGTTTTGCTATCGGACGACAATCGATTTTCACCAAGCTGTCCAAAAACCTGCTAATCAGTGTTTTTGCGCCCATGCCCTGTAGCTGGAGACCACACAGTTTTCGATTGACTAGTTGTAGTTTTTTTTGTCTTGAAAACCTAATAGTTTTTGATTGACTAGTTATAGTTTTCTTGTCTTAAAAACCTAATAGTTTTCGATTGACTAGTTATACATGTAGTCTTTTTGTCATAAAACCCTAATAGTTTTCGATTGATTGGTTATAGTTTTTTGTTTTAAAAACTTAACAGTTTTCGATTGACTAGTTATAGTTTTTTTACTATAAACTTAATAGTTTTTGATTGACAAGTTATGTTTTTTTTGTCTTAAAAACCTAACAGTTTTTGACTAGTTATAGTTCTTTTAGTCTTAATAATCTAATACTGTAGTTTTCGATTGACAATTTATAGTTTTTTTTGTATTAAAACCTAACAGTTTTCGACTGACTAGTTGTAATTTTTTTTTAAACCTAACAGTTTCCGATTGACTAGTCATAGTTCTTTTTGTCTTAAAAAAAACCTAATAGTTTTTGATTGACTAGTTATAGTTTTTTTTTGTCTTGAAAACCTAACAGTTTCCGATTGACTATAAAACCAATAGAACGCATGTTTGTCCGGAATACAAATCTAAACTAACGCGTATATTGTCATGATTCTTTGTATACACACACTTTAGATAATCGGTCAGGTTTTTTTGTAATTTCAGTTGTCAGATCAAAGAAATAATTGCTTAATTATCATTGCAATGCAGCTGTGTATGGACAGGATTTCAAAGCTTACCTGCAGTGCCCTCTGTGATATGCCTGATTTATTGAACGAGAGCAGCGAGGCCGCTGTTTCAACTCGACTGTTCGGCATTTGGTTTTAAAGTTTGTTTGTTACGCAGATTTGGCCAAACACATCGACAGATTGTTTTGAAATTTGGTACGAAGGTATCTTGTATAAAACCCAAATGACCCACGGGAAAAATTCCCCCCCATTCACTTCCGTTTCAAGATGGCGGCCTCTGAGTTATGATGATGAATGTACGCATTGACGCATTGACCGATTGTTTTAAAATTTAGTACGAAGATACCTTGCATAGAACCCGAACAACCAATATGTAAGATTTTTTCCGTACACTTCCGTTTCAAGATGGCAGCTTCTGGTTTAAAGATGACGATATGTTTTGACCGAACGCATTTACCGATTGTTTTAAAATTTAGTATGAAAATATCTTGTATAAAAACTCGAGATATCTTTACCGTTCACTTCCGTTTCAAGATGGCGCCCTCTGGTTTAACGATGACGAGTGTAGTTGCTGGTTGTTTCTTGTAATACTGGCTGAACAAGATCTATTATAATTTTGACCGCTTTATAGAGAAAGAGCATAAAGTTTCTAATAAAGGTGGTCCAGTAACATTTCCCCCAAATATTACGGTTAAATCGGCGATTACGATCGCGTCAGTGTTGTCGTGGAGCGGTGTCCAAGCAATTAATCAGGAATGAACTGCGAGGTTTACTGTTCTTTTACTAGTTATGTTATCGATCGATCATAGATAATTAACTTACGTATTGTTTGTTCGCTTCAACATAACCTCAAAAATACAGTAGCGAATCATGTGCATTCAGCTCTGAATATGTAAAAGCGAAAACAAAGAAATAAAAAAATTGACTTATCAATTTTGTATAAAATTGTACATAAGATTTTTTACAGAATTTTCTATCAATTTTTATCTGTACAGGTAAGGAAGGTTTACATAGTTGTAGGAAGGAAGACTTAGTGCATACACTAGTTCTATATATAGTACCATCATTCCGTTCTTGTAAAAGAAATAAACGTCTCAAGTCACGAAAGCACCTATTCAAAATTTTATTTAGTATTAACCGCAGAAGTATTCTTTATCTATTATAAATGATATCGACCAGATCGCGTCTACAGAGCGAGTGATAGTCACACTTTATGGCAACTGATATGTAAGATTGAAGCGAGGGAACCAGAACTCGGATCGGTCATAGTTCTGGGACTCTTCGTCCGCTTCCGGAAAATATTAAATAATAAAAAAAGTCCAGGACCCTCGGCTAAAAATCGGTCCTCACTTCTTCCTTTAGCTATTTCGCAAATTATAGGTTTTTAAGAAAGTAATTTAAATTGAAAAATCGTTATGCATGCGATCTGTTCATTTTAATAATTAGAATTATGACCTACTTTTCCGTGTAGTGGTCTATTTACGTATATCGTAAAGACTACCGCGGTTTCGAAACCTTACTGTTTCATCTTCAGACCGTAATACAAAATGTCAAATCCCACTCGTGGTCGTCACAAAGTTAAACAACACATTGAAAACACACGTCATAAACACTAAACACAAATGTCCGGAATGTAAGGACATACGAGTTGCACGTATCGTTTGTCCAAACCAAATTTCATCATGTCTATTTTAATCGTGTAATTGTGTTTAGCGTTTGTGTGTTTTCCATGTTTTGTTTAACTTTGTGACAACCTCGACAGAATAATTCGACATTTTGTATTACGGCCTGAAGATGAAACGATATGGTTTCGAAACCGCGGTAGCCTTTACTAGGTGAGTAAATAGACTACTAAACGGAAAAATAATTCATAATTCTAATTATTTATGTGGTCCGGTTGCTGTGTTGCAATAATCAAATAGATATTTTAATGTGATACCGAACTCTCTTTTTACCGAAAAATTTTAAAAATAGAAGACTTGCTTAGGTTGTATTGGTGTGCAGGCCTACCTAGTGATCCTAAAAACAGGTGTCAAACGCCGAGTTAAACTTATTTAAAAATATTTTTTTATATGAGTGTTTCCAATAAAAACAATAACAATCTATTGATTGTTTAAAATATCGTTTTTCTAAATTGTTTACATTCACAGAATCCGTGGTAATACAGTTTGATAAGTACAATTAATTAACCCTTCGAGACAAATTTCTGTTTGATAGGCGGTGAACAAAACGTTCGGGTTTTCCGAAAATATATATTTGTCTCGTAGCTGAAAGCCCGAACATTGGACTGAACATTGCCCAGTACTGTGAACACGAAGCCTTTCTAGGTTAGGTTGGGCATAGCCTCGCCCGGTTTTTGTAAAGCCCTCCCCCTCTCGTCATCACTCGCCCTCTCAAGGCTTCTTTGTCAGTGTCCCTTCCCTCCCCCTCCCCTTCGACACCCACACCCACTCACTCTACCTCTATCGCGTTTAGCGCAACCTACCAACGCGGAAAATTCAAGTTTTACAATTTCACCTTATAAAACTGGATAATTTGGTCGGTTCTTTATTAAAATTAATATTTTAAATTATGGAATATAAGTTTCGTAAAAGTTTGTCAAACAAACCGCAATTGATGAGAAAAAAGTTTATTATAAAGGAAATGTGAAAATTATAACGATGTTATCACAATATAAATTTAACTTTAGGAAGGCTATATTTAAAGTAATCTTAATGATGCTAGCCAACTTCAAGTTACAAAAGAATGTTGGAGTTAACTTGACAAGTTAGGCGACTACGCTTCCGTAAATTTTTAAAACTTATAACACTGCTGGGCGGGTGATATGCTTAAAAATACTACTGTAGGCCATATGTATATATACATACACCGAAAATGTATAACACGATTGGACCCTGCTATTTTTACTGTCTCATTAAACTTTCAAAGAGTTATGAAATGAAGAGGGAATTATGATTTGAAAATTTAAGGGGTACACTCATTATGAAATGGTTAGTCATTATCTAAATACAATATTATATGCTAGAGGGTCATGCCACCTTTGTCAGTTAGTGGAAAAAAGAAACAATTTTTTTTTTTTGTTTAAAGTCCGACTATTGTGCACACTTGGGCTAATGCAGACGAAAGAAACGAATAATACTGGTATAAACAATCTACAGCACGAAGTTAAACAGTGTTATAGCACCTCAAATAATACCATTGACTGGTACTTAGTTATTATAATACACTAATATTTTATTCAATACTTTTATTTTAAGATTACTGTACATCTATTTCTAAGTAAAATCGTTGCAAAACTGTGTAGGCCTACTATGTCTTGTCAATATTAACTTCTGTTAAGGTAGACATTGTAGTTATATTTAACACGTGTATGATCTGTTAATAAAATAGGCTATTCATTGTATTTAGTTTATATAATACAATAAGTTTTGTTCTACTTTCGTATTTAAAACATTGTACCTTATTGAAATATTTACAAATGAAATCTTCTATAACTGGATTTTACAATACATGCCAATACAATACAGTAATTACTGTTTACTAAAAGCAGAGCCTTTTATTTAATAACATTTACGTATTATAACTGGCCTAGATTGTCTTAACAATTCTACTTTTAAAACTTATTCGTTCAATAATTAAGTCTTGGATACTACTTTTCAAGTCTCCAAAGTCTTTTAAAAACTGCTTTTAGTAGTCTGGATACTAAGTTTAAATATTACTTTAAACAATGTTTTTCTAGCAATCAACTGTTTTCGTATACACATAATTGCCGGTATTTTGCTGCACTCTTACAGATAAACATGGTACTACTCCCGGAATTTTGTTTACAGAGCTTTTATCGGTTTCAAGTCGGTTTTATTTTATTGTAAAGCTTTTAAATAGAAAAGTAAAACCCCATAGCCTATATGTAGTTTCAACAACGAAGGTACAATTTTTGGTACAAAATTCCTCGGAACGCTTAGGGTAATAGTATATGAAAGATAATTATCTAAACCCAAATAATAGACTACCGTACAATTATGACGAAAATATTCATTTTACAGTAATATTGACGTGTAAGATCATTTTAAAACTTGTCCCTGAAACTTGCTACTGGTAGAAATCGAACAATCTGCAAATTGATGCACTGACCATTGTGCAACTTAAAACACCCCTTAAAAGTGACTAACGTAATTCAATCACTTCTGAATCTGACCACGTGTGTAATTCAATTCAAAAGCCCCTGAAAATGATAGCTTGCATAATCTAAACGCCCCTTAAAACTGACTACCATAATTCAATCACTTTTGAATCTGACCACGTGTGTAATTCAATTCAAAAGCCCCATGAATTCAATGATAGCTTGCATAATCTAAACACCCCTTAAAACTGACTACCGTAATTCAATCACTTCTGAATCTGACCACGTGTGTAATTCAATTCCCAACACCCCTGAAAATGATAGTTTCAATTTAAACATTCCTTAAACACTACCTTAATAAGTCGCCACTAAATCTGAATACCTGTACAATTCAAACATCGTTGAAATTGACCTTCAATGAAATTTAAACGCCTATGAAATACCACCTTGGCAGTTAGAACACCCATGTAACTTACTATCGTAATTCAAAAAAACCCTTGAAACTTAATATCCGTACAATTCAAATATCCTTGAAACAGTTTTTCATTTAAACTTAAAAACACCTCCATTAGTACCACGTATGTAGTTTGAACATCCATGAAACTTTACTAAATTCAAAAACCATTGAAATTGTACAACATCTTTGAAATTGACCTTCACTGAAATTTAAACGCCCGTGGAAGTGACTACCGTAATTCAAACATACCTGAAACTGAATAAGCCTATTTGTGCAATTCTAACATCTTCGAAACCTACCTGTACTTCAATTTAAAATCCTGTTAGAATTCAAAAAGCCATGAAATACATGTGCAATTCAAACATCCTTAAAAATGAACTTTACTGAAACTTAAACGCCCATAAAACTGGCTACAGCAATTAAAAAAAACAACTTTGAAACTGAATACATGTACAATTCAAACATTCTTGAAACTTTCCTTGACTGCTACTTAAACTGCCTACGAAACTGACTACTGTAATGAAGACACTCCTGAATCTGAACAGACTTATATTTGTACAAATCAAACAACTTTTGAATCTGATCTTCATTGAAATTTAAACGCCCATGAAACTGGCTATCGTAAATTCAAAAAAAACCCTTGAAAGTGAATACATGTACAGTTCAAACATCCTTGAAACTGACCTTCACTTAAACGTAAATGCCCATAAAACTCTCTATTGTAATTAAAAAACCCTTTAAACTGAATACATGTACAATTCAAACATTCTTGAAACTTTCCTTGACTGCTACTTAAACTGCCTACGAAACTGACTACTGTAATAAAGACACCCCTGAATCTGAACAGACCTATACTTGTACAAATCAAACAACTTTTGAATCTCATCTTCATTGAAATTTAAACGCCCATGAAACTAACTACTGCAAATTCAAAGATTCCTGAAACTAAAAATGCCTACCTATACAATTCAAACACCCTTGAAACTGACCTTCATTGCAATTGAAACACGCATGGAACACCACATGGGCAGTCTGAAAAATCCACGAAACTGATTATTGTAATAAAAAAAAACCTTGAAACTGAATACATGTTCAAACATCCTTGAAAATGATCTTCACTGAAACTAAACTCCTTTTCATAGAGTGGCGAATTATAAGAAAAAAAACCCTTCACCGACGAATTATAAATGAATAAAGATTAGATATACTGAAGCCGTAGCAGTGTTAGCATGATTGCGTGCTTATCTGTGATAAAAAGACCGTGCACCATATATTGCATGAAATACAGTAGCCTATTTACCTGCTTCAAGAAATCCGAAATGCCTATCGGGTACGCTGCGTGAGGGAACTGTAACTTCTCCGCCTCGCACTTACTGCTAAACAAATGATCTTCCAGTCTCTAAAGTCAAAAATAAAAGGAAAATAAAAAATTAAAAAACGGAAACTATATAAAACAGTTACAATAAAATAAAGGAACAGTGGTTTTTGCGAAAATAAATTGCGAATAAACAACTTACATTCTATCATATATATTATTTCTCGAGTCAACATTCCTTTTTGTGAACACATACTATTCTTACAGGCATAAATGAGGTATCTTTAGAAAGATTTTTTAACCGGCTTCTGACATTGCGAAACGATTTTGCGCTAAAACTTACTGTTTGTAGAAAATTTTAACATAAAAGACACTTTTAACTGTCTTAGACAAAAACGCATGCGCGGCCTTCCTGATTCACTAATCAGACAATATTTTGTATATTTTACTAAGCTAATCACGAATATCCAAGCCATTAAAAAAGCCCCTTTTTTTGCATAACTGGCCTAGAAAAATTTCAATATTTCTTAAAAGACATTAAACGTATGAGATATGTGGCCCTACTGACAGTCCCCTATCCCTGCCCGTCGTGCAAGCCGGGACAAGTATTTCGAATACCAAACACATGTTTTGGACACTGTTTTTTTACACATATAGGCCTATATTTGTGATCTTTCCTTCTATTGTTACTACGGACATCATAAAATATGAAGTACAATAAAAATGTCAGAATACAGTTATCTATTAAAATTGCGTCTGCTATCCCTATATACAAGTCGCATTGACAGACACCAGAGCAGGATTATTTACCAAATGCCGTCTTTACTCACAGACATGTATGTAGCCTTTACATGGGTAACTAAACCAACTAACAAGTGTGTATCCATTAAAAAAAATGAAATACGTATTCCAAAGGCTGTGTTTACTTAAATCTTTCGTAGTGCGAAATTTCACACGGGCCTCCTGATTATTAGCGAATTTCTATTGGAAAATTAGCTATTGGAGCGCCATCGTGGTAAGACCCACATCCGGGACCTTGAAATGAGCGCTGTTCCTGACCTCTAGATCACTTTTGAGAAGTTATATATAGCCTACACTAGCAGGTACTCGTCTCTGCTTCGCTCGCTAATTTTTTGGTAAAAAATATTTAAAATATAGTAATTATATTAAATAATCATTTATATAAGTTAGCCTATAAGTTATCTATAAATGTAATGTAACAATATTGATGAAATTATCAATATGCTTGTAAATAATACAGTAATAAGAATTTTTATTGAACCCAATATTGCACGTCCGTTTAGTTAACGTATGTCAAAAACTGAAGACAGAACTGTTGTTCTGATCATTCCTATATTACTATTTATAGTTAAAAAAGGAATTTCTAATCTGGAATGAGATGCACGTGATTCATGTGATTAGTATTATAACTGGATCAGTAAAAAATTTTAACTCATATAAAATCAACGGTAATAATAAGTTGGACCGTCGTTTTAAATTGACTATCCTATGTACATTGTTGAAAGAAAGTTTTATACAAATTTAAGTCTCTAGCTACATTAATCTCGGCTGTACATTGACTATTAAAATTGGAATGGGTAAGTAGTTTTATATGGTTAAAATCAGATTTTTGCAAAATCCTTTGTTAGTGCACCTCTATATTATTGTAAAAAGGTACCCTGAAATTTTTAAGTCTCTAGCTATACTAGTCTCGGCTGTACGTTGATTATTAAAGTTGGACTGGGTAAATAGTTTAATGGCGTTAAAATCAAAATTTTGCAAAATCCTTTCTTAGTGCACTCGTAATCGATGAAACGAAGGTTCCCTCAAAATTTAAAACTTTTATAGTTTGGGCTGTGAGTAAATTATGAATCAGGACATCGTTTTTTATAAATATAGGTGTGTGTGTGTGTGTGTGTGTGTGTGTGTGTGTGTGTGTGTTAGCAATCTTAGTCCGATTCGATTCAAACTTGGCATAAAAATAAGTTTTGATAATAGCTTAGACAAGTTCGTTAACCAACAAAATCGTTGAAGTTTCAAAATGGCAGCTGTTACAATTTTTTTACAAGTAACATATTCACCAGCGGAAAATATTTTTTTAAAAGGTTACGTACGATTTTAGGCTGTTTTTACGGTAATATATTGTGACGTCATTGCTATTTACATTACATACTAGATTTCCTATACCGACTTACTGCTTATGCGCGTTCATCACATTATAATAGACATTACATAATACATATTACTTCTGTTCGTTTTGTAGTGAAAACGTTGTAAAAATGGCGTCCGTTTAATTAGATAGGTTTTTCACCCAAAAACCTTGTCCGTTAGGCCTTGAGAATTTTTTATTTAAATAATTTTTTAAAATCGTTTTAGGGATTCAAAAATACGTTTCCTTCTTTCGCGCGGTAGTAATTTTGAGATTATGTGGGTCACTTTCATTTTCGATTTTTATCGTACTTCATGTCCTTTGTGCGCTTTTATATTTAGATTATTGCTTTTTTGCATGTAATAAATAGGTTTAGCGAAAAAAGTTACTAAAAAAAATTATTTTCCACTAAATAAAAACCACTAAACAAAAGAAGTGCATTTTGTCTGCTTCTAGTTTTTAGGTAAGAAAGTTTGCACATTGTAGGTAGATGTATTACTGTAGATTGCAGTTTTCAGTCAGACCAGAGTCCAGGCCAAGGTTCCCCGAACAATGCTTCACCTTCTCAGTTCCCATTGCACTGTTCCACCGGTATAACCTTACTTGACGTATAATTATAATTTATTCGCTTATTTCTGTTCCTTTGTTTTCTTTCAAAGTAGTGTCTACTTTCATTTTCGTTCCATTTATCAATTTTGTTTCGTGGGTTTAAAAAGACAATAGTTCAGTTTCAACTTTGAAAAGTGGAGCGAGGCGGTAATACAGATAAAATGTAAGTTTGCCTGAAATGTACATGTTCAGCGAGTGACGCAACGTTACGGGGAAACAAGAAAGTTACTTTGTTCTATGAGTTTCTTACAAAATCTGTTAAAAGTTGGTTTACGTGCAAGGTGCTATTTAGTCGTAAAAAATCTATGCGACGCCTATCTAGTCTCTCAGTTGGTAGTGCCCATAAGGCATTAAGCAAATGTTTAAATATGTGTTCAATATGTTCAAATATTATATGTGATAAAGGTTCAGATGCGAATGTTAGCAAATATATGTAATTATTTTCTATTTCCCCCTTTACCTTTAACTTATGTTTAAAATGTAGTTTCTTATATGTTAGAAATTGTTTAGGAATTTATTTTAATGGTCGGTAAAGCAATTTTAACCCTGAAAAATAAAAAAAATAACCTCCATAACATAACTATTTTTTAAATTTTATTTTTTTTATTTTTTTTTTATTTTAAGGCGAAAAGCACATTGAGGCTATTATCGCCTCCCTAAATGCAAGTGTGAATGTAAAGTGTTAAAGTCGTCGTAAGTGTAGTGTTGTAAGTGTATGTTAGACTCGGGTACCGCGAGGGACGTCTAAATCCTCCCAATAGATGCAGCTAGTCTACACCCCCCGCGGGGTAACCTAACTATTGCTACTGTGTTGTACAGAAAGTAATATCAAAAGTTACTAACGGTATTTTACGCCAAAACACTATTTCGTGCCCATTAGGCTGAGCAAAACACCAAATGCGGAGCAATGAAGATGAACGGCAACCAAAAGCGAAAGAACGCGTTTGTATCTCTTGAATCTAAATATTTTGGCCTACTGTAACGGATTCCTGGAAACAACTATTTTTAAAATCCATAATCTAGGCAATTTTAATATAGGTAAAGAGAAATAATAATTTTGGAGCAGTGGTCAACGTGGTGGGGGAAGCGGAATCAGTTTCAGAACCGAATCTAGACAGAGTCGAATCCGCTCTTAAGTTTTGAGTGCGTAGTCTGCTCCGCTCAGCGCAACTCCGTTCCACATTTGGTGGCTAACAAGTCATAGTAGTAATGCAAAATATAAAAGTGCAGAAATTACGGAAAATTTGGAAAACATCGAAAATATAAGTGGCCCGCACAACCTCAAAATTACTACCGCGCGAAAGTAGGTTTATCGCGAAAAAAATTTATAATAAAAACAATAGGCCTAGATTTTTTTTAAGACTTAAGAACCTAATTATTAACACGTTTGTGTGTGAAAACTCTCAACACGTTTTTTGTATCAAACACACATACGATACACCAACACGAACACCGTACTTTTAAAAATAATACTTTTTATACAAAACCGTGTTACGTTTTTCACACAATAATTTTTTTGGTTCTTAAGTATTTGTTTTAATTAAAAGTTATTGACTCATTAATAACACGCATTTAATTAATCGTATTCGCGATAAAAAACACGTTAACTATTTTCAGTAATTTTGAGGTTATGCGGGTCGTTTTTATTTTCATTTTTTTCGAACTTCCCGTAGTTTCTTCATTTTTATATTTTATATTATTACTAATGGGCATGTAATAAGTGTTTTAGGTAGAAAAAAACGTTAGTAATTTGATAGCACTGTTTATATCACGCAATAGTAATAGTTAGGTTATGGAGATTACTTTTTTCATTTTTCAGAGTTTGAAATTGCTTTTCCGACCATACAGATTCATTCCTAAACAATTTATAACATTTAAGGGACGATACATTTAAATATGACGTAAGTTGGATATGAGAGGAGGGAAAGAGCGAATAATTTACCAGTATGTCACCAATCCGACAATAAACATTTTGCAAAGTTTGAGTTTTTTTAGCAAAATTCTCGACTTTTTTATAAAGTCGATTACTGCGGTTTTCTCAACAGACCGAGTTTCAGTTTCACGAAGATGGTAAGAATATGCGTGTTTGGTTGGGGCAGATCTTTACTGGGGCATCCTGTATAATCGATTAACTAAGTCTTATCTAGCGCAGATAGAAACAGATGCGATAAAAATGGAGGTCGGGAAGAAAACGTACGCAATCAATGTTTATGTACGATGACTTTGTCCTGTGGAAAAATTAATGTTGTATAAACATCGCACAAAAAGGCAGTAAAACTGATTGACTGCAACATCTAACCAGAGAGGGCAAACAGTCTGGTAAAGACTTAGTTCCTGATAATCAGTTAAACAGATTTTGTTAAATTTTCTCTCAGCGTTCACATTTTATAAATGTGAACGGCGTTCAGGGTTTTTTTATAGTTTCAATATGTGTAATTTAGAAATTAAAAATATTGATTTATGAAGATTTTAATCATGATAGCAATGATGATATCAGCTTTCATGAAAATATAAGGTACATCAGTGAGCCCCGATTATAATTAATTCTGCTAATTAGGGCTTATACATTATTTGGATATCTGAAAATAAATTTTGTATAAATTTGTAACTATTCTCCATTGGAAAATAAGCTATTGGAGTGGCCATCATGGTAAGACCTTGAAATGAGCACCGATCCTGACATACCAATCACGTTTTGGTTGATCGTTAAATTGTGTGTGTATGTGTGTGTGTGTGTGTGTGTGTGTGTGTGTGTGTGTGTGTGTGTGTGTGTGTGTGTGTGTGTGTGTGTGTGTGTGTGTGTGTGTGTGTGTGTGTGTGTGTGTGTGTGTGTGTGTGTGTGTGTGTGTGTGTGTGTGTGTGTGTGTGTGTGTGTGTGTGTGTTTGTGTGTTTTGGCATGCTCACGTTTGCAATTTTGTCCGATTTGATTCAAATTTGGCACAAAAATCGACTATGGTAATAGCTTGGGGAAGTTCGTTAAGGGATAAAAATTGTTCAATATTCGAAACGGCGGTCGTTTCAAATCTTTAAGCTTTTTTGCCTTAAATGTTTTACCATGTGTCATATTTTAGGACTGGTTGTGATATTGGATTTTGCGTGTCGCGTGTTGCTAGTGCATACATGTATATTGGTAGTTACAGTAAAAGATCAGTTGTTTTATATTAATTCGTAATTATCAGTTGATTTCATTGAACAGCTGATAGGCTACAATACGTTTTAGGTTATGTTGTTAAGAACTACCTATGTTAATTTGTCGTGTTTTCAAACGAATTCTCGCAATTAAAATAAAAAGGAAGAGACAATATACATGATAGATGATTTTTATTTTTGTTCAATAACAGAAATAGTTTTTTATGAAAATGTGATTTCATTATAGTAATCAGCGTTAAAACCGGCATAAATCAGTGTTTTTTAATTTTTAAAATCCGTTGAAATTAAGAAAGTCTTTGACGTCGGCCAGGGTTCATTTTCAATGTGATTTGAATGTTTAAAATTTTAATTGTCCTAGTGAAGCGAGTTCTCTGTTCCAACCCAACCGTTCGGTATTTGGTTTGAGTGTTTGTTACGCTTTTTTGCCAAACGAATTGCCCCATTGTTTTAAAATTTAGTACGAAGGTACCTTATATAAAGCCGAAACGAGTTGTGTGTAAACAGTTTTCCCATTAACTTTCGTTTCAAGATGGCGGTCTCCGATTTACGAAGACGAGTGTGCGCATTTTTTGCCAAACTCATCTACCGATTGTTTTAAAATTTAGTACGATGGTACCTTGTACAAAGCCCGAACGATTTATGAGTAAGATTTTCTTCCATCACTTGAGATTCAAGATGGCGGCCTTTGTTTTAACATTGACGAGTGTAACTGCTGGTTATTTCTTGTAATACTGGTTGAGCGGCAAGATCTATCATAATTTTAAACGTACCATCGAGAAAGAGCATACAAATTCCAATAATATTGAAACAATTACTTTTTCCCTGAAATTTACGATTACTGGTTAAATTGGCGGAAAAGATTACAAGCCCGCCAGAGCGTTGTCGTCCAGCAGTGGCCAGGCAATTAATTAAAAATATACTGCGAGGTCTAATGCTCTTTGAACTACTAGTAGGCAGATTTTAACAATGATTATGATGGTGAAATACGAATTTGAGAAAGGGTAAGGTAAAGACAGACAAATACTGTTGGGAATTCGCTTCTATAATGTCAGCGAGACAGCTGCGTGCCTTGATTATTTTTACGCTTCTCAGCATCCATTTGACCAATCATCCTGGGCATTTGTCCAGTCTGCCCATTTAACCTGGATTCTGAGTGCAGTAGTACTGAGACAGAGAGAACTGTTACGGCCACTGCATCGCGCATCGCGCATCGTGCATCGTGCACTTTACAAACTGGTTGTTGCGGGAAAATTCGCACAAACTTTCACGTACACATTGCTAATTCCTCGCCTAACCTCACATTTCCCACTAATTTATGGGTATTTTGACCTTTGCCGGTTACGGTCGGCGATAGGCAGGTGATGGACAAACCAAACTTGTTTGTAGACCGTACACCGTGCACCGATCCTGTCTGACGTACATGATACTGGTTCTAATACGGTGTTTGTGCTGCGTTTGTGCAGTAGCAGGCAGTGGTGCAGTGCGACAGTGTAGGCGTCTGCAGGTCAACGCAATTTGGTGAAGTGATGTTGTATACCTTACTGTGGACGCATGAACCTAACGCTAATTTAGTAGCAGTCCAAAGAACAGTAGACCTCGCAGTATATTCTTAATATACAGAGCGTTCCACGACAGCGCTTGTAACCTTTTCCGGCCAATATAACCGGTGACTGTAATATTTAGGGATAATGTTATTGGACCAACTTTATTAGCATACAAAATTGTTTCTCAAAGTTTCTTCTCTTGTTCTGTAAAACTTTACATCACAAACTTTATACGTATTGTTTTTATTACTAGTAGTTCCAAGAACAGTAGACCTCGCAGTATATTCGTAATTAATATACAGAACGCCCCGCGACAGCGCTCGTAACTTTTTCCACTAATTTAACCGGTGAACGTAATATTTAGGAAAGATTTTATTGGCTCAACTTTATTGAAAATTGTATACTCGTTCTCGACTAAGCGGTTAAATTTATGATAGGTTTTGCCGTTCATCCAGTATTACAGAAAATTACTAAGCAACTACACTCTCAGCGTTAAATCAAAGCCCTACATTTTGAAACGCAAGTTAATCATATACGTCTGTCGGGATTTGTAGAAGGTACCTTTGTACCAAATTGCAAACAATCTGACAATGTATTTATGCCAAAACTGCGTACACTCTTCGTTAAATCAGAGGTCGCCAACTTAAAGCGATAATAAATATTAAACAAATGTTATACATACATCATTTGGGCTTTGTACAAGATATCTTCGTACCAGATTTCAAAACAACAGCTAAATGCTTGTGGTTACAAGTGCGTACGCACATCATTGTAAACCAGAGGCCGCCATTTTGAATCAAAAGTAAATGAGAAAAAAATCTTACACATACATTTTACGAGCTATAAACAACCTTACCTTTGTACCAAATTTCAAAACAATCTGTCAGTGTGTTTGGTCAAAACTGTGTACACTCGTCATCATTAAATTGAAGGGCGCCATTTTGAAACAGAAGTGAATGGGAAAAAAACATATATATATATATATATATATATATATATATATATATACGTCAATTGGACTATAAACAAGGTACCTCCGTACCAAATTTTAAACAATCGGTCAATGCGTTTGGCCGAAACCGCGTAACAAAAACACAAACCAAATGCCGAGTGGTCGAGTTGAAACAGAGCCTTGCTTCGTTCGGTCATTTATACACCGTTAAGATTTTGCTCAAAATCTTAACATGAAGGTGTATGAGTCTTTATATATCAAAATTTAAATAAAGGTGTCTCGTAAGTAAACGAAAAAAACTTTAAAACAGTCACACATTTTACGATTGATTGGCTAGGAGAAAAATTTAAGCAGAATCTAATGAGCCGATTTTTAAGAGAGAGATATATAGCCTACGTGTTGTTTATAAATTATTACATATATTATTTAAACTTTCTAATATTGAATTATTTTCTCTGAAAAATAAATTTCGGAAACTATAGGAAAAACACCGAAAATATCTTGTGTATTTCTCAAAATCGGTTTTGTTTGTTAAGATTTTGAAGGATTTGAAATTTAAAAAAAATACGCTTTGAGAGGCTTATGAAAATAAAACAAACCCGATAGCTGCCAAGGTTTGTTTTTTTATTTTATTTTGTTTATTTTGTTATTTGTTTATTTTATTTTTTCGATTTATTTGTAACTGAAAATTCAAATTTGGAGCGCGCGCTCGTGTGTGTAGATAAATTTTTACCACCTCAATAGTGGTCTAGAGAACAGGATCGGCACTCATTTTAAGATCCCGAGTCTGGATCTTACCATGACGGCCCCTCTAATAGCTAATGCAATGAAAATTCGCTAAAAGTATCACATAGTAGACTACGCAAATAAGATTTCTCGAGGTCACGATCGGTGAACATTTCATGGTCTGAGTCTTACAGTGATGACCGTTTCCCTTAATAAGCAACGTTACAAAATACAGACAGAATAACTACTAAGTCCATCGTTAAGTACAGCATTATCTGTTACACGTCACACTATCTCTACAGCTGACCGGGTTAAAACAGCTGATCAAATGCAACATCTGTTACGGACAGTTGATCCCTACTGTCAATGCTTCGGCACTTGTGTAAAACTAACGCCCACTTTTTACACGTATTTGTGTTGTTTACTAGGAAAAATGAACCGTTGTTGCGACCATCACGGGAAGACCCAGTTACGGCTCTTTGAAACTAGCACCGATTCTTACCTCTAGATTACTATTTGGGGTCGTTAAAATTTGTGTGTGTGTGTGTGTGTGTGTGTGTGTGTGTGTGTGTGTGTGTGTGTGTGTGTGTGTGTGTGTGTGTTAGCACGTTCACGTTCGCAATTTTGTTTCGATTTGATTCAAACTTGGCACAAAAATCAGTTATGGTAATAGCTTGGACAAGTTTGTTCAGCAGCAAAATACATTTCAATACTTCCAAAATGACGGCCATTTTAATAGTTTTAAAAATTCATAACACTGTAAGTTCGTTTGAGTTTAAAGTTCAACGCTTTAATTTGGTAATACTATAATTTAATTCATAAATTTAAAATCTGACGTTTTAAGTTGGTAGTACTGTAATTTAGTTTTACAATACTTTACTTACTTACTATGGTAGTAAGTTTTAAAGTTCGGCGCTTTAAGTTGGTAACACTTTAATTTCGTTTGTAAGTTTTAAGTTAGATGCTTTAAGTTGGTAACACTGTAATTTCATTTGTAAGTGTAAGGTCTGACGCTTCAAGTTGGTAACACTTTATTTGTAAGATTAAAGTTTAACACTTAAAGTTGGTAACAACGTAATTTCTTTTGTTAAGTTTATAGTTAGACACTTAAAGTTGGCAACAATGTAATTTCGTTTGAAAGATTAAAGTTCAGCGCTTTAAGTTGGTAATTTCGTTTGTAAGTTTAAAGTCTGACCCTTTATGAGTCTGGGATAAGTCAAGTTGGGCAATTGCTTCTATGGCGGTTATAACGTGGGGCGCACAATAATATAACATAATGTTTTTGTATTATTTTTAGGGGGGCTCGGTGGTCGATGTTGACTAAAGCACCGGTCAGTCTGTTGCGTCTCTGAACTGCGCACCTAAAGGTTCTTAATTCGAGCCGTTGCTTTTCCCTTACCGTTAACGCTGATCCCTCGTCCTCATTGGTATAACTGGCACAAAATATGGATGTTAAGGAAACAAATAGATCAGATTTGATTTTTTAAAATCCGTTGAAATTAAGAATTTTTCGAAGATAAGGATTCATTTTCGTATTTTCGCTATAATTTGGAAGTTCAAAAGCGCTAGGATATGCAGATTTTCAAGGCGATTATGACGGTGAAATCAGAATTTTAAAAAAGAGTAAAAATAAAGAAAAATACTTTAGTGAATTCGCTTCTATTAGGCCAACGAGACAGCTGCGTGTACCTTCTTTTCGACATCTTTATTTGAAAGGGTTTACACCCCCGCGTTGTTAGCCGCGGCGTTGGTGTCCGTGATTCCGTGTTCCGCGGGAGACAACTTGCGATGTCTTGTCAAACCTACGCTTACTGTTTGCTGCTCTCTGCCCCCGCATCCATTGTGCTGCTCTAAACAAGGCGGAGGGATAGAAATGTACAGAAAATACTGTGTCAGTCACGCATAGGGGAAATCTGTTATAATTGTGCTGGAACTTCACATCGAAGGCCCGTAGGCGCTGTAAGCAACAAATTGTGTTACGCAGTGGCGTACGATGGGGGGGGGGAGATAAGCCTCTTCGAAATTCCTAGTAAAAAAATGACAATAATAAACAGTATAT
The DNA here is from genome assembly GCA_022606455.1 of Callitettix versicolor. NCBI lineage: Eukaryota > Metazoa > Arthropoda > Insecta > Hemiptera > Cercopidae > Callitettix > Callitettix versicolor. Next base: position 44,482,550 of record CM040185.1, on the reverse strand, counting down.
TGAAATAATTTCCAAAGTGTAAGATATTTGTACACTTTTTGAATTATGGACTTTTATTATGGGGCACAAAGCCTCCCATAATAGCTGCATAGTAACCTACTGTTTCTTCTAATATATAAAAATCGATGTTTGTTCGTATTTTATGCGCTGTCATACCGTTCATCAGATTTTGATAAGACTTTTTGCTAAATGTTTAGGAGTTTCCCGAGAAGTTTATAGGCTATAAGAGAGTTGTAATACACAAACCCTTCACCTTTAAAAATCACCTTTTTTAGTGGAAAATATGTTTTCGGAACTTTTGCCATACCGTTCATCCGATTGTGATGGGGTTTTTGCTAAATGTTCAGGTTTTTCCCGGGAAGGATATAGGCTATAAAAGAGTTGCAATACTAAACCTCTTCACCCTTAAAAATCACCCTTTGCAGTTAATAACATGTTTTCGGAACCTTTAATATACCGTTCATATGGGTGTGAATACACAGTTTTCTAAGATCAGTATATGCCTATTTTCAAAATTCAAGGACAAATATGTCATCATATTAGTTCATTTCTACCAGTTCCGGACGCTGAACATAAATTTCTACAAATCTACTTTATGGATGACGATGATGATCAACTAAGCGATGCAATTCCAGGCATCAAACGCTACACAATATGCTGTTTCAAATATTTTTTCACCAAGACAATGTATTGATAGATTATTTAGAACTTCAATTGACAACTTACCGGCGGATCATTACGCAATTCAAATACGAGCCGACAAAACAACACTCAGACAGCATGCCGGACGCTACAGTGCACCTGCCGTCAATGAAGTTGCGATTGTCATAGTTGGCGAAGAACGTGATATGCGTGATATACTTCAGTGTGATAATACAATGTGTTGCGGAAACACATCGATCATACGATGCGTTGCAGATCCCATAATTTATTGGGAAGGGCAAGACAGATATCAATTCAATATTATGCAAAATAATTATAAACAAGAAAATAAATCATTAGGATTATGATCTATTTTTCCGTCTAGTGGTCTATTTACTCACCTCGTAAAGGCTACCGCGGTTTTGAAACCTTATTGTTTGATCATCAAGCCGTAATACAGAATGTCAAATTCCTTTGTCGAAGTCGTCACAAAGTTAAACAAAACGTTGAAAACACGTCATAAACACTAAACCCAATTACACGATTAAAATACACACGATAAAATTTCATCGGTACTTGTGCACCAGTCAGTGTTATCAGTTATGGTGCTTTTGATAGGTTTACATTATTTATTTAAATCACTTATACTTAGAGCCATGTCATTCATTAAATTTTATTTAATTGAGAGTTTGTCATTGAGGATGTTATGGAGGTCTGATCATGTGTTCTTATAAATCTCAAACCCTTCAACGCATCAGTATAATTGCTTTTATTACATAAATGTAATATTCCCAAGTTAGTATGGATGTGTTCGAATTTATGGTTTTTGTTCATAAGATGTTCTGCAACTGTAGATAATGTACTTCTGCGTACAGTCCGGAATGTAATTATACGAGTTGCACGTATCGTTTGGCCAAAACAAAATTTTATCGTGTGTGTTTCAATCGTGTAATTGTGTTTAGTTTCTAACGTGTGTTTTCAATGTTTTTGTTTAACTTTGTGACGACCTCGACAGAGGGATTTGACATTTTGTATTACGGGCTGAAGATGAAACAGTAAGGTTTCGAAACCGCGGTAGCCTTTACGAGTTGAGTAAACAGACCATAGACGGTGAAATAATACAATTAAATGTGTCACTGAAACAAATCGATTACACGATGCGCTGCATAATCCCATAATTTATTGGAAGAGGCATAATTTATTGGGATATCACTTCAATATTATGCAAACTAATTATCAACAAGAAAATAAATCATTATTTTCATTCAATTCTTTTACCATTATTTCTATATTTTTTCTGCGGCAGCATCTCGCCGGGTACTTATATTTCTTAATAGCCTAACATTTCATTTTCAGTATCTTTAGTGTTAAAACATTGCATTCAGGGAGAGACCAGCCAAAACTTTTCCAGAGATAGTTGTCCGGGGCGTTGTGTTCAGTTTATACACATACTCGGTGTACGACATGGCAACACGGGAGCCGAACTGCGAACATTAACTATTTCTTAGGCAAGGGAAATATTTTTTTATTACTGTAATAAATGCAGCACTTATCTGTACCTTTTCATTGAGATTTTTATTGCCTAAACTGTTAAAACTTAGAAATAGTAAACAAATATGAACATTTTCTTTTGTGTTCACTATTTTATTGGAGAAGCTGACGTTAGACTTAATTAATATTATTATTGGCAATTTGTTTGTGAGGGCAATGTTTTTAGAAACAAATATAATTAGTTTACTAAACTGCAAGTAATTTTTACTTTTATTGATGCTTTTAATGTTAACTTTGGCGAGAGGAGTGAATAGGAAAAAAAGTGTCCCGAACCTTTTCAATGTAACGGAAATACGAAACGGAAACAAGTAAACGAATTCCGTGTCCCTATTTCTGTCTATTTTTCTTCCTCCTTTCCGATAACAGTACAAGCGTATTATATGAAAACGTTGTGTTGCTTTGATTTCTGTATTTTTCCTTAGTTGAAGAACACGTGCACGTTGTAACGGTTTATAATACATTCGAAATTAATATAAACGTTTGTAATAATTGTAGTTAATATTTCTAGTTCTTAACAACATAACCTGAAACTTATTACAGCCTATCAGCTGTTCAGTAAAATCAGCTGTTACGAGTTAATATAAAACAACTGATCATTTATTATAACTGCTGTAAATAATATCTAAGCTAGGTTCACGTATTTATTTATTTAAACAAAGCAAGATATTTGCGAAAATATCATTAACGCTTCGCTTCTGTCAGCAACTCCCCGAGTTCCATACGTGTACTATTTTTAAGATGTTGAGAACATCACACTTTCTACAGATTCACTACTGTGTTCATTACAGTTTAGTGGTTAAGAAAGTTTTCAAAGATGTGATTACTACTTAACCTTAAAAGACCAAAAAGCCCAAAAGTAGCGTTAAAATGCATATCGGGGGAGAGAAGGGGTCCTTTTTTAAAAAAATTATGTAAATTGGGCGGATATTCCATTTTCTCGACATCCCAAAATAATGATAATAATTTAACTGACCAAGTGAAGCGAGGTATCTGTTTCAACTCGACCGTTCAGTATTTTGTGTTTGTTGTTTGTTAAGCAGTTTTGGCCAAACGCATTGACCGATTATTGTACAATTTGGTACTGTGGTACCTTCTGTAAAGCCCGAACGACGTATGTGTAACATGTTTTCTTCACTCACTTCCGTTTTAAGATAGCGTTATCTAATTTTCAACTCGGGAATTCATATAAATTTTAACGACCCTACAAAAGGTGATCTAGGGGCGGTGCTCATTTCAAGGTCTCAGATCATTGAAGGTTGTTGATATTGAATGGGTCTGACCAATACGACTGCTTCAATAGCTCATTTTCCCAATGGATATTCGCTAAGAACGAGAAGATTTATCCTAGTTTTTTCCATGCAAAAAACTTCGCAGAAATTTTTCATAAAATAAGTGTCTTCTTAAGAAGAAGTCTTAGACCGGATGGTCACCAAATGCAGAGTGGATTACGCATTCAAAATCTAACTTATTATTTTTAATGTAACTGCGGCCAATGAAAGCATAGCGGATTCAAGTGGCGTCATTGCGTTCCGCTCCACGCAGCGTTGACTCTTTTGGTTTTGTTTTAAAACTGACTTCGTTTCCATCACGTCTCCAAACTTATTATTTTTCATTACCTAGGTTACCGTTGTCCAGAGCATAGTTCCTAAAATCAGTTAAAGTAGGTCTAAATATTTAGATTTAAAAGATACAAAGATGTTCTTTGAACAAAATGAACTCCGCTTCTGGTTGCCGTTCATCTACATTCCGCTCAGCTCCACATTTGGTAGCCACCTGGCCTTAATCTCAATGTACATTGTACAAATCAATCGGTAAGTCTCTGGTCTGATTGTAGTTAGTTTCTAAAAATAACTGCATGTTTCGGGACATCTTTAAGTTTCTTTTGGTACTGTGTTATTTATCCACAGTCTATTGTTTCACAAGGCACACATGCCACTACCGTTACCTACCTAACCGTGGTATAATTACCTATCTAGCTACTTAAAAGTGTGGGCGATTCTATATAAGGGTAATTAGTATATATGTATGTATATACATAATAATTAGAGAAATAACAACCCGAGTGTAAGCAAACCTGTTCTGACACACTTCTGCTGGTAACTACTACGTGACGCGCATGCGCAACAACGTGGGCCCAGCACCGGTTGTTTATTGTTTGCGGATTGCCATTAAAATTTTCAAAATCACTTGAAATAAGAACATGGATTTGGGACGATGGTCAGGGTTCATTTTCCGTATTTTCATTGTAATTTGAAAATTTAGTAAGCCAACTAATACCGATTTGATTCATAAATTTGGCACGAAAATCGATAGCTCGAACAAATCTATTATCCAATCTGTGAGAGAGTTTCAAAATGGCGGTAATTTTGAAAACTAAAAAGTAGCAACTTTTTGAAAAAAACATGATTTCACAATCGTAATCAGCGTTAAAATGTGCATGAATTAACATTTTGAATTTTCTAAATGCAGTGAAATAAAGAAAATGTAGTTGACGGCAGTCAGGGTTCATGTCTTGTAAATTCAAAGTAATTTTAATTTTGAAAATGTTAGGCCCACCGGTTATTTATTGTTAACGGATTTCCATATACAATTTAAAAAAAGAAATAAGAACATGGATTTGAGACGATGATCAGAGTTCTGTTTCCTTATTTTCAATGTAATTTGAAAGTTTAATGAACTAGTTAATCTCAATATGATTTATGAACATGGAGCGAAAATCGATTATGACAATAGCTTGGACAAATCTATTTCTTCAATTTCAAAATGGCGACAATTTCAAATCTTTGACACACTGTAATTTTTGTTATCTCACACCAGTTTTTGAAAAATAGGTTCACCCATCGTAATCAGCGTTATAAAATCTACATGAATTAACATTTTGGATTTTCAAAATCCATTGAAATGAAGAGGATGTGTTTGACGGCGGTAAGGGTCCATTTCTTGTATATATATATATATATATATATATATTCAGTCTAATTTTAATTTTTAAAATCCTAGGCCTAGCACCGGTTGCTTATTACTAACGGATTTCCATACAAAATTTCAAAAAACAAAAAATCAAAATGAATTTGGGATGGTGGTCAGAGTTAATTTTCCTTATTTTTAATGTAATTTGAAAATTTAGTAAACTAATTAATATATATTTGATTTATAGAACTTGGAAAGAGAATTTATTGTGGCATATCGGCATATCTATTATCCAATCCGTTTCAGAATGGCGTCATTTTCAAAAATTTTTTAAATTGTAACTTTTTGAAAAACATGATTTCTTTGTCGTAATTAGCTTTAAGAACTGCGTAAATTAACGTTTCAAATTTTCAAAATCCATTGAAATTAAGAAAATTTATTTGCGGTGGTCAGGGTTCATTTTTCGTATTTTTAAAATGAAAGTTCTACTATGATAATTTATATCGATTTCATTTAAATTTAGCACAAAATTCGATTGCGGTAATACCTTGACAGTAGAATCAGTTCAACAGTCTAAACCTTTAAAAGGAATCATAGTCATTTTCAGTATCCACTGTAATTAGAAAATTTATCTGACGGCGGTTAGGGTCCACTTTTGTATATTCAGTGTAATTTTAATTTTAAATGCGAAGAGATTTATTATAACTGAATTGAATGCTCAATATGAGATTCAATATAAGAATGTTTGTGTAACGTGTTGCAACATTTATTTAATCATTTTTTGAGCATTTTATTACGAACCAATTAAACACAGCCTAGGTACAGTTAATGTTGATATGTACTATATTTGTTAAGAATATCGGTTTTTCGAAACCGTAATCAATATTTTCGGAAAGGGTAGTAACACGAAGTAAGATGGCGGGCGTTAAATTTAAGAGCGCCGCTAAAAACAGAGTAAGACGTTTTACAGTGACATAATTTTATTATAAATAATAAAAAGAAGGGTACGTATTGTCAGTGTAAACCCCCCAGTAACCTAGAGAAGCACTGCGAAGTTTAAAGTCTAATAAAGCAACGTCGTAAAACACGTTTACGTTGGACATAACGCCGGCATCCTCAACGCTCGGCGAGTTCCTTCCCTAGTGGCATCAGAGGGAAAAAACTGCCCTTCAAGCCCTTCCATTCCTTCTTGAAAACTAAACCCGGCATCTTTCTCTGCAGATAGAAAAAGATAAAAAACACGGAGAAAAGTATCAAAGGACTGTAGGAAGCAAAAAATAAAATAAAAAGTGTTAAGTCCTTTTGCGTGTGAAAACTAATACAGGATAATCAAGATAGCCTCGAACAGGGTCCTTGGGAACAGTATTTGGTTGTGAGATATGATTCTTGCTGACGTGTTGGAAGCGATTTTCCAAAAAAGTACAATGTCATGTCCCATATCAATAATTATGTGATTTTTTTATATGGTCTGTTGGTCTTGAAATCTATATTTTTAAAAATTACGTTAAGTTATTAAAGTATCGGTCATACTTAACACAGAGCAATAAAGATAGCCCCGAACAGGGTCCTTGAGGTCAGTATTAGATTTTAAAATATAATTCTCGCTGACGTGATGGAAGCGATTTTCCAGATAATATGACGTTTCGTAACGATAGTTATGGTTTTATTATATGGACTGTGGATCTTGAAATCTCTATTTTTTCTTAAATTACGTAAGTTACGCCGATATAAATTTTGGACCATATTGTTTAGTCTCCAGTTTTGATCATGCGTATATCTATGTAAACACAATGATTTTGGACCCATGAGATTTGAAGATACGAATAGATATCGTCCAAAGTACTTTCAATATATTAAAGGTATAAAAGTATATCTTTAAAGGTACACCTTTAAGGTACTTTGTAAAGGTATTAAAGTACTTTCTTAAACGCGATACAGCTATAGCAGCTCCGCGACGATAATCGCGGAGGCCTCCTGTTGCCATTTTGTTACCCACGATAGTTACAGTCGATCGCTGAGCGACTGTAGGCGCTTGCTTTCGGGGCAGTAATGATAGTAATACTATAGCTAGCGTAGCTTCAATACTTTCAAAACGTCTTCTCAAAATACAAACATTCATTTTCCAGCTGAAGAGGACGAAAAACTAACAGAATCAGTGCGAAAACACCCAGCTTTGTATACCTAATGTGCGACATGAGTGAAGGATAATATCTGGCTACTTTCTTCCTTTAAAAAACTGATGCACTCTTTTTCTGGAAAACTCTTTTTCTGTAATTTGCTCGGAAATCACATCATTATCTTCTTTTTCTTCTATTAGGGTATATTCTAGAAGTATAAACTTTTATTTTTTTCAAGGTCATAATTATAGTAATAATTAGTAATTAGTAATAATTAGTACAATATAGTAGCTAATATATCGAAAGTACTTCGGTCGATATTTATTCGTATCTTCAGATCTCACGGGTCCAAAATCATTGTGTTTACATAGATGTACGCATGCGCAAAACTGGAGACTAAATAATATGTACTAAAATTAATATTCGGCGTAACTTACGTAATTTAAAAAAATATAGATTTCAAAACCCACAGTCTATATAAAAATTCATAATTATCGTTACGGAAAACGTCACAGTCTAACGCTGCACACTGTGTAATTACAATTACTGTAAATTTGTTTTTTTTAATCCCTTGACGTGCAGACTAAATATTTCAATATTAACAATGAAAGTGCAATTAATTAATAATGATTTTATTTGTTATTATTGAAATATTTGCGTATTAGGGAATACAAACATTGTAATTGCATTTACAACTGCATTTAATTCGTAGTAAACAATGACAATAAACATAACCTCAGTTGAAATATTATCGCAGGAACAGCTGTGATACGAAATCAGCTGTTTAAGTTAACATTACCATCACCATTTACATCGCCGTACCGTAACAATGTTTTCCGTTGCATATTAGAAACGTGTGATTAAATAATTCCATATTTTGGGGACATTGTGAAATTGACGATTGCACATGTTAATTTGTAAATAGAAGTACAGTGTTAAGACAGAACGAGGTGTGTTTTTGTAAAATAAAGAGGTTTAGAGAGGACCCAATTGTTTTTCTTTTTCAACGCGCTCCAAAGAAATAATAATATAAAAAAAATACGTGTGGTATTTTGGATAGTGATGACAGAAGTGAAAGTTAAATGCTTGCAATAAAAAAACAAGTGGGGGAAGATATTTGAATTGATGTTTTTACAAATTTCAAAATTAAAGTACAATTTATTATTTTTATTTAATACATGATCTTAATTATTAATAATTTAACTATGCAAAAAAGTAGGCAGTCGCGGGACTGGCCGACAGAAGTGACTACTTTTGGCATGCCTGACTGTACTTTTTCACTATTATGAGTTAATATTTTTATAAAAATTGAGATACATGTAGGAAGGGGTTTAATATCTAAGTATAATAATACATATTTGGGATTCAAAATTGGTATAAGTCATATTTATTAAATAATTTAAGAAAATTACATTTTTTAAATTAACAAGAACAATGAAGCAACAGGTGTTGTGCGAAATCAGCTGTTTAGAAGTATGTATATAAGAAGAATTCAAGTCTGCATGTATATAAGAAGAATTATATGATGTGAGGTATGCGTTACGGAATCAAGCGTGACGCGAAAGCGAATGTTTATACCTATGTTTTGTCAACCGCGACCATACAAGTTTTTACTTAAAAAAAGCAGTGCTATCTAGCGGGAACACTTGGGCAACAACTATAGTGATATATTGTATCAAATTTTATAGACTTTAAGGCACATATAGAACGTTTTTTAACTTAAAAGTGATATATATATATATATATATATATATCATAAAAACGCATTTATTTGAAATTTTTAATAAACCTCGATATGGTTCCATTTACTGGTCGTCAATGTCGTGTAATTCTGACCACACAGGAAGTACATATGTTTGGGAAAACAGTTTGTATTCTTCTGTGATTTTTCCATTTTGACAAAAATAAAAACGAAAACAGCACAAGGTGAGATGTCAACTGTGGAAGTTGACATATGGGACCGCCACGTCCAATGTACCGTATAGGAGAATTGTTATCAGTTAATCCCTTACAAACTTAATAAGCTTCAGTGCGATGGGCCGCCATCTTGTAAAGTCACATCAGGTATGTTTTGTTTGTGCAAAATTTTATCAGTATTTTTAGAACAGAATGTCGTTTAATTTTGATATTTTTTTGGTAAAAATAAATTTCTGTTACCGAACCAAAAATATAAATCATGTTCTATGTTTTCATCGATTCCCCGTTTTTGTTATTAATTAGTTGACATTGCTTTTCAGTCATAATTCTTTTATTAATTGTAACATTTTCATGGTTGATTTCATCTTTTCGTTTTAATTTATTTTCTAATCGTCGTAGTATTTCTCGTTCATTTTTTCTTAATCTTTGTTCTTCATTTAAAACATATTTTTTTAAGAATAATTTTATTGTCCATTTTTATCTAAAATTTGAATTTTTAACATAAACTCAATTGAAATTAAATTGAAGCAACAGCTGTTGTGGGAAATCAGCTGTTTAGAAGAAGTCGCAATTATATTTTTATACATACAATAGCACGCAACGCGCAGAACCAACATTACAACAAGCCTTAAAACATTATACGTGCTAAAAAAATTCTTGAGAAAACCCGAAGCTTACAAAATAAAGGAAGACTGAAATATGGAACATACCAGTCTGACTTTCTAATGGACTGACTTTCTAAGTCAGTCAATTCGTTCAGTTAATCGGAAAGAACCTGGAAAAACCCACCAAAACCTAAAGATCAGCTTTTATAGTGGCCATCTTTCTGTAGTAAGAGGTGTTTGTTTTCTACTGTGAAAAAGTAAAAGCTATAGAGAAAGTTTCAAAAAAATATACATAAACATGACTATGTTCTACTTTATGAAAAATTAAACATCACTGGAACGCTGGAAAATTGAATCCTTAAAGAAACATAGGCTTATTGAAAAAAGATCTAGGAAGAACGGTATCGACTAGATTAGTGGTTTATTACTGGGGGAAGGTAGTTATTTTGCTGGTGCAGTATATTTCTTGTGCAGTGCTGCTAGAACTAGACCATATGTTTTCTGTACTCAGTGCAATAAAACAGTCGGTTAGTACTGAAAATGTATATAAAATGTAAGAGTTCATTTACGTAAAAAAAGATGGGGCAGATAAGGTGCAGAGGTAGAATTAGGAAGTAAAAATGAAAAGATAAAATAAAGTGCAAGAATTTAAATTCATTCTCGCGTTTTAAGTTTTGTATAGACTTTGTGAAAACTGTAAGGTTCTTCAATACGAAGCAATGAGCGCTTTGTAAAATTATTGTGAAGAATGTAGTGGAAAAGTGGTTTGGAAATAAGGAGAATGAGTTTGACTTCGGACCTTAGTGCTTTAAGAAGCACGCGCTTGACCTTTTTATAGCGTCCAATCTGTAATTCCGGTGTTTGTGTTTAATTAAAAAAACAAAAACGGATTGAATAATTTAACGGAATCGTGTGAATTAAGCGCCATATTTTTGCTTGACGTTCATTAAATAGAGATCAGAAATGTAATAATAGGTTTAATGGGTGTAACAAGTAGCAGACAATACATAGATTACCCGTATTAGTGACTGACTACTGCCTAGCGTGCGTGCGTGCGAGCGCGTGTGTGTATGTAGCAACGAAAGGCGTGCAGCGTGCACTGTGAGAAACAGCACGTGAGAAAGTTTGTACATGCGCGTGCGTGCGTGATTGCTGAAGGGGGACAGGTCAAAGGTCGCGAGTGTACTGTGTAGACAAGACAAAATGCGTTCGCAGCGTGACCCTTGCATGCAGTTACTCGTACAGTATTTCGAAATGTTGTTCACATATTCATTTTCACATGCTTTCCGTCAGGAATGATGTAATAGTTTTGTATAGTGAACAGTTTAATCTGTCTTAAAGTGAGATAACAGTTTTTTTTAATGAAAAAAAGCAGATATAGTTTTCCTAACATTTAAAACGTTCTCAAAAAAGTAAAACTGTTGTCAAACGCTTGTTACGCAGTTTGTACCAAACGCGACTACCGATTGTTTTGAAATTTGGTACGAAAGTATCTTATATAAAGCTCGAACGACGTACGTGTAAGATTTTTTCCTATTCAGTTCCGTTTAAAGATGGCAGCATCTGATTTAACGATGACGAGTGTTGTTGCTGACTATTTCCTCTAGTACTGGCTGAACGGCAAGACCAATCATAATTTTGATTGCTTCACGGAAAAAGGACATAAAAACTCCAATAAAGTTGTTCCAGTAACATTTTTGTAAATATTACGGTTACCGGTTAAATTGGCGGAGCGCTGTCGCGGAGCGCTCTGTGTATTAATTAAGAACATACTGTGAAGTCTGCTGTTTTTTGAACTACTATAGCCAAAAAGTTCTACTGAACAATAAGGTTGCTTTTATAGGAATTTTACAGCCTTTTGCTGATGCTATTAAGTTATTTTCTAGGATGCAAATAATTCCTTATTGTCTAATTTGCCTGTTTTTCTAAATATAACGCTTTGGCGGAAAAAAATACGAGCCGTTTCTGAATACTGTCGTGTAGCGATGATTAGGCATTCAGTTAATGTACTGCAAGGTCTACTGGTACACAACTGAAACACGAAATCGTTGGATGTAACATTGAAACTTGCAACTAGGAAAGGTATCGCAACAGTAGGCGTTCCTGATTGTGACGAGAGCGTGGGCTGGGTACGTGTGGGTGTTGTTGCAGAGAACTGCAAAATATGCAAATTTGCTTTTGGGAACTGCAAAATGTTATCTGTTGCTGAATTAGCGCCTTGGTAGCTCCGGTTGTGGCATTCGACTTCGAGTTAGCACTTTTTGCCTAACATTATACTTGTGGGAAAGAAGGAAAGGCCAGAATGTTGTTGTACCCACGTCACCAAATGCGTACTGATACCGTGGTAAATTGATGTTAATATTTGGATGTGTTGTGGATGCACTCACTGTTGCGTTAGAAGCAACTGCGGAAACAGCATTCAAATATTTTTTTAGATTAAAGGCGGTCTTTGATATCAGATTTTTACCACCTCGAGCTGCGTTTGTGTAAATTAAGTCAAATGCTTCCGTCTACAAATCCGAGACTCACCGACCCAAAAACCAGGGCGTACGGTCACTGTAGTTAAAAATTCTCATATACGATCAGATTTTCCAAAATTATGCGTTTTTTGGTCTGCAGCTTCTAACCCGATTTTTTGTGGATATAATCGAGTATAACAAAGAAGTTTGTTTGCGTACTTGCATCACTTATTCGTTCAGTTTTGTGATTTCAGTGAGGCACTGAGAAGGCAACGTGCTCATCGTACTAAATAACACAGTGAATTTTTATATTTTAGCCGGAAGGTTCTAAAACGGAAGTTCATATCCAGCAAGGCGACGTGCGCATATTTGTATAACGATTAGAATATTGCTTTTTAATATTTAAGAACAATATGTTTTTCATTGATTGAACAGTACTATCTTAATCATATTACAATTCTGAAAGTTTGTGTGTTTATGTTGTTCAATCACGCATTAACTGGACCGATTGAGATAAAATTTGGAATGAACATGGTTTTGGTACCTAAGATGGACATAGATGTATTTCCGTTTTAAAATTTTAATCTCTGTTATTACAAAATTATTTTTTATAAGCTTACATATGCAATGATTTTAACAGAATTTTTTAAAAAAATCCCTGTAAATTCCAAACAATTTGCCTTCCCAATTTTAAAGATTGCAGTTTCAATTGACGTTAGCATTTACTATGACAATTAATAAGTCGCAGGGTCAGACGTTAAGAGTAGCAGAAATACATTTGGAAACTCCGTGTTACTCCCACGGTCGCCTGTTCTAGAGTGTCGAGTAGCAAAAATCTATACGTCTTAGCTATATATAAAACCATAAATCGTATAATATTGTATATATATATATATATATATATATATATATATATATATATAAATATATTAAATTGAAATAAATCTATTCTGATATTTGAAAATCGACTATAAATTTTATTAACTACATTGTAATTGCGGGCTAAGCCTCAACGGGTAACAGCTAGTTAAATATAAATGTGCTAGAATAATAATCCTTACGCAAGCTTTGTAATCGCTCACCGCTGGTGGCATCTTGCGACAGAATATTGAACTACAGTTAAATAGATAATTGTACTGTTTATTTCTCAAACGTTTTTTGTTTTTGCAGCTTGCAGCTTTCGTAACGGCAGATAGTCCAATTACTTGGACTTTAGTTGTTAATATCGAGCACGCTTTTTATCTTGGTGGCTGTACTTCTAATACGTTTTATATTCAGTGGCAGTACTTTGTTAAGGCAAAGGCTAATGCTTTCGTCCTTGAGAGTGGGAGGTTTCGGATTTAATTCCCGCATATGTTGATCCACACTTCGCAGGCCGAATTACGAAGCAGGGAAAGTAAGCGAAACTGCAAATTTGCTTAGGATTGCTAAATGTAAAAACATGGCGACCATAACTTTGCTCGATGGCTTTCAAGGTTCGTTTTCTTATTTTCATCTACAGTGCTTGCACTTTGTTACGTGGAAAAAATCTATTTTTGTGTATCCGTTTCGGGGGACCCAGTTTCTAAAAGTTATCTTTATTTGTATGCCCTTTCTTCTGTGTGTACTTATACATCTTTAGAGCTTAATACTTATACCTCGGTGGCCTAGTTGATAGCGTACTGGGGGCTTTCACCCCGAAGACCTGGGTTCGATTCCCGGCCAGGGCTTGGCATTTTCATACGCTATAAATCATCCCATCGTCTGCATTAGCCCAAGTGTGCACAATAGTCGGACTTATATAGGCAACCTTGTAAATTAAAAACAAAGTTTTTGCAGATCCTTTTTTCACCGATTTTACAAAAATTTGATTTTTTTTTTAGTCTACTATAACAACTTTGTTAAGGGGAGTTGTACATGTCTAACTTTCATATGATAATTCTCATGAACTACTTAAGAGAAACACCTGAAATTTGTTTGCTTGTCGTCCATACTTTATGCTAGTAAGACTAATGAGGACGAGGGATCAACGTTAACGCTAAGGGTAAAGCAACGGGCGAAACTGCGGCTCGAACAAAGAACCTTTACGTGCGCAGACTGACCGGTGCTTTAACCACATCGACCATCAAGCCATTTAGCTTATTATTACTATAACGTACCAATTTATAACTTTTGGTAACAAAAGATTTTATAGTTTTTATTTTGTATATTTAAAAAAAAATTAAAAAGCAATGAAAATTTACGAAATTGTGTGTACAGATGAGATAAACTTTAAACAAATTCAACTTTATAACTTTATAGCTATAATTGAGCGTCAGGAAAAGGTACATAAGTATTATAAAACCAAATTTTTGTGGGAAAACGCACTTAAAAGTTTATTATGTACTAATGGATCCGTGCGACCTTTCACAGTTAATAGGAAAAAGAAACGAACAATATACAACAATGCACAACAAGAAGTTCTTAGTTATTTTGTAGCAATGTCATTCATTATATTTAAGTTATTTAAGGGCCTTACTTTGTTCTACTTTCGTATTTAAAGTTTTATAGTTATAACCTATAAAATTGTTAACTGAATTCTGACATTGTACCGTATTGAAGTACTGTATTTACAAATGAAATCTACTATAACGTATTTTACATTACATATCTAAATTATTCTACAGTATTTACTGTTGACTAAAAACAAAGTATTTTATTTAATAACATTTACACATTAGAACTGGCCTAGATTGTCGTACCGATTCTACATTCATAACTGATTCCGTCATTAATTATTTAAGTTTTGAATAAAGTTATAATTTAAATATTACTTTCAACAATGTTTTTAACAATCAATTATTTTGGTACACACAGAGTTATTTCTGTCACCTTTGCCTACACTGTGCTGCACTCTCACTGGGACACTTTATATTGATTCTGGGATTTTGTTTACACACCTCTTATCGGTTTTAAGTTGGTTTTATTTTATTTTAAAGCCTTAAAACGGGAAAATATGATGCGTGAGAATTCTCTGGTGTTCTGACGAACCTGTAGGTACCTCACATATGTAATTTCAGTAACACAGGTCCTAATTTTGGTAAAAAACCGACCGTAATTCTTAGGGTAATATGAAAGATTTTAGTTCCACTTATATATGAGCTCTAATAATGTCCAGTTGCATTCACTAAAAACACTGATTTAAAAAAAATATTTTAATCAACTACGTCATATAACAAATCTGAACTATCAAATTCCTTGTAACATTCAATTTTATTTCCCAGTTTAGAAGTACTCACTAATAAGACGTCTAGGCTAGGCTCCGGCCGTGATTTATTAGGACAGGAAATTGTAGAACAAAGCTCTGAACCAACTAAGCTTAAGTTTACTGTACTACTAAATGGAACTAACTCCATAAAATCTTTTCTCTTCCAATAGTCTGCTCGTTTTTGAAGATACTTTTGTAGATCTTCCAATATCTTCACACACTAACAAAAATTAAACTTCAAATACCGAACACAAACAGAAACAATGTTGTCAAAAGCTTACACATTTACGTAAAAAAATTTTTGTAATTATTAATTACAGAAAATTAAGTAGTTCACAATGTACACACACACACACACAATACGATTTTTTTAACTTTTCAAGTTTAAATTTTTTTTCACTATCACAATACTTTCATATACTTTATAACGTATTAAAAAAGTAAAATGTTAAAAACGACTCGAGATGTGGTCAAAACGTTCCACAACAAAATCGATAGTAAGCGAGATCGAATGGTTTCACCGTTTTTCTGTTCTGAGAAACATATTTTTGAGGGATCTTTAAAGTGCAGATTTTATAGACATGTATTTTTACAAAAACTGTTTTAATTTTTAAGTTTAACGGCTAAGCGAATCGCACAAAGATACCAACTAGAGTTGTATTGCAGATAATTCACTGAAACATTAAAATCAGATTCAGTTGGCCGGCCATGTTGATGTAGTTTTACATGATGCAGATTGTCAGCGTTGTCGCGGTTTTACGCGGCAATTACAGGAAACAGTAGGCCTATTTTATAAAAGCAGCTGACATCGGTCCTGCAATCTACAGTAGTGTACATTCTGTAACACACGCGAATTGTTCGTTCATTCGCCATCATTTATGTACAAAGAAACAATACATAGAAAAAAAAGTGTGTGCATCAATTCTTGTTCTCATGAGTCTGACTTAAAACATAGAATGCAACTAGAACATAAACTTATATGCCTTGGCAACACGTTAAAATACTAAAACTTTGAAAACAAACATTAACTTGACTGGTCAAAAATAAAATAGATTACAAGTGATCAGAGAAATCACATGTCATCAAGTAAATGGTAAGTTTACAAAAAACGGTGGTTCAAAACAGGGATGTATGTGTGCTGGTCAACAGACAAAAACACGCTTATTACTGTATTAGTTAAAAAAAATCTTACCACTCACAGCCGGTTTCCAGAACATTTGTTTAATATTTCAAAAGTAAATGTTAGATTAACATAACGGCTAATTAAATTTTGCGTTCTGTTTCTAGAAAATATTTAATCAAAGATTATCTATTCTTCAATAATTGGCGTCTTATTAGCTTTAAAGGAAAAAATGGCTGCTTTCAAACATATGATCAACGTATATTGTAATTTTTAGGTTATGTTTACTGTTTACTTTTTTGTTTCCATAGTTACATTGTGCTATAAGTTTTTCTATCAATTTTTTGGGGAAAGCTGTACACTCCTAGCAGTAGCGCGGGGTAGAACATCGCTTTCTTTACTGAACGTTTATTTACTTATTTATTTATTTTACATGAATCCTTCATCTGAAAAATAATTAAATGAAAACAAAGTTCTAATACTTAAACAACCCAATCACTTCTGTTAGTGCTTCATCTGAACTACTGTTTCCATAATTTTTAATACTCGTAAACATATTGAGAATATAGCCTAAACATTTATAGATTTATAGATTTTATAATTGCCAGTAAATAATTTGAAGAAAAACCACTAAGAATATAATGAATAAAATTTAAATATTCAAATAAAATTATATGAAATATTAACCTAAACAAAATTGAAATTTTAGTTAAATAAAATTAAATATTTAAATGACCAATGCGGGGACATTAAATTAATAAGTGTTTCATCTTCGATTAACAGTTAATGATTGTTCGAGAAACGGGTATGATGATTTAATTAAATATTAAGTTTAATGATGGATTATATATTTAATGACTGTTCTAGACACTGGCTGTCAGTGTAACAGCTTTGAGCGTTTGTGCTTAGTTTTTGGTATTTTTAAAGCAGGACTTAGGCACTTAATATTATGTTTTAAGTGCACTTGTTTTAAGATTGCTTTTAGGCACTTTAGAACGAGGAATTGATCTACACTGTCGAAACGTGGTGTTGTTTTTATATACATTGTTTTGTTTTTTTAGTACAAAGAACAGTAGACTAATATAATATGAACTGCAGACAGTGTGATTAGAAATGAACACTGAAACACAGATCAAGCTTCAGCGTATCGGCAATCTAAGTTTCTAACGGAAATTTGCAATAATTTTAAATAAATATATATATATCTTGGGATTGGTTCCCCTAGTTTAACAGAGTACCTGTATTAATTGTAACAAGAGCACTGTGGTGACACTATACAATTTTTTGGAATCGCTTACCACACTTGGGAGTAAATGCAATAACAACAAAAACAATTTTGTAATCACAGACTATGAATTTCAGTATCTTAAGTATCTTAGGCTATATAAGAGACTTTAATAATTAATTAGTTTATTACTCTACTTTTGACAGTTATACTGTCTAAGTATAATAATAAGTATAATATTTTTTGATTCTGACATTCAAAAATTGGTATAGGTCATATATATTAAGTAATTTAATTACACAAATTTATAAAATACACATTTTTAAAATTAACAAGAACAATAAACATAACCTCAATTGAAATTATATAGAAGCTATTGTGCGAAATCTGTTGTTTAGAAGTAGTCACTTTCAGTCTATATATATATATATATATATATATATATATATATATATATATATATATATACAAGAACAATATATGTTGTGAGGTATGCATTACGGATTCAAGCGTGACGCGAAAGCAAATGTTTATACCCATGTTTTGTCAAAGGTGACAGTACAAGTTTTCACTTCAAAAATATACTTTATTAATCACATAAATAATGAGTTGTAATAATGTGTGTATAAAAATGTTTGGAATAATAATGTTCACTAGAGTGAGCGTATGGATGTGTTAGAGTTCTGTGACGGCAAACTGAATTTTTTTCTCCGTGAAAACATACACCCATGAAGTATGTTTGAAGACGTAATCACTTCAAAAGGGAATACAGAAATAACTTTTTACAAAAAAATGTTGTTATTATTATTGTGTTTATTCCCAAGTGTAGTAAGGAAATTCAAATCATTTTGTAAGTACTGGGTAGATATATAGTTTATTACCAAATTGGTTTTCTGTAGTAAAATGCAAATGAATTTCATGTTGTAGCCCCTACTAGCGTCAGTAAATACGGAAACCCTATACTGACTACGTAGGATGCAACCTCAAACTGATTATGAAAAACACATTACAAGTGGCCTGCTTCCCGACAGCCTCGCCCTTATCATCCCCTGTAAAAGCTCCCAGACCCTGTAACCGGCATAAAGGTAAGGATACAAGTTTGGACGTTTTGAAACCCCCGGCTTGTGGTTACAAGTATAAAAGCACCCTTCCCAAACCCACCCCACCCGCCCCGCTCTTATGTTGCTTCAATAGCGCACAGAATCCCCATCCCGACACATCTCTACCCCCGCCCTCCCCTTCCGACCCTTTTATAAAGAGCAGGAGGTGAATTTCATTTTCTCAGACTGCCTGAAGTGAACAGAGAGCGAGAAATGCTCTCGTAGTTTCAATTCAAAATGTGGAGAAAATCGTAGCTCGCGACGTGGCGTACTGTAAAAACTATAAGGCAAATTAATGTCCGCACGGAATGTTACCGGATATCCGTTTTCAAATTACAAATAACGGCAGCACGAAGCTGTCCCAGAAATAATTACTTTACCTAACCCTCTTTTGGAAACTCTGATTTGACCATCATAAACCAGGATTAAAACCTGCATATTTTAAACTTTCAAATTGCACTGAAAAAAAATGCGAAACTGAAACCTGATCGCCGTCAAATTAATTTCCAACGGATTTTGAAACTTCAAAATGTCAGTTTATGCATTTTGCAAATCTGATTACGATGGTGAAATCAGAATTTTAGGGAGAAAATTGTACGTAAAAATTATGAATACATAAAGATTTCAAATGACCACCATTTTGAAACTGTTACATGAATTTTACTGGTTGAATGATATTGTACGAGCTATTACGAATTTCACTTTTATGCAAAGTTTGAATCAAATCGGGCTACAATTGCGGACACACACACACACGCACGCACACATATACATATTTTAAGAATCACTCAACAATAGCTCATTTTCCAATGGAAATTCGCTAGTTTAATGAGGTTAAGGTTATTATTATTTTTTATAATGCAAAAATTGAACGGTTATTAAAATATTTGTGTTTTTAACTTTTTTGAAATGAACTTCCTTCATGTCAGTTTCCTTCATGACAATTTATTTTATTAGCCAATATTATACGTAGGCTAATTCACAAGATAGTGATAAGAAAACAATATAAGTTTTAAATGATCCTTATGATTTTTATGGTAAAGCATCACCGAAACCACATTATAGATCGGTATTTTCTGAAAATTGTAATTCAGGGCTAATTGTAAGATAAATCAGGACGGGAAAAAAATTTGTGTTAGTGTTCGTATCAGTAAATTTAATATACGGAAAAGAAATTTTAGGTTAGATTAAAAAAGGGACTTCGGTTTTCGAAAAATAATTTTCTTTTATTTCAGTAAATTATTCCAATCATAAAACTGGTTAGGACCGATAAATTTTATCGATTTGTATAGTTCCAATAAACATCATCCAAATACCTCTGATTTTGACAGCTTTCGGGACAGTTTCAAGAAACGTGAACACGTGAAGGTACGAAACACGTGAACACGTGAAAAAAATGTTTTTTTCACTTTGATTCGACTTACTAGCTTATAGCTTTGAGTCTATGTCTATCACAAGGGAAATGAACCATGTACTCTTAGGTTAGCTTTTGCTTTGAGTTTATAATACATAGAGATCTCACTACATAGGACAATGTGTGACTGAAAATTAAGAACGTTATCTATTTTTTTTATGTTAGCTTTTGCCTTGATTCTGTAGTATACAGAGATCTTATTGGATAGGGAATTGTATGATTGAGAATGGAGTACGCTATCTATCTGAAAGGAAATGAACCATGCGGTTTTAAGTTAGCTTTTGCGTTGAGTTTATACATAAAGATCTCGCAGCATAGGAGATTGTGTGACTGAAAATTAAGAACGCTATCTATCAGAAGGGAAATGAACCATGTTCTTGTAGTTAAATTTTGTCTTGAGTCTGTAATACATAGAGATCTCACTGCATAGGAAATTGTGTGACTGAAAATGGAGAACGTTATCAATCAAAAGGGAAATGAACCATGTATTTTTAGATTAGCTTTTGCCTTGAGTTTGTAATACATAGAGATCCCACTGGATAGGGAATTGTGTGACTGAAAATGGAGAATGATATCTGTCAGAAGGGAAATGAACCGTGTATTTTTAGGTTAGCTTTTGCCTTGAGTGTAATGCATTTAGATCTCGCTGCATAGGAAATTTTGTGACTAAAACTGGAGAACGATATCTATCAGAAGTGAAATGAACCATGCACGTTTAGGTTAGCTTTTGAAACTAAAATTAGGTTATTTTTTATGAATTAGGTTATTAGAGTACAAATAACTAATGATATTAATTAGACATCTTAATCGAGTGTAAGATAAATTCACGTCACTTTAGCAATTTATAGACTCAAGAATGGGGTAGCTAGTAGAAAAACAAGTTCAGAGCGCTATGCTGTCGGGGTTTGGTACTACTTGCATTTTACCTTTCTTCAGTCATTTTATTTTAACAATGGGTGGAAGCTCTATATATTATATACTCAAGGATGGAGAGATAGTGGAAAAACGAATTCAGAGCGCTCTGATGTCGGGTTTTGGTAGTACTTACATTTTACTTTTCATTCTGTCATCGTCATTTTAACACTGGGTAGAAGCTCTATGTATTATAGAATCAAGGCTTATAGTTGGCTTTACTGGTATGCAAAGTGTTCTATATGCACTTTAGTATACAATGCACTGTTATGTTCCAATCTTTATTAACGGTTAAGACACGTTAAACAAGTTATAAAAACTGCCCGGACAATACTGTAAACTGCAGTAACTGCCAACGTAATGCGTATGCGTGTGAGTGATAAGTGATAAAGGTGGTCGATGACCCCTAATAAGCGACAATTTCTGTCGAAATTATTTCAAACGCCAACAACTCGTCCTACAATACGTCATTTTTTTATTCCAATTCGACTAATGAGGGATCAGTGTTAATGATAAGGGAAAAGGCAACGGGAGCAACTGCGGCTCGAGCTAAGAAGGTTTAGGTGCGCAGTTATGTGACGCAGTAGACTACCAAACCCCAATAACACATTAAACACATTAAACGCAGCAAGCTTACGATTTTTAACGAGGAAGAACGGAAATCTGTGTCAGTACCGTTATAACAGACTTTTACGAAATGAGCACGTAGACTACTAAGTAAACTAGTAATTTTTGGATTTGACATTCGTTCCTATCGGTGATCACATACTCAGAATATTTATCCGTTTAGAGATTAAGAGTTATTACAATTTATGCTAGTACGATGGAAGCGAATTTTTGAAAATATTTTTTTAAGTTCTATTGACAAGCCTAACAGTTTTTTTATGGGGGGAACAGAAACTCGTGATAGCAAGAATAACATGTAGAAAAGCGTCACGCTTGCCGTATACAGATTCGTAGTGATATTTAGTCTACCAGTGAGCTGGTTCAGTGCATTCGTGCATTCAGTGCATTGGCTCAGTGCTTGGGAAGCTAAGAGACGTAAGTTTAAAATTCGATAATATCCTTGAAGGTTTTATATTTAATATTTATTTCATCAAAATTAAACACGAACTTCTGTTTGGTCGTTGTAATAATACCATTTCGGTTTTTTCCTATCCACACCTAGTATAAGTAAGTTGAATAATAAACTTATAATTCAGTTCATACTATTAGTTCACATTCTCATTATATAGGCCTATAAATATATTTATATATATCTTGTTCAAATTTTCAATCGTTAATAAAATACTTTCAATTCATCCACTCAAATTCTTGTAGTGGATGACACTTGATGTTAATACAGTTTTTTTTCAAATATTAATTCATTAATTAAATTTAATTAATTAATTTCAGTTTTATATGGGAGAAAAACATTTCTCTTATATAAAATATTTAGCAGGACATACATTTATGAATAAATTGTTGACCTAAGTAGGAATTGACTTTAAAATAATTGTGTATTAACTTGTTAACTTTAATATCAGTTGTGTATAATTTCAATTTAGGAACTAGATCAGCAATAATAATTGAACTAAGACAAAACCAGCAATGAACACCGATTACTTCAATCTTTTTACGTTTTTACTTCTGTCGGCCAGTACCGCGAGGGGCACATTTAAAAAAAAAACACTCACTTTTTTGAAAATATGCTTTGACCGTCATAATCTGCATATAAAAGGTTCTACCAAATATTTCGGGGAATTTTCCCATAAAAATATAATTGTTTACTGTAATTAACAGTTTCCACAGTTTCCTTTAAAATAGTTCCCTTGGGCGTGGATACAGCGGTCCCAACGGTTATGTCCGTGATTCCATTCATCCCTGGAAGTGTGCAGTGTACGAATTACTCACGTCCTGCGATTCTGCTTCCATTTCATCACTTGTGTCAAAAAGACAGCCTTTCAATTTCATCTCTATTTTGGGGAACAGAAAAAAACAGTCAACACGGACTGCACCCCCACAGATGGTGGCTTCCACTGCTGCTTTGTTTCAGAGTCATAACCGTAAACCCATGTCTCTCACCCGTTACGACATTGGAGATGAAATGTGGATCATCTCTTGCTACATTTTCAATTCAGCGCAGACAGCTTACGCGATAATCTTTTCTGTCGCTGCTCAGCAGTCTCCTCGGTACAGATTTTGGACCCGTACGACATTCCTACGATCGCACAAACATCACGGTTACTTTGTCTACGATCTGAAACAAAAGCCTCTTGAACTTTCGCCGTGTTTTCCGGTGTTGTGCTTGTCGATGGTCGTCCTGACCGCTCATCGTCGTTCATCCATCCTTGAAGCGTTTGTACACACAAAAAAGTTTCACTAAATGCTTCTACAAGCATGCTATGGGTGACAAGCAGCAATTTTTTTAAGCATGAAACAAAATTTGATGCAGGTTTTTTCTCCTTAAAATCTACCATTTACACAAATTAAAAAAAAAAAAATCGGCGCAAAGCTAAAACACAAGTTTACAGATACGCACGGAACTCTCACCGTCACAGCTGTTGGCAGCAGGTCGTACCACAAACGGTTTGCGCATGGAATTCAAATTAATCGAACTTTTGGGTAACACCTCGTATCAGCATTTTAAATTTTTAGTTGAATAGGAAAATTTACAGTGTTAGTATGTATTGATAAAATCAAATTTTCGGTTATAGAGTATTGAAAAAAAGTTACGTTTTTTTGGAATTAGCGGTTTGGAATTACAGCTATTTTTAAATTGTTCAAAGTTTTATTACAGGGTAACGAAATTGTTTAAGCTACTAACAAAATAGTTTTTTTCTGAAAAATTTGATTCGAATCGGACCAAAATTGCAAACGTGAGAGTGCTGAAACACACACACACACACACACACACACACACACACACACACACACACACACAAAACTGCGTGCTCTCTCGTTTTAATTCTTAATGACTCCTTCAAAAAGTGATCTAAACGGCAGGATCAGAACTCATTTCAAGATGACGGCATATAGTCAAACCAGATACATGTCAAATTTTTTGTCAGTTCGTTAAACGTACAAAAACGCGCACATACTTCTACGTAAGAAACACATTTTTGAACTGAGGGGCCCTGATAGGCCTATAACGGACACATTCATAAAAAAGCTCAAGATCATTTTTTATGCATATAACGGACACATTTATAAAAAAGCTCAAGATAATTTTTGTATGCCTATAACGGGCACATTCACAAAAAACTCAAGATCAGTTTTTTAGGCATATAATGGACACATTTTTAAATAGCTCAAAATCAGTTTTTTCATATCTATAACGGACACATTCTCAAAAAGTTCAAAATCAATTTTTAGACCTATAACGGACAAATTCATAAATAGCGCAAGATCAGTTTTGTAGGCCTATAACGGACACATTAATAAAAATGTCAAGATTAATTTTTTTTTTAGGCCTATAACTGACACATACATAAAAAGCTTCGAGTAAATTTTGTAGGCCTAAAGCGTACGCATTTACAAAAAGCTCAAGATAATTTTTTATGCTTAAAACGGACACATACGTAAAAATCTTAAGATCGGTTTTTTAGGTATATGAGGGGCACATTAATAAAAAGCTCAACATCAGTTTTGTAGGCCTATAACGGATACATTCATGAAATGCTCGATATTTTCTTTAACGATCACAACACTGTATCTAAGTAGACTGTACTTTTCACAATGTTTTCGTACATTTTTTGTACTTAATGTCAGGATACCACAAGGTCGAACTGAAGACTGTTTCTAAATGTCACCTGTTGAATACACAATCAGTTACGTAATGCAACGACTGCAAAGTGCACGCACGTTCCTTGGCCGAGCTACTGTGTTTTGTTTATCCTTTACCAGGATATGGAAATAGGCTTGGGTACTGACGAGACAAGGAAATGAATAATAATCGCGGCACGAAGCTGTCTCGCTGATGTGTTAATGCGAATTTCCAAAAGTACTTCTCTTTATCATACCCTCTTTTGTATCGTAATCATACATGTATTATGATTTCAAACTTTCATATTACACTGATAATATGAAAATGAACCCTGACCGCCGTCAAATTACATTCTTAACTTTAATAGATTTTGAAGATTCAAAACGTTAATTTTTAACGTTGATTACAATGATGAAATCGGATTTTCAGGATACCGATGTTTAAGGCAAAAAGTTACTTATTTTTAAAGCTTTGAAATAACCGCCATTTTAAAACTGGTAAACGAATGTTGCTGGCTAACGAACCTGTCCAAGCAAATACCATAATCTATATTTGTGTTGTTTGAATCAAATCGGACTAAATTTGCGAACGCGCGCGCATGTGTGTGTGTGTGTATATATATATATATATATATATATATATATATATACGATCCCTCAAAAAATTATGTAAATATCAGGATCGGTACTTATTTCAAGGTGCGGCCCCTTTTAATGATGACCGATAGAATAGCTAAATTTTTCAGCGTAAATTCGCTACGTAAATTCGAATGTAAAAACATGGAATACTAATTACCATGCTCCAAAATATACAGCCTAAAATCTTAATGTAACATTTATTATTTCAGCTAGGAATGTTATTATGTACTTTGTTGACTACGCTAATTTGTCAATTAACGTCAATTGAGAGACTACTTTGTTGACAAAACATTTGTCAATATTTTGTTTCGGATTACCGCTATTATCAAAAACGTAGGCTACTGTTATACTATATGTTTAGGAGTAAATTAACATTGATATTACCTTAACCAGTATTACCAACTATTAGCCCCAAAATTATCGCATTTAATACAGACAAAAGAATTTTTAAGAATTAAGAAATTTAATACGACATTAATAGTGTAAGCGATTAAATTCCAAACAATGACGGAATAACATTTAAATCAGCCGTCCTACAGCGGAAAGTAAACCATTTTTTTTACAAAAAGTACACACCAATCCGTGGTGCTAAAAATTGACTTAGGTTAGTTTAGAAAAACGTAAACTCGCCAAGCGGACATTTCACACTGAATGTTTAATTCGACGCTACACGTCATATGTTTACTCCCAACCACCCCTCTCCCTCCCCGCGTAAGGCAAATGTTTGATTTAGGGTCGCCCCGACCGCGGGAGGGTCCGTTATGTGACTAATTGGAAAGAGCTTTCAAAGCTGTATTTAATAATCAATGATAAACCAATTTAGAACGATGAAAAGCTTATAAACCTGAATCCAGTCAATTTGTTTTTAAACGATGTACCCTTACAAAAAGGTTTTTAACTGAATAAACTTAAGTGTATTGGGTAATAGGGCAGATATATTCACTTAGTGTACTATTTGCGGGTCTATCAAACTCGTTACGTTCTCTTTGCCCCGTTTATGATTCTTACCCTAAAAGGAAAATGGAAGGTATAGCTGGTCATAGCCGTAATATGGTGAACGATCTTTGAAACATACTTTTGTACTAAGCTGTTTCGGATGCTGTATTTACAAATGTATAGTGAAGGAAATAATTTAAACATACAGGTAAAGATTAATCGTTATTACCTGTTGTCTATAGGAATAATCGCGGTATGCAGCTGTCTCGCTGACGAGATGAAAGCGACTTTTCAAAAGTATTTTTCCTAACCTTTTGAAATTTTGATTTCACCATCATAATCAGCATTGAAATCTACACATATTAGGATTTCAAAGTAACAAAATACACTAACATTGAAAATACAAAAAAGAACCCTGACCGCCGTCAGATTAGATTTCTTAATTTCAACGATTTTGAAAATTCAAACGCTTATTTGTGCAGTTTTTAACGTTGATTACGACGGTGAAATCGGATTTTCAAAAGCATTAAAACGTTAAAAGTTTTGAGTTTTTAAACATTTGAAATGGTCGCCATTTTGAAACTTTAAAAAAATCGCTGGTTGATGGACTTACCGACGAGCTATTACCATATTCTATTGCTGTGCCAAGTTTGAATCGAATCTAAGCAAGACTATGAACGTGAGCGTGTAAACACACAAACACACACACACACACACACACACACACACACACACACACACACACACACACACACACACACACACACACACACACACACACACACACACACACACACACACACACACACACACACACACACACACACACACACACACACACAATCAAATTTTAAGGTCACCTCAAAAAGTGATCCATAGTTTAGGATCGGCCTGATTTCAAGGTACCGGATCTGGGTCTTGTCATGATGGCTGTTCCAACAGCTCATTTTGCTATTTTGCTAATAAGCTGAACCTATTGAGAGGATTTAGACGTCCCTCGCGGTACCCGAGTTTAAAACACACTTACACTTACAACACTACACTTACGACTTTAACACTTTACACTCTCACGTACATTTAGGGAGGCAATAATAGGCTCAATGTGCTTTTCGCCTTAAAATTAAAAAAAAAATCGCTAATAAAATTATTGTTGGTTCTCAAAAGTTACGATTTGTTTTACATAATTTCCTATAGGTCTAGTAGTCTAACATTTTAACAATATTTTTCAATTGAATTTTAATAAACAAAACAAATACTTTCATATACTCTGGAAACATAAGTTTTGTTTTATTTCAAATACATTACGCTGATTTGAGTAGTTTTGGATTTTCTACAGTTCATGACAAAAATTTGCTTACCTATTTTTTTTAATTTTTCCCTATAGATTAAGAACCAAAATTTGTTAGGGTTATATCGAATCATACTTTTTGTTTCAGTACTTACGGGCAATATTCGAGCGAAATGTTTAACAAAATCGTTAGAGCCGATTTTGAGATCGTTAGGTAATGTGATTTTTCAGTTTTTTTTTATAAAAAAAGGTTTATAAACATTTTTTGAAAAAAAATAATGTATCAAGAGATATAAGCAAACTAGACTTACACGATAAATTCCTTTAAAATCGGGCAGTCGGGTTGTTTCAACTAATAAGTCACAGACGCATAGATAAGCAAGAAAAAAATACTTTTTTTATCTCGGTGACCTGAAAACAAATTGATTGTAAATTTTTTTCATCACTATCGCAATACTTTATCTGTAGTTCTTCTAAGATTCTGTTAAAATTTTAAAAGAAATAGAAAGTATTTTTTCGAAAATGGATCAAGCTGGTTTCATCGTAGACCTTAAAAGCAAGTAAGTAATTAATTCCCTAAAAAACATTTTCGGAGCAGTTCAAATTGAAAGTTCTGTTTGACCCCCCCCCCAACATTTGGAATGTTTGATTTGTTTTTTTATGAATTTATTCATTTCTTTTGTGTTGATTATGCTGATACTTCGAAACGTTTACGTCAATATTCCATTTCCCAGATCCTAGACCAGCGGTCATCAAATGGTGGTCCGTGAAAATGTTTGATGGTCTGCAGAAAAAACTGATGATTATTTATTGTAAGTTGCACCACAACTAACAAAAAGTTTCATTATCATTCAAAATAAAAAATGACAACTAACAGAACTTGTGTTAGTCACATTCCTTAAGTTACTTTGTGATTTTTTTTTTGCTATACATAACAGCCTCTTTTTTTCTAAACCCATGTAACTGGTGGTCCGCCAAATAAAAATTTTACATTTAGTGGTCCTTGAAACTCTGAAGTTTGCCGACCGCTGTTCTGACGATGTACAGAAAATAATTTTATAGTACAAAGTGCGATTCTCCATTGATCCTGTACAACGGATGTTTTTAGAAACGTTGCTAGAACTGGTTAGCGAGACACGGACACATTTAGAGCATGGCGGTTTTTTAGCTTATCTCCGAGAGACGCCGCTGTAAGTTTAAAGTGCAATAGCGCAATAGCTGACCCGTATAGAGCTGGGGGGGGTAGCCTAAGTGAGGGATTTTACGGTGAATTTGGAGTGCAACCATGAGTGCCATGTGCAGTTTGCGTGCAGCGCCGATATTCGACGCGACGGCTTTATCTGTCTCTGGGAAACAAATAACACTGCACAAACTTTCTCACAATTAAAAGTGGCTCAAATGAAACACTTGAGAACCGATAATGTTGACAATCTTACCTCGATTCATCTATGTTTCAATTGAAGATGTTAGTGTACAAAATTTCGTGCGGAAAATTGCAAACGTTCGAGGTAAATCGAAAAAATGAAACTTGCCCGGCGAACGGTATTTATTGAATAGCAGAATTCTCAGTGCAGCTGGGACTTAACTCTACAACATTTCTTTGGTATCGTTTTATATTCATTATAAAATCACGCAATAATAATAGTCTGGAAAAAATTGATTACGAATTTCCAATCGTTTGCAATATTGATAAAGTATTGATTATGAATTCCCATTATTTTTTAGTCCTGAAAAAGTATTGGTTAAAATCCCAGTCACTTGTAATGTTAAAAAAGTATTGATTATAAATTCCCAATCGTTTTTAGTCTTGAAAAAGTATTGATTATGAAATCCCAATCTTGTTTAGCCTTGAAAAAAGTACTGATTATTAATTTTCAATCGTTTGTAGTCTTGAGAAAAAGTATTGATTATCAATCTCCGATATTTTTAGTCTTGATGAATTACAAATCTTTCATAGTCTTGAAAAAAGTATTGATTATGCATTTCCAATCGTTTTTAGTCTTGAAAAAAGTAGTGATTATAAATTCTCTTGAAAACGTTTTATTAGAGATTCTCAATCGTTTTTAGTCTTGAAAAAATACTGATTATGAGTTATCGTTTGTAGTCAATTAAAGTATCGTTTGAGTTATCGTTAAAGTATTGATTATGTTATTTTATATATTTTTACTCAAGACTATACTACTGAATGTTCAATACTTTTTCAAGACTACAAACCATACAGTATTCACAAACAATATTTTGTCAAAACTACAAACGGTTGGGAATTCATAACGAATGTTTGTTCAAACTATAAACAACTGGGAACTCATAATCAATACTTTTTACGGACTATTATTGAGGCGTGGTTTTAGATTGAATATACAACTATCCTATATATATATATATATATATATATATATATATATATATATTTGGTCAGCATTAGAATAAATACAAATTACCATTATCAATTTTCAATTTTAGATTCTGGAGATACGATCACCCAAGAAAATTTCAAGATCAATTTTTGAATGCGTTTCCTACTACTTTGTACAGTAAGTAAGAAAGTAATTTATTATAATAATAAAGCGATAACACACAGTTACCTTTAAAACTGTGACGTAATCGTCTTGATGACGTCATTGGGTTACGTAATGAGGAAAATGTTTTCAGCGCGGGATATAGCAGGGGTTGTAGGTCTCGCTAGGGAGGCATAGAAAGGGTCTTACCCCTTCCCCACACCCCCCGGCCCTCGAGTCTGGACACAGACGAGGGTAGCGTAGAATCTAAAAAAAGTTTCCTCCCTTTTGTTCCTTCGAGGGAAAGAAGAGTGAAGTTAACAAAAGGAAGACGAACAAAAAGGAAAATGGATTAAATTTCTTGTTTTCCCTTGTACCTAGCATAAACAATTACCTTTTCTGTGAACGCGTTTAATCCTTACTTTATAATAAACTTTAAAGATTTAATTTTATAAGCCATGCAGTCGGTGCGTCCCCCAGGAAAATAGAATTAACGCCGTTTCTAAAGTTTTTGAAACAAAAAAAATCAGTGCAACTTTTTTAAAAAACGTTGGTTGGCTATTCAAAATCATAAAAATCTTCAACAAAAGCTACATTTAAAATCGTATTTCACCATCGTTATGTGCATTAAAATCTGCAAAAAAGTGAAAGCATTATTTTCAGATACGTTAAGATGAATTTCGCGGTGGGGTCTTCGTTTTATAGCTTCAAAACCTAATTATTACGAACCTGACGTTCTCTGGGCAAATGGGGTTGGGTAGATAACAACTATTATCGGTCAAACTTAATCTAATAAGATGTATGTCTAATGATATAGGGTTGGCATCCGCTACCCAGCCTGTTAGGTTTAACAAATAGCCTTACGTTTTCTATTCTAAACACGCTTTGCTTTCTAAACCTAATCTAACCAAACATAATCTAATAAGATGTATGTCTAATGATGTAGAGTTGGCATCCGCTACCCAGCCTGTTAGGTTTAACAAATAGCCTTAAGTTTTCTATTCTAAACACGCTTTGCTTTCTAAACCTAACCTAACCAAACTTAATCTAATAAGATATATGTCTAATGATGTAGAGTTGGCATCCGCTACCCAGCCTGTTAGGTTTAACAAATAGCCTTAAATTTTCTATTCTAAACACGCTTTGCTTTCTAAACCTAATCTAACCAAACATAATCTAATAAGATGTATGTCTAATGATGTAGAGTTGGCATCCGCTACCCAGCCTGTTAGGTTTAACAAATAGCCTTACGTTTTCTATTCTAAACACGCTATGCTTTCTAAACCTAATCTAACCAAACATAATCTAATAAGATGTATGTCTAATGATGTAGGGTTGGCATCCGCTACCCAGCCTGTTAGGTTTAACAAATAGCCTTAAGTTTTCTATTCTAAACACGCTTTGCTTTCTAAACCTAACCTAACCAAACTTAATCTAATAAGATATATGTCTAATGATGTAGAGTTGGCATCCGCTACCCAGCCTGTCAGGTTTAACAAATAGCTTTAAGTTTTCTATTCTAAACACGCTTTATTTTCTAAACCTAACCTAACCAAACTTAATCTAATAAGATATATGTCTAATGATGTAGGTTTGGCATCCGCTACCCAGCCTGTCAGGTTTAACAAATAGCCTTACGTTTTCCATTCTAAACACGCTTTATATTCTAAACCTAACCTAACCAAGCTAACCTATTAGCTTTAAACAAATAGCCTTGACTTTTCTATTCTAAACACGCTTTATTTTCTAAACCTAACCTAACCAAACTTAATCTAATAAGATATATGTCTAATGATGTAGAGTTGGCATCCGCTACCCAGCCTGTCAGGTTTAACAAATAGCTTTAAGTTTTCTATTCTAAACACGCTTTATTTTCTAAACCTAACCTAACCAAACTTAATCTAATAAGATATATGTCTAATGATGTAGGTTTGGCATCCGCTACCCAGCCTGTCAGGTTTAACAAATAGCCTTACGTTTTCTATTCTAAAAATGCTTTGCTTTCTAAACCTAACCGAACCTACCCAGCCTGTTAGCTTTAACAAATAGCTTTAAGTTTTCTATTATGAACACGCTTTGCTTTCTAAACCTAACCTAACCAAGCTAACCTAGCTAACCTGTTAGTTTTAAAGAAATAGCCTTGACTTTTCTATTCTAAACAAGCTTTGCTTTCTAAACCTAACCTAACCTAAAACTCTCTCACTACGCGAAGTGTATAAAAGCATGTCGATCAGGAAAATATCAGTTTTACAGTCTATTTAGTTCTAAAAAGTATTTTTCTTGGACATCTGCCCATATGTTCACATTGATGGAGACTAAATTAATTGCACGATTTTAATGAAATAAAGCAGGACAGCCACGAGGGATTTGTGGGTGTGGGCCGAACACTTGAGACGGGAGCGATTTCAGGAGATCAAAATTGAACGAGTTGAAATGCGTGGAATATTTTTACAAAAATGAACATGTTAAAGTTATCCGAAACAAAATGGCAGCCTAATTTGCGATTTTTAATACTATAGCTCAAAGTTCCAAATTTCATGTATGGTACTTATTAGTTGGTTAAATAGATTTTTCTGAAGATAAAAATGTGTCCAGGATCGGTGCAATGTTTTAAGGTTCCTGGTCTGCGTCGTAACATTACGGCCGTTCCAATAGCTCATTTTTCCAATGGGAATTCGCTAATAAGAAAAATGTTCGATGCTGGAGTAAAATGTTCGACCGCCGTTCAGGTTATTTTTACCTGAATCAAGGTTCCTGCTTATCAAGGTAAGGGACGTAAGTTCAAAAACCGCTAACGACTGAACTTTTTTTACATTTAATATAACCGTATTATTATTATTATTATTGTTAGGACCCGTGCGAAATTTCGCACTATGAAAGTTTTAAGTGAACACAGTCTTTTGAATAAGAGTAGTCGTTGGGGTGAGGGCGGTAGTTGGAAGGAATGGGAAACACGTTTAAAAAATATATCGAAAAGCGATCGATTAACAATAGATAAATGCACGATGAAAGGAGAAATCACAAATTTACGAGTACAGAAATATACAAATACACTCGTATTTGTGTAACAAGTGTCCAAAACATGTATTTGGTATTCGAAATGCTTGTACGACATGCAGGGATGGGGATTGTCAGTAGAGCCACATAACCTATAAGTTTAATGACTTTTAAGTAAATATTGAAATTGTTCTAAGCACGTTAGGCAAAAAAGTGGCATTTGCAATGGAACTGTCTATTTGTGTTTTATAAGTTAGCTTCGTAAAATATACAAAATATTGTCTGATTTGTGATGCCGCGCATGCGCATCCATAATGCCGTTTTGCCTATGGCAGTTAAAAGTGTCATTTATGTTAAAATTTTCCAAAAACAGTAAGTTTTAGCGCAAAATCGTTTTGAAATGTCAGAAGCCGGTTTAAAAGGTCTTTCTAAAGATACCTCATTTATACCTGTACGAATAGTATACTGAGAAAAAGGGATGTTGATTTTGAGAAATAGTATATAGGCTATGATTCTAATTTCGTACAATGATTATAGTTATGAATCTGTATGTATGATCAAATGTTTAACAAAATCTGATGAAACAATTTTTAGAAGATGATCTGGTTTCCTGTTTTGTTTTTTTTAATTGGACTTTATGTGGAAATAATTTAATGTGAAGTACTTTTGTGCGTGTGTACTCTCCGTTCACTTGTAAATAAGAAAGCTATTTTAACAAAAGAGAAATCAGTTAACAGTTTTCACGGTGAGTCTTGGTATGCTGAAGATGCGAGGCAGAATTCCTCGGGTTCATGTCAGCCAAATGTCCTCCACGAATCCTGCTTCGCTCCTCCCTGTCTTGCATTTCTGTAGAACTTGCTTTTAATTATGCATGCGGAACAAAACGCGAATCGGACTTTGGCTAACACGTAGGTCTAATGACGTCACGTCAAGTCTTCACCCGGGAACTTTTTTACGATCGATAACCTATTTACCGAAGAGAGAACCAAGCGGTTTTTGTCGGACAATGGACGGAGGCAATGCTAGAGTTCTGCGTTACTTTACCGAGAAAAAGTATTGCGGTAGTCAAAAATATTATACACAAATTTTATTATTATTTCTGTTAGTTATAGTAAAATTTTCAGTTTCAACTCGATCGTTCAGCGTTTTGTTTGTGTGTTTGTTACGCAGTTTTGGCCAAAGGCATTTCCCGATTGTTTTGAAATTTGGTACAAACGTTCCTTGTATAATGTCCGAACGACCTTTGTATAACATTTTTTCTTATTTACTTCCGTTTCAACATGGCGGCCTATAATTTAACAATGACGAGTGTAGTTGCTAGCTATTTCCTGTAATACTAGCTGAACGGCAAAGTCAAGTTTCAACTCGATTATTCGACATTTTATTTGTGTGTGTGTGTGTGTGTGTGTGTGTGTGTGTGTGTGTGTGTGTGTGTGTGTGTGTGTGTGTATGTGTTTGTTTGTTTGTTTGTTACGCAGTTTTGGCCAAAGGCATTGTCCAATTGTTTTGAAATTTGGTATAAAAGTGTATTGAATAAAGCCCGAACGACCTATGTATACGATTTTTCTTATTCACTTCCGTTTCAACATGGCGATCTCTAGTTTAAAAATAACGAGTGTGGTTGCTGGATATTTCTTGTAATACTACTGAACAGCAAAACCCAGTTTCAACTAGATCGTTCGGAATTTTGTTTGTGTGTTTGTTTGTTACGCAGTTTTGACCAAAGGCATTGACCGATTGTTTTGAAATTTGGTACAAAAGTACCTTGTATAAATACCGAACGACCTATATATAAGATTTTTTCTTATTCACTTCCGTTTCAACATGGTGGCCTCTGGTTTAACAACGACGAGTGTAATTGCTGGCTATTTCCTGTAATACTAGCTGAACGGCAACACCTATCATAATTTTGACCGCTTTATGGAGAAAGATCATAAAATTTCCAGTAAAGTAGGTCCAGTAATACGTTTCGTAAATATTACGGTTAGCGATTAAATTGGCGGAAAAGGTTACAGCGTTAGAGAGCCGTCGTGGCCAAGCATTAGGATTATACAGCAAGGTCTACTGTTCTTTGTTTATTTATGAAGTATTTACGCTAAAATCATTTTATAAGCCGATAAATTTTCAATCGCCAATCAGCTGTTTTTATAGCGACCGGTGAGTACAAGGTTACCGTGAATAAAAAAAAAATCAACTCGGTTATAACTAATGTAACCTGACATTGACATGTCGTGAATTGGAAAACAGAGTAGTTAAATAACAAATGCTAGAGATTATCGATTCTGTTTTATGTTGATTCATGTACAAACATTGTCGTGGGGAGGGAGGAATTTCGTCCTCTTTCTTACTCCGACAAGGAAGTAAACAAGCTGAATAACGCATGCAACGGAGTTACGTGATCCGCTGGCAGAGCGCCAAAACCCTGTTGCTTCGCCGGGCGGTAATTACCGTGTCATCACGCGCGGTTTGATAAGAGCTCCGCGTCCCGCCCCGCTCGGAATGCAACTGCGTTTCTACCGCAGCCGCAACCAATAAATTATATAGATAAAAAAAAACTGCGAGCCAATGTTTTCAGGACGGTGTGTAACCGGGAGCCTCTTTGTTGGGGAATACTACACCTGTTTCCTAGGTAACTCTTTCCCTTCCCCTACGCAAGGGCGTGTCGCATAGACTGAGATAGACTGATAGATGACACCGGGCATCAGACAAGGACGTAAAGAAAGTGAAAGTTGCGTCTTCTGTTTGTTAAAAAGTAGGCCTTACCTTTGCACAGTAGAAAAGATTAATTTTAATTTTGTAATTGAATGGTGTTATTTAAGTGCTAATTACGTAATTAGCAATGTGGAAGGGTTTGATTATACAGTATAATTGATAAACTACAGTACGTCATTGAATTAAATTAACGAATTTCAATTGGAAAGTTATAAACCCGTAACCTTTAAGACCCCTTATTTTTAAAAGATCGTTGAAGTGTGTGCGTGTATATTAACACGCTGCTAGTTTGCAATTTTGGTCCGATTTGATTCTATCGTGGCACGAAAAGTCGATTTTGGTAGGCTAATAACCCTAAAACGTTCGTTACCCAGAAAAATATATATTTAACAGTTTCAAAATGATGGCCATTACAAAATAAAAAAATAATCATAACTTTATTATATTTTTTTACTATTTCGATCTTATTTCACCTTAA
Source organism: Callitettix versicolor (assembly GCA_022606455.1). Taxonomy (NCBI): domain Eukaryota; kingdom Metazoa; phylum Arthropoda; class Insecta; order Hemiptera; family Cercopidae; genus Callitettix; species Callitettix versicolor. Next base: position 44,446,060 of record CM040185.1, on the reverse strand, counting down.
TTAGCGTTAAAATCTCCGTAAATTAGGGTTTTAAATTTATTACTTTAATTACACAATTAATAAACGCAAGTTACGATTATATATCTAGCAGCTACAACCTCATCGTTAAATCAGAGGCCGCCATCTTGAAACTAAATTGTTTGGGGAAAAGCTTACATATACGTCGTTCGGGCTTTATACAAGACACTTTCTATCAAATTTCAAGGCAAATCGATCGATGCGTTCGGTGAAAATTATGTACGCTCGTCATTTTTAAATCGGAGGCCGCTATATTGAAACTGAGTTGAATGGGAAAACCCTTACACAATCGTCGTTTGAGCTTCATAGAATATACCTTCTTTTCAAATTTCAAAACAATCGGTGAGTGCGTTCGGCCAAAATTGCGTACACTCTTCTTAGTTGAAACGGAATTGAGTGGGAAAAAAGTGTACACTTACGTCGTTTGGGTTTTATACAAAGTACCTTCTATCTCGAAACAATCGGTCAATGCGTTCGGCCAAAATTGCGTACACTCTTCTTAGTTGAAACGGAATTGAGTGGGAAAAAAGTGTACACTTACGTCGTTTGGGTTTTATACAAAGTACCTTCTATCTCGAAACAATCGGTCAATGCGTTCGGCCAAAATTGCGTACACTCTTCTTAGTTGAAACGGAATTGAGTGGGAAAAAAGTGTACACTTACGTCGTTTGGGTTTTATACAAGGTACCTTCTATCTCGAAACAATCGGTCAATGCGTTCGGCCAAAATTGCGTACACTCTTCTTAGTTGAAACGGAATTGAGTGGGAAAAAAGTGTACAGTTACGTCGTTTGGGTTTTATACAAGGTACCTTCTATCTCGAAACAATCGGTCAATGCGTTCGGCCAAAATTGCGTACACTCTTCGGTCGGTCAGTTACGAACATAATAAAGCAACGTCCAATTTTTTATTCTTACTATTGAACAAAGCTAAATAAAACATGTTTGTAATTAGATACGAATATGCAAAGAACGTTGTGAAGGGATGCGCAAATACTGCAAAATGAAAAGAAACTAATTAGTCATGAAGAGAATAAATATGGAACTAGTGAACTTATGTTACCCTGGTGTAACATACTGTCTTCAGAGCAATTTAGCTGTATCTCTCCAAACAAAGATGGTAGCTATGTTACCGGAAATATACACCAGGGTAATACGTGACTAGTTTCATGTTTATTCTGTACATATCAATTTATTTATTAATATTTTTGGCAAAGGGTTTCAAATTTGTAATTGTATATAGAAGAAAAAACAAATCTATTAATAATGTACAGGGTAATAAATAACACTGTAGAAGTGCTCTCTCAGGGAGAGAATGCTTTAATCTGGTTTCTTGATTAATCGTTAATTAATGATTAATTCAAATACTGTTGTGTTATCTCGTAGTGAGAGTTTTTACCAGCCAAATTCTAAAATCGTTAAAAATGCCTCAGAATGAAAATTTTTGTATACACAAGCTCAAGATCTGTTTCCAAACAGCTTTCATAATCCTGTCCGTCTGTCTGTCTGTGTGTCAGGGATATTGTACGAACAAGCACGATAACGGGAGAAAGGATCTACTTAAAATTAATAACACGAAACCAAAACCGCTTGGAATAAAAAAAACACATTGTTTTTCATATTGTTGATAAAAAATTGCAGGGGGCTAGAGGGAAATTATTGGGGGGTTGTTTCGAGTGGGGTATCAAATATATAGGAAATTTTGCCTTAAATCAGATATGCCTATGAAATTGAAGAACGTGAGGTTTTTAAATCACGGAAGGGCAAAAAACCCATAAATAAAATTTTTTTTTTTTTAGTTTGAATCTGATTGTCGAGCGTACAGAAACTTTATTTTGGATTCGAATATGTCACTTGAATTGTACATTTATTAATTTAAGACTTTTAAAGGGCTAAAATCCTTAAATTTTGAGATTTTTGGCTTGATTCCGAATAGGACATTTAGGGTATCAAGCTTAGACTATAGAAAACATTATTCTGAATCCAAATGTGCCACTTAAATTGTATACTTTTTGAAACGTTTAAGTCTTTTAAAGGGCTGAAACCCTTAATTTTGAAATTTTTGACCTCAATCTGTATAGGACATTCAGGTTATCAAGCGTTAGAAAATTATATTCTGAATTTGAATACGTATCTTGAATTGTACATTTTTTAAATGTAGGGGTTTTAAAGGGCTAAAACCCTTGAATTTTGAAATTTTTGACTTCATTCTGAATCCAAATATATCTTGTGAATAGTACATTTTTTATTGTAGGGTTTTTCAAGGGCCTATCAAAAATTTTGAAAGTTTTGGCTTGATTCTGTATATGCCATCTAGGGTAACAAGCTTACAGAAAACTTTTATTCCATATCCGAATATGTCTCTTAAATTGTATATTTTTTTAAAACGTATAACTTAAAAGGCTAAAATCCTTATTTTTTTGAATTTTTGGTTTGAATGTTAATAGCTCACTAAAATTTACCTTTTTTCAAAGTAGCCTACTTCTACGAACAATACAGTATGGAATGTAAACACATTTCATAATTTGTTGTTGTTGTTTTTTTTTATTTGACTAGAGCGAAAACCCAGTCAGCAATAAAGTGTGAAGAAAATAATTGATTAAATAAACAATTGCATCGGCCTGACTGCACAGCCCACAGCCAACAACACTTTGATTGATTTTTGTCGGTGATTGATGCAGCGCCATAGTCGCCTCATCCCGACGGGCACACCTCAATGTTGTCATGATTCTAAGAGGCGTTGGCAGACTGTGCTGCCATCTGCATCAGCTGTTATTAATGGTGTCGGTAAGGTGCGGTTGTTAAGTTACTATATGCGCGGTTCTATGCCTTTTTATACCGTTTACATAAGCGATTCGCATAAGTGAGACGTGGTTCCGGGAAAAACGGCGCAAAACGATTGTACGAAGCTCGTCGTATTAAATTATTTAATGAGCTCGAATGTTGTATAAAAAATATAATAATCTATGTACGCAGAAGTAAGAAGAGGTACTTTCGTATCAAATTTTAAAACAATCGGTCAGTGCGTTTTTGCTTAAAACTACGTACATTAGTTATTGTAAATCAGAGGCCGCCATCTTAAAAAAAAGCGAATGGGAAAACTATCTTACACATGCATCTTTTGGGGTTTTATAAAAGGTACCTTTGTATCAAATTTCAAAACAATCGGTCAATGCGTTTGGCCAAAAGTGCGTAACAAACGCACAAACCAAAATGCCGAACGGTCTCTCAATGTTTTATCAATAATTTCTGATTTTCAGATTTTTTTAAAAAATATGTCCATTTTTTATAATTTTTTTTTTTTTTAAACACATTGGTGCGCGTATTTATAGTATATCATCTAATAATTTAATTGCATGTTTACGCAAAATTTATTTTATACCGAGACGGGGAACAGTTTTTATTTATTTGTTTAAAAAAAATCGTGCAGCTTTTATCTCGCTTCCCCATAGCTCCGGCCGTCACGTGAGTTATGTGCTTGCTTTTTGTATTGCTGTTGTTTTATATAAGTTCCTTTTATTTCCGAGACCAGTTTTTGGCAGATGATTTTCCTAATTGTTTTTGTTTGATTTACTTCAAATTACACAATTAGTAGATTTATCGCTAGCATAATTTAGTAATGACGGTAAGACCCAGACCCGGGACCTTGAAATGAGCTCCGATCCTAATATCTAGATCACTTTTTGAGGAGTCGTTTAAACTCGTGTTTGTGTGTCAGCACGCTCACGTTCGCAATTGTAGTCCGATTTGGTTCAAACTGATCACGAAAATCGAAATTGGTAATAGCTTCGACAAAACCGTTAACCAGAAAAATTAATTCACCTTTTTCAAAATGGCGGCCTTTTTAAATATTTAAAAATTCGTATAGTTTTAATCTTATTTGTTTTTGAAAATCCAATTTAACTACAGTAATCAGCGTTAAAAACTGCATAAATTAAAATTTCGAATTTTCAAAATCCATTGGAATTAAGACATTTATTTTAACGGCGGTCAGGGTTCATTTACGTCCACGAAATTCGAAAGTTTAAAATGCTAATTAAGGCGTATTTTAATTTTGATTTTGATGGTGAAATCATAATTTCAAAAAAGGGTAATATAAAGAAAAATGCTTTAGGAAATTCGCTTCTATCACATCAGCGAGATAGTGCGTGCCATGCTATATTTTATTACAGTAATTTATTGTGTTTGTAAAATAACATAGCGACAAGTTCATGTGATTCTTCACTATGTGATTCTTGAAAGCGTAGCGTGATTCATTGCTCGCTTACGAGTGAATAAAATATAATTTTCATAATAACTATTGATCAAAATTAGTTTAATGATGTATTCATCACTATGCTACATTTGACAAAAGTTTTTCAAATTATTATTAGTTTTTCAAATGAGTACATAATCCTACGCTTTTAACTTTTTTATTATAGCAAGTACACATGGTTTTATTGTGAAAATTACGATTTTGAAAGTTTAATTCAGTTTAGCTATTTGTTTATTTGTATTAAAAAAATATGTTTAGTTGATGTGTGCGTGTGCGTGCGTGTTGCACGCGCTGAAGAATTTGTAATTGGCCTATTTTGATGAAAGTTGTATGTAAAATTGGTTCATATTGGCTATCAGTTCTGTTTTTAATTAAACAAAAAGAACATTTCGGAGCCCATTTTTGATAAATTATTTTTGGAAATTAATTTCTTGGGTCATTGAGAGTTCTTTAAACCTCAGTACCGCTTTTTTCTGCGCAAGTCCATACTTTGTGCCAGTTAAACTAATATCATCAGCGTTAACGGTAAGGGTAAAGCTGCGGCAGTAACTGCGTCTCGAACCAATGTCCTTGAGACGGCGACGCAGTAGATAGACCGGTATGTTAGCCACTTTGACTGCCGAACCCTTGAGCAAAGATGTTATGCCAGCAAACGGGTGTTAAGCTGTCAGAAATACTTTGTTTTGGTCGACGTGGTTAGAGCAGTCTGTTGGATTTCTGAACTGTATGGGCAAACATAAAGTATGTTATTCTGTGGAAAAGGTGGAATGTTTCGTTTTTAGAACGCCAAAAGATAATTACAGTAGAGTTTTGATTAAGCGTCATTCTCGAGACCGTTGAGGTGACGGATGACATACACGGATAACAGAAATAGATCACCTGTACTTTCGGCGATCGATAAAAATAACATACTATACTTTGTTTATGGCACAGAAAGTTTTATTATTAGTATTATTATTATTTTGGAAAATGTAGTAAAACTATTTAACTCAAATTATGTACAGTATTATTCAAATTTTAATTCTTTAATACAGTATAGTATTCGTACTTACTCGTTTGACAAGTATTCACGCAATAGAGTATTCACGTGATTGAACGACATATACGATGAATTGTATTATCGTAAATAATGTGAGAATTTTTATCTTTCAATAGAAACATTAATTGACTGTTTCCGAATTTGTTGACACTATTTAAAGTGTTTCTATCTCATTCCACATGATAGGATCCCTTGATTATTATCAATAGTTACTTACGATAGCAATTAGTATCAGTTTCCCGCCTACTCTAAATAAATCGTGTCCAGTTACAGTGTTTTGTTTTGTCTACAAGGTTACTTTTATTATTTATTAGGGATTATTTCAAAAGGAGGACTTTTTGACAATGTCAGGTAAGAAAATTAATCTGACCTGACGGTTAATAGAAACTAACGGTTAATCGAGATTCTAGAAATGTTTCGTTTTTACGCACAGTACTATAAGATGGATTTAAACAAAACCGGATAAATAATTGTATTATGGGAAACTGGAAAATAAACATCAACAAGAAAAGTGAATTCTAAAATAAGAGGGTGCTGTCGATACGCAAGCAATTTTTTAAAGTATCATTCATTGCGACAAAGGGGTTGCATCCCTTCACCCCACGCCCTTCGGTTGCATTACTATAAACCTAGCCTAGCGCTACTCTCATAAAATTAATAAAGATTTCTAGCTCGCCTTGAACAATAAAGAATACGGAAAGCAGGAAGGCACCCTTCCTTTCTCACCCTTTTCCTCTCAACCCCCCTTCGGCACCCGGGCGTAAAATATAGATCCAGTAAAATGCAATTGTCCAATACCATCGTTCTTTATTGCAACTTTTCTAATCGAAAAATTTTATAAAACATGTATTGGAGAATAAACATGTGTTCAGTGACTGACATTATGTATGGATTTAAATATCCGGAGACTTTTTGGGTAATAATTGTTTATTGATAGCGGAGGTTATGTAATAGTCTTAACATAAGAAAAAATATCACATAGTAGAAAAATAGTAGCGATTCTAAAAGAAGATAAACGCGGCACGCATCTATCTCGCTGACGTTATGGAAGCGAATTTACAATATTATTTTTGTTTATCTTACCCTCCTTTTTAAAACTCTGATTTCACCATCATAAACAGCATTATGATGTTTGAAGATGTCAGTCATAATGTTGATTGTTAATCTTATGGGACGATGGGATTAATTCAGACGATGGGATGATTTATAGCGTATAAAAATGTCAAGCCCTGGCCGGGAATCGAACCCGAGTCCTCGGGGTACGCTATCAACTGGGCCACCGAGGCGGCTTAAAATAATTTTTTGTAACAAGTTTGAAACAAATCTGACTAAAATTTCGAACGTGGTCGCGGTAAAGGTCATGTGCGAGCACACAAATACAAAGTTTTAACGACCCCTTCAAAAAGTGATGTAGAAGTCAGTATCAGCTCTCATTTCAAGGTCCCAAGTCTGGGTCTTCCAATGATTGCCGCTCCAATAGCTCATTTTCCTCAGGAAATTCGTTAAAAATGAGCGTAAGTCCAAAGTTACCGGGCTTGATTGGTAAACTAATACACTAGCAACCACTGTAAAAACGATCCCTGAAAATATCCTAAAGGTCAGGACCGGTGCTCATTTCAAGGCCCCGGGACTGAGTTTTACTATGGTGCCTCACTATAGCTCATGTTTCCAGTGAAAATTCGTTAATAATAGTGACCGGGGTTTCTGACGGCTCACTGGACATTCCACAGTCATCTACACAAAATGGGTTTTCACATGACAAATCTTATGTGTAGGAAATGTGGTTATAGCATATACGTTTTGACTGTCCAATTGTGGATAGGAAACGATTTGAATCTCTAGGCACTGTATGGAGTGAGGGACAGGACAACATAATCCGAAACATGTCACGGTTCTCTAAAGATCTGAGGTTGGCTTGGGAAAGTTCAAAATATCAACGAGAGTGCACAGTAAAGTATATTGCTGAGTGGCAAATCCAGGATCATGGAAGTCCTGTACTTGTAGTGGAAAAAAGTACCCCAAAAAATGTATGAGTCTCTATGTCCTCCAAAAACATAATAATGCTCAGAATCATTTCATTAGATTTTTCACAAATAGATCAAGCCAGTTCAAAGAATTTGAAAAAGAAATTAACTTCTAATAGTCGCCGTTATCTGATGAATTCACTTCGAACAATTTAGCCGATTTTCAGCTTTTCTTTTCCCTAACTTCCGAATTCAGATTTTTAAAAATAAAACAATTGAATTCGCGAATGTTTTTGTAAAATTGTTGCCCTATTGACTAGTATAGGTGATTGTATTTTAGGTATAAACTCAAGAAAATCTCTGTTCCTGTCGACTCGGAGGAACGTCATTATTTGAGGGAACGGGTTTCCGTTGCCGGCGAAGTGGGTCGCAGTGAGGTTGCTTCAGTGAAGCGGCTAACACAGTCTGACGTAGCGAGAAGCTGTATTTATTAAATACTTGGTCATTCTGAGTTGCTATAGAGGCCAGTTAACCACGCTGCAGGTAGGCTGTCGGGCTGATTGATTCGTCATCACTGTAATGAAAACTGTATTTATATTAAAATAATCGCGGCTGTCTCGTTGACGTGATAGAAGCGAATTTTCAAAAATATTTTTATAACGAAATTCTGATTTCACTATGATAAACAGCATTAAAATTTGTATGTATTAGCGTATTCAACTTTCAAATTACATCGAAAATGCGAAAATGAACCGTGACCGCCTTCAATTTAAATTTCTTAATTTAAATGGATTTTAAAAAGTTAACACGCTGATTGATGTAGTTTTTAACGCTGATTACGATAGTAAAACCATTAAAAAAACAAATAAGACTAAAGAGTTATGGATTTTAAAGATTTGGAATGACCGCCATTTTGAAATTATTGAAAACTAATTTTGCTGATTAACGAACTTGTCGAAGATATTACCACAAACGATTATAGTGCCAAGTTTTAATCAAAACGGACCGAAATTTCGAACTTAAAGAGTGCTAAAACACACACACACACACACACACACACACACACACAACACAATTTTAACGCCCCATCAAAAAGTGATCCAGAGGTCACGATTGGTCCTGTTTTCAAGGTATTGGGTGTGGGTTTGACCACGATAGCCGCCCCAATAGCTCATTTTTCCATTGTAAATTCGCTAACAATACAACTTAAAACAACATTAGTGATGAGGTAACGATTTCTATGAAACAGAATAAGAACTCCGCAGACGTCATCTTACTTTTGAAATCTCAGTTCCTCAGAAAGTTGTGATTTTACAACAGATATCGTGGTTACCATGGTGACGGACGGATGTTGCCGCAAGAAAGAAACCCTTTAGAGATGCTCAATATTTCAAAATACTGTAACTTATTGAACCTTTATAGTTGTTTTTTTTTACTAACTATACACAATATAAAGTATCTTGAGATTTTGAATTATATATCCGTTTTCCTTAGTATTAAAAAAAAGTGGTTTTCGCATTGGTTGACTACCAAAAAAATGGTTGTCTACACCATGACTAAATTACCGGCAATTGGAAAATTTCAATGAATTTTTAGCAAAAATTCAATGAATGCTATAGCACGTAGGCATATGTGTAATTAGTTATCTCGTGAATACTTTTCAAAAACCCTTCTTTGATCAACTTCTTTAAACCCTTTGACCCTTCAAAAATCCTTTTTTATAAAAATTATTAAAAATGAACAAAAATATGATTTTGTCTAAATAAAATCTAAGTTCAAATCTATGTCGAAATCAAATCTAGTTTTTCTTACGTTTTGCTCCAATATAATCCTTGGGTGCCTAAACAAAACGTATAAGTCTTCTTTCAAAAAAAAAAAAAAAAAAAAAAAAAAAAAAAAAAAAATATTTCGACGTTATCAGTAAAACCAAACTTTATCAGCACGATTTCTTAATCTAATTTTTTAGGACTTTTATCAAATCAATAAAAAAAACCCAAACTATCAGCATAATTCCTCAATCTAATTTTTTGAGACTTTTATCAGATCAACAAAAAATCAAACTATGAGCATAATTTCTTAATCTAATTTCTTGAAACTTTTATCAGATCGACAAAAAACCAAACTATGAGCATAATTTCTTAATCTAATTTCTTGAGACTTTTATCAGATTAAAAAAACCAAACTATCAGCATTATTTCTTAATCTAATTTCTTGAGACTTTTACCAGATCGATAAAAGCTTATCTAAATACAGAAGAATCACAGCAAACAACTGACGTAATCAAACGAATTTTCAAAAATGTTTTCAACCAAACGTTTTTTAAAATACTAATGTCACCGTCATAATTAGCATTAAAATCTTCGTACACTAGCGTTTTAAACTTTTAACTTACATTGAAAATACAGAAACGAACACTGATCGCCAACAAATTAAATTTTTTAATTTTAACCAATTTTGAAAATTCAGAACGCCAGTTTTTATTGCTGATCACAAAGATGAAATTAGATTTTCGAAAAACTTTAAAAAAAAAACACACACACACACACACACACACACATTTTAACACCCTCCCTCGAAAAAATGATCTAGAAATCAGAAACGTCATTTCTGGTTGTTACCATGAAGGCAGCTCCAATAGCTCATTTTTCAGTGGTAATTTGCTAAGAAATTTTTGATCAACGTCTTATTTTCTGCACCTATACTTAATATATGTAGAACGTATTAATGAAACGTTAACATGTGTTTCGTTAATGAAATTGAAAACAATGGAGACATGACGTTGAGTAGCATAAATTTGTCCAATGAACCACGGACTGTTTTTAACACAGTCGAGTCATCAAATCAGGGCGCAGGTTAGGCAATTCGGATACACCCCTGTATGGCTAATTCACCTACTTCGCCTGGCACATATTAAGTTTTGTTTTTTTCTGTACATTATTACATCAAAGTGACAGTATTCACTCTTACACTGCTACGTGTAACCTAATCTGTAATTATAAAAACAAAAGTATGCACGTTTGTCCGGGATAGAAGTATAAATTAATGCGTGGCTTGTCAAGAAATACACTGTAGATATTGCAGTCAGGATTTATTGTAATTAGAGTGTAATTGTTTAATTATCGCATTAATTATTGAATCACTATGTCATCGATCGATCCATGGTGTTCATAAATCATTCGATATGTAGGCGATTGTTTGGTTGATTTAATCTAAACATTTTTTTGTAATTTTTGCACCAAAAATGCTGTACTATAGCCTATAGTAAAGCCTAATACTTATAATACAAAAAAGTGCGAAAAGTAAGGTCGAAAATAAAAATTACCTATAACCTAAATAGTAACTAAAAAAAAAAAAAAAAAAAAAAAAAAAAATGATAAAGAGGTCAGGATCGGTGCTCATTTTAAGGTTCCACGGGATTTTGCTAGTAATTAACTGTACTGCAGGATGAAAGTATTCTTTTCCGATAAAAAAATTAGGCGTACACTTTGTAGTTTTGTCTAGATTTCGTTACGATGGAACAAAAAAAGATCAGGTCAGTACAATATCGAACAAACAGCTGTTGTCGAAAATCAGCTATTGGTTAGTTATGTTTTTAATATAATCTAAAAATTAACTTAAAAAATGATACAGAGGTGAGGATCGGTGCTCATTTCAAGGTTTCGCAGAATTTTGCTAGTAACTGTAGTGCAGGATTAAAGTGTTATAATTGTTCAATAAAAAATATTAGGCCTACACTTTGTAGTTTTGACAAGACTTCGTTACGACTGAACAAAAGATCAGATTAACACGATATTATCGAATAAACAGCTGTTGTCGGGAATCAGTTGTTCAGTGAATATTTCCAGTGAAACAACTACTGGCATGGTAAAAGACAAATTTACGTGTCTTTTCAAGTGAATATTTATTGTTACTCTAGAAAAGCTGTAATGAGCTACAGAGCTCAATACTACAATGCTACAATGCTCATTACAAGCTCATTACAGAGCTTTTCTAATATTTTTAAAATGTTATGGCAGTGACGTAAGCAGTGTTTTAAGCCCTCATATATTATGTACTTATTAACTTTTGAGATACATCGAAGCAACAATGGCTACTTTTAGATTTGTATTTTCTCCAAAACTTGTTGTTTTGGTAGAACAGCCGATTGAGGTATCATTCGATGTGACATGTTAAAATGTGTTAATCCCTCATACATCATTTGTTTTAATCATGTGTAATCATCATACGTACATTTGTGTTTGCGTCCTGGAGATATATTATTTATTGAACACACAGTCGGCATTTGGTGAAACTCCGTGATACCCAGGATAATTACAACACTTATATTGTTTCATAAAATCATTTTACGTAGTGATATATGTTTCGCCGTGAGGCATCTTCAGATATAGTAAAACGAAAAATTATAAAGTACGCTTATATACGATTACAGTTGATGTTAAAACTGGAAAAGAGGAGATAAAGTTACAAAACTAAATAATTTAGAAGTTCTAGAAATATATAGATATATTTTTAAAAAGCCAAATTTTAATTTAAATGAACCAACCCTTTAACGTTCCTTTAACTAACTCCTAAATTTCAACCCCTCTCTCTTACTCAAGCCTATTGGTTAGGGGTTTCCCAACCTGCTGCTAACTGACCTTCTTACACTGTCAATTCTTCCTTTCTTTACCTTCTCCCTTCCAGTTTTAACATCAACTACTATATAACATCAACTTACACTTCATAATTTTTAACTTTACTAAGTTTGAAGATGACTTATGGCAAAACATGTGTCACTAAATAAAAAACATTTGTGAAAAAATATATTAGTGTTTTAATTTTCCTGAACACACACTCTCTCTCTCTCTCTCTCTCTCTCTCTCTCTCTCTCTCTCTCTCTCTCTCTCTCTCATAGATATACGCATACAGTAATTTTCATGTTATACGAGGGCTATTCAGAAAGTAGATTACGTTTTTGGATAAAAAAAAAACTAAGTACAGGAAAAAAAATTTATTATATACATTTGAAAGAGGAACTAAAATACTATTTTTCGACATAATCGCCAAACAAATTTAGACATTTGTCATATCGGTGAACTAGCTTTGAAATTCCCGTGTCGTAGAATTCCGCCGCCTGTGACGCCAGCCAGTCAGTCACGCCCGAGCGGAGATCTGCGTCGTCATCGAAGCGCTGTGTTGCAAGCCAAGTCTTCATCTTCGGGAATAAGTGGAAATCACTAGGTGCCAGGTCCGGACTGTAGGGTGGATGAGGGAAAATCTCCCACTTGAAGGCCGTCAAGACGTCTTTTGTTCGATTTGCCGTGTGAGGGCGGGCATTGTCGTGCAAAAACAACACTTTTGCACTCAGTTTTCCTCTCCGCTTGTTCTGGATAGCTCGTCTTAAGTTTCGTAATGTTTGGCAATACCTTTCTGAGTTTATGGTTGCTCCACGTTCTAGGAAGTCGACCAGAAGAACACCTTTCCTGTCCCAAAAAACGGTCGCCATGATCTTCCTTGCTGACAGGGTTTGCAAACATTTCCTACCGCTTACGACAAAGATGGTGAATCATTTCTTGATCGCATCGTAACGGGAGATGAGACTTGGGTTAAGCACGTTACCTGTGAGACAAAACTACAGTCTATGGAGTGGGGGCACACAAATTCCCCCAAAAAACCGAGGAAATGTTTGCAAACCCTGTCAGCAAGGAAGATCATGGCGACCGTTTTTTGGGACAGGAAAGGTCGTAATATAGGAAAGATAGTACTGTACATTAGTTATAAATAAATAGTAAAATTGATAATCTATTCTCTTGAGAAATAACATTTGTACAATTAAGTTTACAGTAAATTTTAAAAACTCGTAAAAATTTGTGTGTGTGTGTGTGTGTGTGTGTGTGTGTGCGCGCGCGCGTGTGTATGTTCCACTTTTACGCTCAAAATTTCGGTCAATAAAAATCAATTTTTGTTAATTGTTTCGGCAAGTTCATTATCCTGTAAAATCTGTTTAAAAGTTTCAAAGAGTCCTTTCATGACTTAAAAACATGATAAAATTTGTTTGTAAATCTGATTTCACCATCGTAATCAACGTTAAAATCTGCGTTAACTAGCATTTTCAATTTTCAAAATTAATTGAAGTTTAAAAAAAATAATTATCTGAGACAGAGTTAATTTTTGCATTTCTAATGTAATTGTGTTAAAATGATAATTTATGCAGAATTTAATACGAATTTACGATGGTGGAATTGGGTTTTCAAATGAGTGTAAAATGAAAAAAGAATGCTTGAAATCCGTTTCCATCACATCAGCGATGCCGCGATTTTGTAAGCCTTATCTAACTGTGACTTCGTTACGAGTGGTTACAATTAGTCATTAGGCGTATATATCGGAACAGGTATTTCTACTAGGTATTTGTCAGTCCGTATGTACCTAATACGGATACTAGGAAATACTAGGAATACTGAATTAGGTGCTATGCACAGCGTCCTGATGATAACTCTTTGCTTGCTACGTAACGATATTTCTTACTTGATACCTCCCCGCCCTTTCTGCCTAGCATTCTGAGAAATATTAGGTGCGAAATCCTGCCATAGCCTTACTGTTGGTAAAAGTAATAGTGTTATTGACAGTATATAAATTCAGACTGGCATATTTTTTTATAAACACAATAATAAATGATGTCATCTAAGGCTATTATTGTGTTGAAAAATAATATAGAGGAACACATAATTCATGTCTTTTTATAATTGAACTCTCCGTAAACCCTGAAAGGATCCCTGATTATTAAAGTATAATTAGAAATTCAAATAATATATCTTATCAAAAACTTAATTTAAAAAACGTAAATTGAACAAACCTTATATAGTTTATTTATTTTTTTCATCGTAATACTAAACAACTGGAAACAAAACCATTACTCAAAATGAAATGTGTAGTTTAGATTCTTCAGTGTAATTAGTACAGAATTAGATCTGTATTTTTTTTAGTATTTTCAACAACACTGACTACGGTAGAATAAATATCAATACTAGGTGGTACCTGTAGAACAGGTATTTGGAATAGGTATGTCTGCGTATACCTAGTATCGAAAACTACTAGTACGACTGGTTACAATACATTGTCTGCTTACGCTCATTGCGCATGCGCTGATACACTCTTCATCGCCCCCTCCACCTCCTTCTCTGCATAAACGGAGAATACCATTTTTACAAAACAGAAAAGGCTCGAAACCATGGGAACTGGCGTTGGTGACGGAGTGAAAGGACAGGATGGGGCTAGGTTACGTGTGTGGGCAGGTTGTGCAATGGTAGTACCGAGTCTCCAAGGTGAATGGGTACGTCCAACGGGCAACGCGGCGACCCAGTCCGCCATTTGGGTCAATTAGCGAGCTGTAGCGTTCAACAGTTCTTCTTCAAAACAAACAGAAGGAAAGTGAAAGCGGATAAGTAAGCGGACATTGGGAAGGGCAGACGAAAACCGGCAACGTTTGTCTAATGCTGTGATGGTGCTGCTGGCGAAGGTAATAGGAAATGGAGATGGTTAACCGACAAACAGCTGATCATATAAACGGCTGAGATAAACTGCTGAGACCTTGTGATTACAAGATCTCGATGACATATTAAAAGCGAATATTGTTTATATTATATATTTTTTTTTCAAAAATCTGAGTTAAGCATCAAAATCAACGTTAAATGCTTCATAAATTAGCATTTAAAATTACCCTGCTCTGACACTGATCATAATATTAGTATGCCTTATCAAATTATATGTGATGATATTCGGAGTATTAACGTGTATTAATTAAATAAAATAATTATAAAAGAAATCTTTAGGAAACATTAAAATAAAGTACAGGAAGGGTGTAGTCGACGATATTGATAAACTACATAAAGTGACAAAATCTGAATAAGATCTTTCATATTCCGAACGATTTTGTTCAAAAAATAAAGACGAGCTTTATTGAAACTGCATATATGGGGTACCTGCAGATTCATCAGAACACCATAAAGCTCTCACGTCTCATATTTTTCAGTTTTAGGGCTTTACAATAAAATTAAAACGGCTTTAAACGCTTGTAAACAAACATCTAGTAACAGTATAAAGTATCCACATCAGAGTGCAGCACAATGCATGCATAGGTGACGGAAATAATTGTGTGTACCAAAACAGCTATTCTAAAAAAAAAACATTGTTGAAAATTATTTTTAAATTCTTACTGTATCGAAGACTTAAATAATTATTAACCGAATCAGTTTTGAAAGTAGAATCTGTAAGACAATCTAGACTATTTGTAATATACAAATGTTATTACATAAAATATTCTATTTTTAGTAAACAGTAAATACTGTAGCCTAATTTAGGTATGTAATATAAAAACCGATTATACCAGCTGCTACGAATGTCGAAGCAGTACTTGCACAAACGAATATTATTCCTTTTTAAAACCAGATTAAAATAATGGCGGTATGTTTAGTTTTAGCGTAGTTATTAATGTTTAAAATTACTTTGATATTAAGCTGTCATTCATTTGGGCGTGATTGTTTTACCAGTACATGTAGCATCGGTTTTAAAGACATTTTTTGTCAAATGTAGACCTAATTTTGAGATTAAGTGAAATAAGACCTAAATAAGGGTTCTAACTTCGCCTCACATAATCAAACCAAAAAGTAATTAAAATGAATCAAAACACATTCACACAGAATTATTTATTTTAAAAGTGGATTACGTTATATTGCGAAGCAAATTTGTCATGGTGACTGTATTACGGTTATGTTTAACGCAACAGGTGGTATCCCAGAACAAAAGTACTGCAATTATTTTTGTAGATCTTCGTATAGATCATTTACTAGTCGCAACGACCGTCGCCGCAGTAACTACAAACAGATGAAAAACGTCTCGAGTCCAAGAACGGTTGGCACAGATTAAAAAAAAGCCACACTGTCCAGGAAAGTGGACTGATGTTTTTTTAACCAAACTGATCCAGTCCGCTGCATCCGACAGTCGTACATGTGCATTGCAAGAGTTGGCCATGAGAGAGGAGGGGGAGAGGTCAAGAGAGAGAGGAGAAACAAAAACCAGACCTGGCTGTCCTCAAAGCGCCTCTCCGTTACGTCATACAATCATCTATTATTTATAACAGCTGACAAGAAACCAGACTGTGGAAATGCACTTGGCTGCCGACAGTATGGGAGTGCTGTAGAAGTTACTGTTTTTTTTAATCATATAAGAATGCAGAGTCTTCTGAAGTATTGTGAATTTTTTCTGCTTAATATTTTAAAGATTCAGAAAATGGTTTGGAAAAAATTTCCGTTAGTGAACCAAAAATAAAAATCGTGTATCGTGTTTTCTCTTCCTTTTTATTTTAATTGCGATAATTTGTTCGAAAACACGACATAACCTGAAACTTACTACAGCCTATCAGCTATTCAATGAAATCAGCTGATCGTTACGAATTAATATAAAACAACTGATCTTTTACTGTACCGTAGCTAGGTTTTAACAACATAACCTAAAACTTATTGCAGCCTATAAGCTGTTCAATGAAATCAGCTGATCGTCACGAATTAATATAAAACAATTGATCTTTTACTATAACATATCTAGTTTTAACAAGAACACCTAAAAAAAATGTGCAGTTTTTAATGCTGATTACGATGGTGACATCAGATTTTGAAAAATATGTAATACATAAAAGTTACGAAGATTTGAAATGGCTGCCATTTTGAAACGAATGTGCTAATTAACGAACTTGTCCGAGCTACTTACCAAAATCGATTTTTGTGCCAACTTTGATTCGAATCGGACTGAAATTGCGGACGAATAAATTTTAACGACTTAATCAAAAAGTGATTCAATCAGGATGGCGTTTCAGGATGGTGGTTTCAAAATCCGCGGTTCTCGAACAGCTAATTTTCCAACGGAAATTTCCTCCCTAACACTTACAATAGTGAATTTTAGTGAACCACATCGTTAACATAGCTCTTTCCGAATCCTCGACTTCCACATGCCAACCATTGCGAGTCATGGTATTTTGCACCTTGAATTTATTAACACTAATTTATTAACTAATAATTTTGAAGTCGAAATAAGGACAACTTTATTTAGTTCATACTTTCAGCATTCCAAGCATTAATAACCAAATTAGCTATACTACCTAGCGTTGCCGGGGGGGGGGTAATAGTAAAAAGTTTATTTTCTACACATTAATATATTCTAAACATTATTTTGAGTATATATTACTATTGCTGGGTTTGAGTATTTTTACCTTCACTTTAGAAATGTCAGAATGTAAATAAAACCAACTGTCAAAATATCAGCGCCACCTATCGGATTTAATTCAAATCAGTGTAACACAGTAGTCGATGGAAAATAACTTTTTATTTTTTCACTAGCGGATAAAGTTCATGACATAGGCTACCATCAGAGCAAGTGTTTTTAGTAAAAAAAATAAATCTAATTGTTTGATCATATCTTTTTTGTTTGATCATATATTAAGCCGTCACAAGTAAGGTTTAACAATGGTGTTAACAGTTTATGGAGAAACTATGCCCATTAGCACTTTATAAAAGTCACAATGTCATTGTCAATTGTCAAAACAACAACGCAACCTATCGGATTTAATTTAAACCACTCTCTAAACACAGTAACTTAGTCGGTAAAAAATTACTTTTTTAGGAAAGAGATATTGCAGCGAAATCACCCTTAAACACACTCCAGGCACTAAAAACAACAAAGAAAAATTTTCAGGCGAAAGTAGTTTTTGCGCCTGTAAGGGGCAGACATACGAACATTGCCTTTTATATACATATAGATCTCTATGAACAACAAATGTTAAAACGAATATATACGGGATTGTTCCCAGAGAGTCATAGGGACACAAACGCTCGCATGAGCGAGTTAACGAAAAGGGTAGTGGAGAGTGGTAAAGAAAGAGATATGGTGTTTTTTCCATAATGTCTGTACGTTATATTCCACTTATGTGCCAGTTAGACTAATGAGGACGAGAGTTACTGTAAATGAAAAGCAACGGGAGCAACTGCGGCTCGAACTAAGAACCTTTAGTTGAGTGAAACAGTAGACTGACCGATGCTTTAGCCACTTCGACCACCGGTAAAATCACTCCACTAATAACAACAAATTGTGAAATTTTCAGCGAAACTGGTTCAGTAGTTTTGCATCTACAGATGACACATATACGAACATTGCCTTATATAAATATAAATAAATAAATAAATAAATAAATATAAATATATATATATATATATATATATGCATAATATGTATATATTATGTATAATGTATTATGTATATAATATTATATATACATAATATTTATATATATGAATATAATATATATTCATATATATATATATATATATATATATATATATATATATATATATATATATATATATATATATATATATATATATATATATATATATATATATATATATATATATAGAGAGAGAGAGAGAGAGAAAGAATGTTTAATAAGTATTCAAGTAATCAGGCAGTGCGTTTAAATTAAATTGAACGATTTTGTCGTCACAAACTAACTAATACAGAGGTAAATAAAAGCTGGCAAAACAATTATTTGTTTTTCAACAATTTGGACTTATTTTACTGTAATAAATGTTTGTGTTACGTTTAATTCAAATCCTACCGAAATTGCGAACGTTATAGAGATAATGCACGCTCACGCACGAGCGCTCACGCGCGCGCACACGCACACACAACTATGGCCGCTCTAATAGCTATTTTCTAACGGAAATTCGCTAACAAGTCTCCTTTAACGTAAGGTATAGTTTTCAGTAAATGCAGACAGACTGAGCCTGTAATTTGTACGCAGCCCGTTTCTAGTCACGTGTTTCATGGACTATACCAATGTATAATTTAACGTGCTACTTACAAACTACGTATGTTATTATTGCACGTTTTATAATTTGCATAATATTGTTTGTGTGTTATTTAATTGCTATGAATTTCCACCACGATGTCATGCTACGTATGGCCTTGAAGTTGATGCTAATACTACGTGTAAATAGGACGCGTTGATTAAGTCTCGCTATTAATTAAAATCGATTTGTATAGTTGAGAGAATATTACTCTCTCTCTCTCTCTCGCTCTCTCTACCTCTAGCTATCTCTCTAGCACTCTCTATGCCCTTCTGTTTCTCTCTTTCGTTCCCCCTACAAATTGGGGTGCCAGTGTACCTAAGCATCCCGGGCCCGGGCTCTACAGATGCCTGGGTGACTTCTTTGTGGTATGTTAGAAAAAAATTTAAAAAAATATTTAACTGTAACATTTTACAGACGATAAAACCAACCAATAAATAAAATAAAACCTATGCTAGGCCTAGGGTAATCAATTTTTCCACTTCATAAAAACAACCTACTTCGTACTTAACCGTAATAAGGGGTCAGATTTTGGTCCCGGGCCCGAAATTTCATATGGAAGCCATGCTATCTATCTCTCTATAACTCTCTGTTTTTCTCTATCACTCTCTCTCTCTCTCTCTCTCTCTCTCTCTCTCTCTCTCTCTCTCTCTCACACACACACACACACTAATTTTTATATATTACTTTCTCTTTTCCTGTTATTATTTACAAGTAGTAAGTCGAATTCTTACTAATTTCCCCAACGATTAAATAATCGTTTGGGATTATTTGCAGTCTCTCTAGTTATTATTTATTTGCAAATAATAACTTATTTGCAGTCTCTCTCTCTCTCTCTCTCTCTCTCTCTCTCTCTCTCTCTCTCTCTCTCTCTCTCTCTTTCACCCAAACATGAAATTTTGACGTGCTTCAAATTACATTCGAGCTTAAAATCGTTTTCGAGTATACATGGTTTTTATTCTTATGAATGAATGTCTAAGGTTACTATTGTACTGCGACTTTGTAGATCTATTGTGTTCGCTTTCTATATGCCTGCGTAGCTCGTGACGGCGTCTTCTCCATTCCTAGTCTCTTCATAAAGTCTAAAATTTAGAGAGGATCCAAACTGGATAACTCCTCCATTTCTAATTGGTGATTTAGCGATTTATTATTGAGATTTAGATGTTTGCTCTGCCAATCTATTTTACATTCTTACTCGTGTTGTTTCCATGTGTAGCTAGTGAGATGTCAGCCCGTAGAGTGCCTCGCTTGCTTAGGTAAGGCTAAGGTACACTGGGAGGTCCTCGGGTATTCCAGGGCTCCGTTTGATACACCATTTGACCGGTGTCGTTCACTCCATCACGATGAGTTGCTTTACATTTTAAAGTTGCATTTTAAAGTTAACTCTATACAGATAGAGTTGTGTGTGCGCGCGCGCGTGTTTGTCTCAAGGGGATGAATGAGAGTGGGCTGGTAATTAGGTAGAAGTATGGTGGAATCGCAACGTCCATCAGCTGTTGACGTCAGCTGCCTCCGCTGGATTATCTTCTTATGATACGAAGAGCTATCCTTAAGACGGAAATAAAGCGAAAATGAGGAATCAAAATTAATGGCCATGACTTTTTTGACAATTGTGGAAATGTCTACGTTCATTGAGACCCCGAAGGTCAAACTCAGAGGAAATCAACATTATTACGTCGAAGTTCTGACAGCCCTTAGTGAACGAGTGAGAAGACGAAGAACCTGGATGCTGTTCCTGGATGCTTCACCAAGGTAATGCGCCTGCCCATTCCGCCTTGTCTGTGAAGGGTTTTTTTGTGATACAAGGCATCATCACCGTACCCGCCCGACTTGTCCACCTATGTCTTTTGTATTTCCTAAGGTCTTATCGGAGCTTAATGGGATAAGATTTGACAGTGTGGAAGCGGTGAAAGTAAAAGTGACAGAGGTTCTCAACAAGCTGACAGAGCGGACTTCTAGCATTGCTTTAAGAATGGAAAATTCGTGTAAAGGGCTCGACAAGGAGAGTATAATATTGAAGGGGATACACTTTCTAATGTAATTTCACCAATTAGTAATCAATAATATAATGTGTAGCTCCGGTTATTCAATTACCACACCTCGTACACAGCTTATATTTTTTCAATTTTACTTAGTCCTTCCAATTCAGGTGGGTAGCTATCGAAAAAAAACGGAAATGAGGAAGATTTTCAAAATCAGCTTATTTGATGTAATACAATTTTTCGTCATACATAAAGATTCTTTAGTGAAATCAGTGTACCAAATTTGTAATTAAAGAAACTTCTGTGGTTAGAGTTACGGGTGTTTACGTATGACCAAAATCTGATAAGAAATTATGCTATTTTTCGGAGTTGTTTTCTCTTAGCCCACGATCCGTACATTGTCTACGGGATGATGGCGTCCTAGACATTTTTTGGAGGTAAAATTTCGGTTAAATTTAGTTTGAGCCGATTTGACTCACTATGAAGTATAAAGACACTTTTAGCGATCAAGAACATTTTTAGGTTATGCCTGTCACTTTTATTTCCCATTTTTATCGTACTTTCCGCGCTTTTATATTTTCGATTATTGCTTTTGGACGTGTAATAAAGCGTTTTAGCGAAAAAATTACCGAAATCGAAAATAACCTGTACTGCGTATTTACAAAATTAACAAGTTTTTCCTAAAACGACACAGCAGTACAAATAGACTAATGTTACTACCGCATCACAACAAACACTTATTGCAGTAGCCAACAGTAATGTCAATTTAAGACAATTATACTGTTAAATCACCTTCACACGCGCCTGCCACTTTTCTAGTTATTATACCAGCTTTACATCTCGGACTTGGTGCATAATTGCAGGTTAATTTAAAAATCAGCTGTTGCTCCCGGCAAAGGCTGTCATGTAAAGATACTACACGCTGATTGCATGGAATGTCGACTTTCGAACACGATAGCCGAGAGACTTGACTGACGTAAAACGCTGCATGAACTTTCTCACATTCCAGTAAACCGAATTGGCTTTGCTAAAATTTCGAACACTGCGCTGATTTTTAAATGGAACATTTACGACTAACACTGAAACGGAATGAAATTCCGACGTCGGTCAGGGTTATTTTGGATTCTTGAACTGTTAAGTGTTAATTTTGATAGTGTTAATATATGTTAATTCGTATTCTTACACGGATGGAAATTGTGATGTACATTAAGAACAAGTTTTTCGATACAACTGTTACTAAAAGAAACATTGCTCTAACGCTTTGACAAAATTGTTTTTCTTCGAATTTAAATTTGGAGCGAGGTCCACCTCATTCCTGTACTATACGATTCTGGAGAAGCGTTCATTAGTTTCGGTCCTTTTGAACTCCTTTTAGAATAATTTAAAAAGAATTTTTGTAACAGCGACACGAAGTTGTCTCGCTGATGTGAAAGAAGCGAATTTCGAAAAGTACTTTTTTATCTTACCATTTTTTGAATCCGTCGGAGGCAGCTGAAGTGAGTAATGGGCTTAGCACCGTACCTCTAGTTCATACTATTACCACTTATCTACTCAAGACCCGCACGTATATGGTAGTTAGCGACCTCCCAGTATACCTTCATCCTACCCATGGATGCAGAGCTCTGTATGGACGGACCTCATTTCCCTACCTACTTGTGAAGGTTGCCGTAAGTAAGAATGTAAAATAGTATGAGCGGGATCTCATTGCACATCAACATAGCTGACCAAATGGAGAACAACCTCCGTAATATAGGTCGTGATAAAGAAGATTGAAAATGAATTAACAGATCAAGTATTTGCAAGCACCTCGATAACGACCGATAAGGTCACCAGTTAGAAGTGGGTTTGACTACTCCCTTGAATCCGCTCCAAATCCTAAACGTTATGAAAAGAATAGGGACTGGAGAAGGCACTGAAACTGAGCACTCGGGCATATGGGAAGAAGGACAATAGATCTATATTTGGTTTTATGCTTAACGTCCATACTTTACGCCAGTTAGACTAATGAGGTCGAAGGACTAGTGTTAAGGTAAGGGAAAAGCAACGGGAGTAACTGCGGCTAGAACTACACACTAACGAGTCTCGATTTAACATCGACCACCGCATCTCTAGAATAGATCTACAAAGGTCGCAATGCAACCCTGCACTCATCCATTCAGTCATACCTTTTTTCAAATTCTGTTTTCATCAACATAATCAAACTACATTGAAAGTACAAAAATGAACCCTAACTGCCGTCAAGAAAGTCACTTATTTCAACGGATTTTGAAAATTCAAAACTTAAAATTTCTAGCTAATTTTAATGCTAGAAATTTAAGTACGCTTCTTTACCTGATAGCGGGAGGCTTAAACCAACTTATTGTGAACCGTTTTAAAATGGCAGACATTTAAAATTTTTAAACCAAAATAAATCAGTAACGATAAATTTTAGTGACAAATGTCAAGATACATTTTTCGTAGGCATTTTAATTTCTTATCAAATGATAGACAGCTGCCATGCACCGCATTCTCTTCGTCGTGGTGTTTCTCTGACTTCAATTAAATGATCGGATATAGACAGTTCTGGGCAACTAATTAATTAATTAACTGACCTACCGCACTGACTTACGGACTGTTGCTATTAAAATTACTGATTTGTTTGTTTTACTAATTTCGTGGTGATATTAGGAAGATCCGAAACGCCTTTCACCCTTAGCGATCGTGCCGGTTTGTTAGACGGGATGAATCAGTCATTGACGCCTCGAGGGCAAGGGGGATATGAAAGGCAGTCGCGATGAGTGTTTGTGAGAAAGGGGGCAAATTACTGAGAGGGAACAAAGGGGAGGGGTGGGGTGAATAAAGAGATATCGACCTTATGGGGAGATTAGGCTTTGTAAGACACTCGATTTGTATTCGTTTGGCCGGAACAGTGACAGTCGAGGAAAGAGGAAAGTTGGTGTACTTAAGGATTAAATTATATAACAGCGATGTTAATTAGCGGTGTTTTTAGCAAATTTCACCGCTAAAAATAAGCAAAAATAAGCTATTGCAGAGGTCGTCATAGTAAGATCCATACCCAATGAGCACTGATCCTCTAAATCACTTTTTGAAAGGGTCGTTAAAGTCACGGGCGTAATTTTTAGGCTTGCTAGGCTAGCTGCGAAGCCCAAATATTGATGGTAAAAAAAATCCATAAATTTCTAAATCCAAACCATATTCGTCTTTATTTCGAATATAAAAAAATAAAATTAAGACGTTATTTTGAGTGTAAAATTAATATTATTTTACGAATTACCCATTGCAGCATTACAGTTCACATTTTACATCAACCTGCTTTACATGTCTTCGCAGACAGAAGCTAAGACTTCCCCCACTATTAATTGACAGAGTAGCTACAGCAATAGCGAGTGAGTTAGAAGGAGATATGACGTTTTAACAAAGCAAGTCTTCGCTTTATTAATAGCTAGCTAGCATAAAAGTGCACTAAACTATTTACTTTTGTACGTCTAATTTTTCTTGGTGTGCCGAGCCATAGGTTAGTTTCCCAAGACAGTTCATAAGCAATGTAAAATGTTTATTATTTGTAGGTATGATTGTAGAAGGTACACTCTACATCAATATCTAGAATAAGTACGTAGGCTACCTTAAAATTTGGAGGGGAAATGTTAAGATATTAAAGTTCCGGAAAGTAGTCCCCAAAACCTTACATATTTATAAAGAAAATATTTAAACAGGTGCATGCTAAGTTGCATTAAGTAAAAGTTATTGACCCCCCCTACTATTAACCTACTACCTCCCCCAAACCCCTACTATTATGATACTGTAGTTATATAATAATACATACATAATGGTAGAGTTTATAATAGGAATTCAAACACAGGGGAACTTAGATTAACCGTAACTCTTTTAACCGTTATCCGTTATTAAGAGTTACTTTCAGTACATATTTAAATATTATTGTACTTAATTTTCTTTTCTACACAGATCTTATAGAAATAAAGAAAGCAAACAAATAATAAATAAAAGAATAAACAATAATAAGTGCAATACATACTGTACGCTAGTACATACTGTATGTACAGTAGCATAATTGTAAGCAGACGCCGTCTTAAAACGGAAGTTATAGGGCTTATTTAAGCTCCCTTCGTTCCAAATTTTAAAAAATCGTTCAATGCGTTTGGCCAAAACGTCGTAACAAACAGATACACAAACCAAATGCCGTACGTTGAGTTGAATCAGAGACCTTGCTTTGCTCGATCAATAACATAAAAGTTCATAAGTTTTTTATCTGTAATATTTTTGGAAAACTTTCACATTTTATTAAAGCATTTCGAATTTTCAAAATCGGATTATATTAGCTATTTTGATTTGGTGACGGTCTGGGTTCATTTTTATATTTTAATGTACAATAATTTAGCAATTTAAAGTACCAGTACATGAAGAACTTAATGCTGATTATGATGGTGAAATTAGAATGTAAAAATTTTTTTTCTGGAAATTTGCTTCCATCACGTCATTGAGACCTGTGTACTACGGTTTTGTATTTTGGCACAGTCGATACTTCTTTTTATAATTATATTTACATATAGAGTATGTAAGAATTTCTTGGTTTGTTTGTAATTCTTCCTTGTAGTATTTTTTCTTTTGCCCACGCAAGAGTCTGTGTGGCCATAATTTTCACTGTGTTATATATCTTTAAGAAATAATGGAATGATAAATCCTTTTAAAACCCAGGGTGGTTTTAGACATTTTTTAAGTGTAAGTGTTCAAAATAAGAGTGCAAGGAGGGTTAAACAAGGCAAGTGTCAACAGGCAAAAGAACAATAGAGCTTGAGGGTAGTTTGGCACATTTGAAGTGGGTCTGTCATAGTGGTGGGCGAAACGGGTAACAGGTTCCAACATTCCGTTCCAGCCCAGTAATAGGTTCCATAATTGTTAAAAAAAAACAGTGATCCAGTCTGTTGGAATGACTGCTTTGTAATATGGTTTATGTTAAAAAATAACAGTGTTCCAGTCTGTTGGAATGACTGCTTTGTAACATGGTTTCTGTTAAAAAATAACAATGTTCCAGTCTGTTGGAATAATTGCTTTGTAACATGGTTTATGTTAAAAAATAACAATGTTCCAGTCTGTTGGAATGACTGCTTTGTAACATGGTTTCTGTTAAAAAATAACAATGTTCCAGTCTGTTGGAATAATTGCTTTGTAACATGGTTTCTGTTAAAAAATAACAATGTTCCAGACTGTTGGAATAATTGCTTTGTAACATGGTTTATGTTAAAAAATAACAATGTTCCAGTCTGTTGGAATGACTACTTTGTAACATGGTTTCTGTTAAAAAATAACAATGTTCCAGTCTGTTGGAATGACTGCTTTGTAACATGGTTTCCGTTAAAAAATAACAATGTTCCTATCTATTGGAATGATTGCTTTGTAACATGGTTTCAAAATGTGATATTAGTATTCAATGTCTATGTTACAAATCTATATTAACTAACACAACAGGACAAAACAGAAAAATTAACTTTAAAATTATAAAAACATTTACATAAACTGAACTAGACCATATAACCATAATAACGAAAGACTAAAAATTAAGAAACTCCTAACATCTGTCTGCCAAAAAAGTTTTGACTTTTCTTTGTCAACTGGTAAGATGAACGTAACAGTGTATAACCAAGCGCTTTGCATAGAACTGGGAATGGAATGTGAACTGCAAACTATATAACTGTGATTTTTGAATGCAAACGTGACAGTATCGTTCTTCAAAGCATAAAAAACAGTTACAAAAAAACAACAAGCATGCATGCGCAGTTGTACTTTGTTGTACGGTGTAGAGAGAAGACTTCAATGTCACAAGTGTGTACTGTCATCATCGTACCAACGTATGAAATATGACCCGGTTACAAAAATAACAGAGTAACTGGCACAATAGGTTACTCCAGAACGCTGTTATTTCGACTGTTTCGGTAAATAAATGCCACATCAGTCATGTGGCAAAGTAACATC
The DNA here is from genome assembly GCA_022606455.1 of Callitettix versicolor. Lineage (NCBI taxonomy): Eukaryota > Metazoa > Arthropoda > Insecta > Hemiptera > Cercopidae > Callitettix > Callitettix versicolor. The sequence goes on along the minus strand of CM040185.1, from coordinate 44,418,943 downwards.
GAATCAAAACTATCGATAATCGATATTTTCAATATCGGGTTTTATAAATATCGATGTAACCGATACTATCGCAACAAAATATCGATATTTAGTGGGTAGCGTTAGACTGTAGGGTTTAAATGCCATTATATACGTACTATATAATTACGGTATATAATTTTTTACACTATTATTTTTTTTCGTAAAAAATATAGGCTACTGTACCTAATTGTGACCATTACATAATAATGAATAGCATATATTATAAGTATAAAATGCACATACTTTAACGAATAAATTAACTTCCTACTTTATTTACAATCTCACCTGTCTTGTCTTAGAGTTGGAACATCGAATCAAAACTATCGATAAATGATATTTTCAATATCGGGTTTTCTAAATATCGATTTAAGCGATATTATCGCAGTAAAATATCGATATTTTAATATATATAGTGGGTAGCGTTAGACCAAGGGTCTAAACCCATAATATACACGAACATATGTATTATATAATTACGGTATATAATTTTTTACACTCTTATTTTTTTCTTAAAACATATAGTGATCATGGCACAATTATGAATAATATATAAGTACAAATATGTACATAATTTAACGAATTAAATTACTTTCTACTGGATTTATAATTAATTTTTGATATTGTGACCCTTTCCATAATAGTTGATATTTTTTGAAGTATTGTTCAGACTCAAAAAAATCAAAGGAAAATACCATTAATTAATTTACAGTACAGTGTTACCAACTTAAAAACACAGGAAAGTAAAATTACCTACACATGGAGTGAAGATTTCTTGCCCACCTACCTACCCTCAGTTACAACAAATAAACATAATTATAAAAAAAAATCAGCCTTATATACTTAATGTTAAACAAAATACAGTAGGCCTATATATGGTATAGTTAGTTAACGCTTACTTCTCAAAAAGAAAATTGTGTTCCCCACAGCAATAAAGTTACAAATAAAATAGTTTAGATAAAGCCGATAATATTTTAAAAAAATATTAATATCGATACTACCGATAGTATTAGTATTTTAATATCGATGTGTCAATAGTATTGCTTCGATATTCCAACTCTAGTCTGCCGAACTAACGCAAATAAAGTTGTTTATATAAAGCCGATAATATTGTAAAAACATATCAATTTTACCTATTAGTGTTGGTTCCTTAATATCGAAAAATTATCGATATAAATGTCTAGATATATCGATGTTTCGATAGTATCGCTTCCGATATTCTAACTTTGTCGTACTAAAAAAAATAAAACAGTTTAAATATCGATGTGTCAATAGTATTGCTTCGATATTCCAACTCTAGTCTGCCGAACTAACGCAAATAAAGTTGTTTAGGCCTATATAAAACCGATAATATTGTAAAAACATATCAATTTTACCTATAGTATTGGTTCCTTAATATCGAAAAATTATCGATATAAATGTCTAGATATATCGATGTTTCGATAGTATCGCTTCCGATATTCTAACTTTGTCGTACTAAAAAAAATAAAACAGTTTAAATATCGATGTGTCAATAGTATTGCTTCGATATTCCAACTCTAGTCTGCCGAACTAACGCAAATAAAGTTGTTTAGGCCTATATAAAACCGATAATATTGTAAAAACATATCAATTTTACCTATAGTATTGGTTCTTTAATATCGAAAAATTATCGATATAAATGTCTAGATATATCGATGTTTCGATAGTATCGCTTCCGATATTCTAACTTTGTCGTACTAAAAAAAAAATAAAACAGTTTAAATTAAGTCAATAATATTGTAAAAAATATCGGTTCTACCAATAGTATTGGTCCCTTAATATCGATTGAAACTATCGATACAAATGTCCCGATATGTCGATATTTTGATAGTAACGCTCCCGATATCCTAACTAGTCTGTCGTATTAACAAATATATAACAGTTTAAATTAAGTCGATAATATTGTAAAAAATGTCAATTTTACCGATAGTATTTGTTCCTTAATATCGACTAAAACTATCGATAGAAATGTGTCAATATATCGATGTTTCGATAGTATCTCTTCCGATATCCTAACTCTAGTCTATCGGATTAACACAAATAAAGTACTGTAGTTGAAATAAAGACCGTAATATTGTAAAACCTATCAATTTAACCAATAGTATTGTTTCCTTAATGTCGATTAGAACTATCGATACAAATGTCTCGATATATCGATGTTTCGATAGTATCGCTTCCGCTATCCAAACTCTAGTCAGTCAGTCAGTCGAGGACAGTTCGTCATAGAGTGTGTGAAGATTGTCTGAAAGTGGAAGAAACACTTTAATGTTTAATGTTTGAATAATTTTATTACATACTTTAAACTAATAATCTTCTAGCAAATATATTAAAATAAAGTAATACAGTAGTAGTTGAAAGAAGAGTGGGCCTCGCACTATATCCTTAATTAATGTACAGAGCGCTCCACGACAACGCTCGTAACGTTTTCCGCCAATTTAACCGGTAACCATAATATTTAAGATAAATGTTGCTGGACCAACTTTATTGGAAATTTTGTGCTCGTTCTCCGTAAAGCGGTCAAAATTGTGATAGGTTTTCTGCTATTACAGGAGATAATCAGCAACTAAATTTCCACCATTAAATCAGAGCCCATTATCTTGAAACGGAGATGAATGAAAAAAATTGTATAAATAAGTCGATCGGGGCTTTATTTAAAGTACCTTCCTACCAAATTAAAAAACAATCAGTCAATGAATTTGAGCAAAACTGCGTACACTCGTCATTATTAAATCAAAGGACGCCATCTTGAAACGGAAGTGAATGTATAAAAGCTTACACAAAATTCATTTGGACTTTGTACAAGATATCTTCGTACCAGATTTTCTAAACAATCGGTCAGTGTGTTTAGCCAAAACTGCGTAACAAACACACAAACCAAATATCGAACGGTGGAGTTGACACAGAGACCTCGCTTCACTCAGCCGCTCAGTGATAGTGTTAATTATTTTTTTTTATAGTCCATTTAAAACTTACAATTTGTAAAACATTGCAACTCTTATGCTCCTACAATAAGCGAGTATTTTGGCAACCTCTTCTTCAAAATTGTAGGAAACTGTAATGGATTACACATCTGTTTGGATTGTGGCAAATTTCTGTAATATTCATAGTGTACGTGAGATGTTAGCGATCAATATTGCCGAATATAACGTAACTATCTATATAGCTGAATATCGATCAAAGAACTTAAACTTTTAATGGTATTTGCATAACTTTTATTAATGAAGCTGAGCACTTCACTATATTATAATTTCTATCTGTAATATAGACTGTATTTTAACAAGTAGAGTTGAAACACTAAGTGTATCATTAGACACCACATGTTTAAAAAAAACTGCTGTATACTTTTAATGAGAATAATTTAACGTTGTAGATAATTTTGTAATATTTTATAACCGTTTTTTTCTAGCGGTATCTCATGCCATATGACTAGCCAGCACAGAAACTTGAAATGCATTTTTTGAAAACTCTTTCAAAAGCGTCATGTGAGCGCCTTTAGAGTCCTCTGAAAGGTAAACTATTTGGGGTGTTACGACCGTAATTGATCGAGCGAAGCGAGGTCTCTGTTTCAACTCGAACGTTCGTCATTTGGTTTGTGTGTTTGTTTTGAAAATGGGTACGGAGGTATCTTCTATAAAGCCTGAACGAAGTATGTGTAAGATATTTTCCCCTTCATTTCCGTTTTAAAATGGCGGCCACTGATTTACAATAACGAGTGTACGCAGTTTTGGCCAAACATATTGACCGATTATTTTGTAATTTAGTACGAAGATACCTTGTATAAAGCTCAAATGATGTATATGTAAGATTTTTCTCCAGTTACTTCCGTTTCAAAATGTCTGTCTTTGATTTAATGTAGACGAGTGTTCGTAGTTTTGGCCAAACGCATTGACCGATTGTTTCGAAATTTTGTACGAAAGTATTAAGCCCGAGCAACGTATTCGTAAGATATTTTTCCATTCACTTTCTTTTCAAAATGGCGTCCTCTGATTTACAATAACGAATATACCGATTGTTTTGAAATTTGTTACGAAGGTACGTTGTGTAAAGCCCAAATGACAAGTGTAAGAGTTTCTCCAGTTAGGCCTACTTCCGTTTCAAGATGTCGGCCTTTGGTTTAATGATAACAAGTGTTCGCAGTTTTAGCCAAATGCACTGACCGATTATTTTTAATTTGTATTGAAGCTATTGTGCGAAATCAGTTGTTTAGAAGTAATCACTTCCAGTCTAGATATAGGCCTATACAAGAACAATATATGCTGTGAGGTACGCATTACGGATTCAAGTGTGACGCGAAAACAAATGTTTATATCCATGTTTTGTCAACCGAGACCGTAGAAGTTTTCACTTCAAAAATACATTTTATTAATCACTAAAAAAATAGTAATAATGTGTTGTAATAATAATGTTCATAGAGGGCGTGCGAGTATGGATGTGTTAGAGCGTTCCGTGAAGGCAAACTGAATTCTTTTCCCCGTGCAAAACATACATCCATACCCCGCGATAAGAAGTAGTCACTTCATTAAACAATTGATAGAGCTAGTAAAAGCAAACGAACGTACTCAACGAAACATTCTGCTGTAGTTTTCAAATTTGGTTTTGTTGTAATTTTTCCGGTGCAAGCTGCTACTGAACGGAAAAAAAGGTTTTGTTTTGCCCAAACACGCGATACGATCTTCAGTAAATATGATTAAACCCTTAATGCCTTTATAGAAACATACCAATTTCCACAGCCGACTAAATCTGCCGCAGTCGCTTCCCACTCTCGTCGCAAAAATCCCAACGTTATCAACAGTGGTTACGCCTCGAAGACCGTAAAGGTCATTTTTGTTTGTCACGTACACGAGGCCTTGACGTTACCAACATGCAAATTACAACGGCAAAGATGTGACGCAGGGCCAAAGGATTGCGACCTTTAACGTGCTGTTTAACCTACTTGCTGACATTACTACGTGGGACGGCTTGTGCATGAATCATGAATCAATCCGAAATTGATTCAACTCTCTCGGTGAAGTATCGGAACGGGTTTAGTAGGTCTCGGCGCTGATTCGCTAATCGTTGATCTACTTCACGGTTTTCCAGACCAGAATAGATTGTTTTTGCTGTTTTTCCCACAGCGAGAGTGCGGTATTTTCCAGAAGGGAAATTCCCACATTTAGTAAGTGCTGTAAGGAATTTTTAAGAAATACAGTTGTGACTAGGGATTTCATTGTTTTGGGGAAACCTACTCCAGTGCACTAATTATATTTGAAATACCAATAGCCTATATATATATATATATATATATATATATATATATATATATATATATATATATATATATTAAGCTATATATTTTGGTCGTCATTTTGTTTCTACAAATATCAGCCAGATGCAATTCTCATATACTATTTCTAATACCTTCTTTAAAAAGTATGTGTAGTTTCTAAATGATCAATGGAAGAATAAGAAAATAATGAAGGCTCAAATGCATAAACCTCTTCGTGGGTCACAGTATATAACTAACTGTGTTGCCTGAGTGGAGGAAATTTTGTTTTACACATTAATAAACAGTAGAGTCTCGATTAAATGTCAGCTTAATTCTCTTATCTGATACTTTTAAACGGTCTTCCATAGCAAATAATTTGTAATAAATAATAGAAGTAACCTTCTAGACAAAACAAAACACTGTAACTGGACACGACTTATTTATAGCATAGGCGACGGCAGCTGACATTAATTGCTACCCTAATAAGCAAATACTAAGGATCGAATAATAAACGGTCCTACCATCTAGTGGAATAAGTTAGAAACACTTAAAATAGTGTGAACAAATTCCGTAAAATTTGTGTAATACGTAACTAGAGTTAAATAGAGACATTTAAAAGTTTGACTACATTTTCCAAAATAATAATAAAACATTCTGTGCTATAAACAGAGTATAGTATGTTATTTTTATGATCGCTTAAAGTACGGGTGATATATTTCTGGTATCCGTCTAATCTGTCATCCGTCACCCAAAAGGTCCGAGAATGACGGTTAATCGAAATTTTACAGTTCTCTAAACATTATTTTATATATATATATATGCAATGCAAGATTTGGGTATTTTCAACCTTGACAAGTCAGAATGTTCGTAAATCCAACTGTCAAAACAATAGGCAACCACCAGAGCAAGTTTTTTATTATTTTTTGTTAAAGTTTATGGAGAAATAATATCCTTTGCCTTCACTTTATAAAAGTTAGAATGTATTTAAATATAATTATCGAAACAACTGCACTACCTATCGGATTTAAATCAAACCAATCTGTAAATACAGAAGTTGGTAGAAAAGAAGTCTTCACGGAAAGAGAAATGGTGGTGAAATCACTGTAAACACTCCTGGCACTGATACGACAAACTGAACTTTTCAGCGAAACCGGTTCAGTAGTTTTTGCGTCTCTAGAGGACACACATACGAACATTGCCTTTTATAAACATAGATTTATTTTTTAAGTTTCTGTTTGTTGCTTAAAACTGAGTTTTTGTAAATATGAAACCTATATCACGGATTCCTCAAACCAAATAACCCATAAATTCCATTATTCGAGAAAGAGGTTTTGAAGAAATGTTTAAAAAAACTTACAAATCGTTCATTTGATGTTATAAAGAGTATTAACATAGCGAAAATAAGGTTTTAAAAAAGTATTTTAAAAGGCAATTATATTTTTGGTGAGTATGGTATTAGTCAGGGCTAGGCTACTTTCTGAACAAAGTTAGTCAAAGTTATGATTCCACTTTAAAAAAATATTTTTATGAGAGTTCCTATAACGTGATCGTAATTTGAACGAGTGAAAATTGTGCCATTTTCAAATAGTTATTAAAAGTGCAATTTGTACACGACTGCCAAAAAAGGAGTGTTATGTTTTCAGTACCTGGAAAAGTAAGTATGTATGTATGTATGTATGTATGTTTGTTCCATCATAACTTCTTAACGGCTCGTCCGATTTTGATCTATCTTAGCTAGTTGGATTCCTCACTTCACCAACTTGCTACATAGGCTACATAACATTCACTCAACGTTATGTAGTGTCATAGGCTACATAACGTTCACTAAAACTACCCCCTAACGGGGTAAAATTGGGGTGAAATAGATAGGATGAACTAATTTCATACAAGATAAATAAGTTGCTAGGATGGAATCATAAATTCTTAAATAACTAATGTACTCATACATTCTTAAATAACTGATGTACAAGTGTAAAACATAATTACTAGAGACCATACAAAAGTAATCACTCAGATTCAACCACGGAAAGCAATAGAAAAACACTCACTTCGAAGCCAATAGGTTTAGAATTACCACTTAAAATTCAGTTGATTCAGGGCATTGAGTTGGGAAAAATAACACCCTTAACACAAAAATCGACCGATCCAAATCGGTGTTATGAAAATCGGAAGGAATGGTAGATAAACTAGCGATAGGGATTGTCCAAAGGTCAGTCTCGGGGACGACACCGGCTTTTCAAATTAAAGTAAATAGCGAACAACGTTCAATCGTTGACGCGACAAAAATTAAATAATTCGAAAATTAAAAATCACAAATAATTAATTTAAATTGAAATACAAAATTTTCAACCCCATACATGTTACCTCCAGTCGGCGTATGCCGTATTTGGGGACAGGACCATAAGAAGGATCACAAATCAGCTCCAGAACTTCGTAGTGCCTACTTTACAGTTTTGTTCTTTTTGAAAATCGCAAAAAATGGCAAAATAGGGTATTTTTGTTAGTGGTTTAGTCACTAAAAATGACTAAATAAAAATAATTATTTAACAAAATAAAAAACACGACTGCTAAAACACAAAATACAAAAAAACATACACAAAAATTATATATTTCATAATTAAAAGAAATTAAAATCTGAAATACAATTGATTTAAAAAGATGAAAACAAGGTATTAGAATAACTGCTGTAGAATATTTTCTGGGTATTTAGTTAATAAATTGTGAATTTACATGTTAAGTTCATACAATAAATGCAGTCGGGGGCTGTTTAGTGCAAATATATTTAGATGCAGCCGCAGACTGCATTTATTGTATGAACTTTACGCGTAAATTCATAATTTATTAACTAAATACTCGGAAAATATTCTTCAGCATTTATTCTAATACCTTGTTTTCATCTTTTTAAAACAATTTTATTTTAGATTTTAATTTTTGTTAAATTATGAAATATATAATTTTTGTGTATATTTTTTTGTATTTTGTGTTTTAGCAGTCGTGTTTTTTTATGTGTTAAATAATTATTTTTATTTACCATTTTTAAAATTTTTACTTTCTTATTATGAAAATATTGTGATCGCAATAAGTAAGTTTTAATTTTCCCAAATATCAGTGTTAATATTTCACAAAAATGTACTAGGCCTATAGGCTACCATAAACCGTGAGACCAAAATTTATTCACTCACAAACCGTGAATTTCTTTTATTTCAAATTTTTTACCCTGACAAATTAAATAGTCGCCATACATTTTAAAGTGAATAAATTAAATAGCCTACATGTAAAAATAAGTACATTTAAAATTGAGCCGAATTTGTAAATTAACTTAATTTGTAAATTTACTGTAATTTGTAATTTATTGTAAAGTGTAGTTTATCGTAATTTGTAATTTATGATAATTTGTAGTACGCGTATATCATAATTTGGAAGTTGCCGTTTTTGTGTAATTTATAATTTATCGCAATTTATAATTTACCGTAATTTGTAGTATATGGTAATTTGTAAATTGTCGTTTTAATGGTAATTTATAATTTATCGTAATTTATTTTCAAATTTTACGAATTTTTGAAATTGTATTAATTTGTAAGTACCAGGTAGCTCCCGGGATCGAATCCGAACACTCTTATGGGCGTCAACGCAACGGTGAGTTACTTGTGTTTGTAAACCGGACTAAGTGCTAGAACCTAGATGTATTTTGTAGCTTCACAACATGCATGCATTTTATAATCAAAGTATGCATATTTTGTTGTACATTACAGTATGCATGGCATGCATCTGTGCCAATGACGTGGTGGAAGCAATTTCCCAAAATTAACATTTCATACGGTGAGTGTATTTTACAATAAAATAACACGATAATTAACCTTAACATTTGCAATACACCAAAGCTGTTATAAAGGTGTAATTTCAACATGAAAATCATCGCTCAACTGCATAAAATTTCATTTATGGGTGCAATTTTAAAATAAATACTAATATATACACATTTTTTTTAAAGCTCATTACGATGCTGAAATCAGGTTTTTGAAAAACGTTTACGGTAAAATGAATGACCGCCGTTTTGAACCACTCGAACGGATTTTTCATAGTAACGAACATATTTAAGCTATATTTTTGTACCAAGTAGGCCTGTATAAATCACACGGGACCAAATGGTGAGTTATTATCGACTTCACGAAATGATTCTAGAAATCAGGATCGGTGCTCAATTTACGGTCGTAGTTTTTGAGTCTTACCTTCCTTATCACTTCTGTTACGCCTACATTTCTTCCTCTTCCCAAGAATCCCCAAGACATTATCTTTAGGCTAGATAAAGAAAAACATTGTATCTTTCCCACTTAACGGCATTCTTATAGGCCATTACTGTACATTTAAAAAGACCTAAAGTGCAGCCCGTATGCAGCCTGAACAACACGTAGGAAAAACAAGAAGTCATGCAGCCCGAACAACACTTCGAGAAAACAAGAAGGCATGCAGCCCGAACTACATTTCGGGAAAATAACAAGTTATGCAGCCCGAACGACACTTTGAGAAAATAACTAGTTATGCAGCCCAAACAACACTTCGAGAAAACAACTAGTTATGCAGCCCAAACAACACTTCGAGAAAATAACTAGTTATGCAGTCCGAACAACACTTCGAAAAAACATCTAGTTATGCAGCCCGAACAAACTTCGAGAGAAAAAGAAGTCATGCAGCCCGAATAACACTCGAGAAAACAAGAAGTGTGTTTTGGATTTACACTTTGTTAGTGAATTCCAATTGAATATTGTGTTACTGGAGCAGCCATTATTGTAAGCACATGCATAATCTTGGTGGCAGTAAAGAAGGCCCCTACCCCGCTAAACTTTTGAAGAAATTTTTATTTTATTTCGTAAACATAAAATAAAGTAGAAGGTTTGCAAACATATTTTACTTCACGTTGTTTTCTCTTGTCGGAAATTGTTTTAAAAATTTCTCTGTTGATTTTGACAGAAAGTATAGTCGAAAACATATTCGATAATTTTAGATTATAATTCAAGATTGAAAATGAACGGTACAAATTAGTCACGGTGTTGTTGAGACATGTTTTGACCACTTTTATCCCACCATTTGCGTGAATACATTTGGAAAGCCGTGTGCCACGATACTTTTTAAAAAGGCAAAAAACAGCTTTCAGAGAGGAAGTCAAAGCTGCTGGACAAAATAAAAAAGAATAATTAAAGCCCCAAACACTGGTAAATACCGCCGGGTTTTTCTTTAACTGAAACGTGTTTGAATTAAAGTGTGACTTTCTCGAAGAAATCATGTTTTTCTGTCAGTGTGTACAATTAAAAAAAAATAAATCTCGGCACGCAGACGTCTCGTTCACGTGATAGGAGCGAATTTCCAAAAGTAATTTTCTTTATCTTACCCTTTTTGAAATGTTTATTTCACTATCATAATGAACATTAAAATCTGCGTATATTAGCACTGTAAGCGTTTGAATTACATTGAAAATACGAAAATGATACCTGACCGTCGTCAAAAACAGAACCCATTTTCATATTCACGTATTAAACTTTATGCAATTAAAAGCCTATGTTTTTATCTTTTTGGAAATCCGCTTCGATCACGTCAGCGAGATAGATATGCCACGTTTATTTTTTTCTAAGATAAAGTAATAAGTGAAAAGATCGATCAATTCGATTAGATTTGTCATTTATTGTTTGAACATATTACGCAGAGTATTTATTTAAACATTTTTTTTGAGAATTTTATAAAGTAAAGACCATTTTTTTGGTAATTTATTGTAATTTGTAATTTATCGCAATTGATAACTTATCGTAATTTGTAATTTTTTTCAATTTGTAATTTATTGTAGGCTAAATTAAGCTATAGGCTACAGGTTAATCGACTTGTTTTCCTAAAATTTCCGAACCACATTTTCAGGCGAAACAATTGAAAATAAAAACTATTAATTTCACAAAAAAACCTAAACAGAACCTTCGTCCTGGCAAAAATTGTTCTCTGAAAAAAAAGAAAAAAAATCGTTCTCTGTAGGTCTGTTACCCAAGGAACTAATGGAATTTTTTGCTCGATTTTTGAGATTAACAAAAAATTCAATTTTTGTAAAAATCGGTTCTAACAATATCGATTTAAACACATATCGATAATCATTCGTTATCACATTCTACAAAAGTACGTTACCAGAAATACTACGTTAAACTGTAAATTATTTTTTTGTAATTTTGTTTATGTTATACACTACAAATGTTTTGTCTTCTTGATACCACAAGCTATTTTTTGTTTCCATTCTCAAATTCGTGTTTTAAGAAGAACAATCAAACTAAATGACCGTACTCAACATGAAACGTAATAAAATAAAAGGCCATTATCTCTCTTATCAATGACCTACTTCAACACTCGAATCAGCTGGCGGTTTTTTTTTTGAGGTTATGTATTCATCTCCTACTTCCGGTCATATGGCGCAGTGCATTGTTTGGTATTCATTATTCACAAGTGTCACAACGCCGTTGCAAGTTTTTGTTTTGTTATTTTTTCTGGTTAATATAACCAGTATGACAGATTTTACAGTTGGAAAACTGAAACGTTTTAATGATAGGCTGTAATTATTGATTAAGTAGCCTTGTATGTCTGTTTAAAAATTGGAAAAATCGTAAAAACTAATTACTATTTTTTTAAGGCACACGAATAATATTTTTTCTGTAAGAAATAAAATTATTTTCTAATTAATCTTACCTTTGGTTGACAATTGGATTTTCGTTTAGCTGACATTATCAAATGTGTTTTCTTCTAAAAAAAAACTTCTTACGTTGGATGGTCATCCACACCACAATTTTTAGTGTTAATTATTAAAACACTATATAAATGTTACTTTAGTCCGCAATAATACCATTTTTTCAAAAAAAATATAGTCACTTATTTCGGATTTTCTCCAATAAGGCTAAGCACACGTTACAAGTAATATTAATTATAAATTTCAAATGCAACACTAACAGACAAGTTATCGTTTATGCACTGTATCACAACGGAAATTGTATTTTTAACAATATAACCTTAAAATCCAAATAAACAAACACTGATCAATACGTTTATTTCATTGTAAAAACACTCGCTGTTTGTGTACAACACTAACAACACACGGAAATGATATTCACACAACCGTGATTACACATAATACTTTAGAATACAATAGAAACACTGTTTTAACGCGTGTTTGTTGAAAGAAGTTGAGGTTATGTGCGCCGAAACATACAATACCACGATCTGAAAGCGACTGCGGGTGACGAGAGATCCAGTGGGCGGTGGACTTGTCTGCTCCGGCGGGTGGGGGGGAGGGCTTCTGGTGGGGGCGATATAGTTGACGTCCAAATACGAAATGATTAACACTACCTAACGAAAATTATGGGTGCGAAACACTGTACAACTTTATACTGGTAGTTCGAAGGACAGTAGACCTCACAGTACATTCTTAATGAATCGCTTGGCCACAGCTCTGCAACAGTACAACAGCGCTGGTAACCTTTCCCGCTAAATTAACTGGTAACCGTAATATTTAGGAAACATGTTATTGCTATATTTTATGCTATTTTTCCATAAAACTTTCAAAAACATGATTGGTCTTGTAGTTCAACCAGAATTACAGAAAACAATCAGCAACTAGCCTACCTATCGCAGGTCGCCATCTTGAAACGTAAGTGAATTGGGAAAAATCTTGTATACATCGTTCGGGTTTATAAAAGGTAATTTCGTATCAAATTTCAAAACAATCGTTCTATGCGTTTGGCCAAAATTTCGTGACAAACACACATACCAAATTCCGAAAGGTAGAGTTGAAACAGAGACCTCGATTTGGATCCAATGTAGAAGTCTGTGTTATGGGTGAGTCTTGGGTGTTATGGATGAGAGGATTCTCCCCGAAAAAAGTGTTTTAGTTGTCTGGGGTTTCTTCTCAAAATCGGATAATATTAAAAATGTGTTCAAATTCTAATAGAATTACAATATTTTTACTGAAGGCTACTACGAAACAATGCATGAAGTGAATATAACGTAAAGAAAGCAGAATCAAAACCCTTTAAAGCCTTCTGAATGATTAGGTTCATCAAAAAAGTGCTAAGAAGAGAAGAGCCTTAAATTACAAGTTGACTTAAAAATACCACAAAATACTGTACGTCCCGCTACAATACGTTCCGCTACAAAATATCAATTTTTTAAGAATTTAAAAAAATATATTGCAATTGCGTTACAAATATTTATCCTATGGTGGCACACTAAAATATGTGATCATTCTCTCTCTCTACACACACACACACACACACACACACACACACACACACACACACACACACACACACACACACACACACACACACACACACACACACACACACACACACACACACACACACACACACACACACACACACACACACACACACACACACACACACACATATATACACACATATATATATATATATATATATATATATATATATATATATATATATATGAAATTGAAAATATTCTGCTGACCAGGATCGGTCTTGGTTGTGGCTCTGAGTGTTACCATGATGGTAGTTCTAATACACTCGTCATCATAAATCAGAGGCCACCATCTTGAAACGAAATTAATGGAAAAATCTGACACATACGTCATTTATGATTTATACAAGACACCTTCGAATTTCAAAACAGTCGGTCAATGCGTTTGGTCAAAGTTACGTAGCAAACACACTAAGGTCGAGTTGAAACTATTATATTGTGCTGAAACATTGTAGAAAATTTCCAATGAAATGCAACCCCAAGAAAGCGTAAGGGGTTCTATTAAAATACCAATTTGGTATCTACTTAATGAATTTAGTAAAAATCGGTTAAGTCGTTTAACCGCCAATTTGTAAATCGATTATGTTAACGAGGAACTAAAACTCTTTTCAACTTTATACTTGACCCAGTTTGAGCAATTTTAATTAAATTTTCTTCCGATTTAACGTTTAGCCGCTAGTAGTGCTTTAACGCTACCGACAGACGGCAAAACGAAACATTAGAACCTTTGTTGGAATCACCGCACCTCCCTTTTGTATCTACTGATGCTTTCCTAAATACAGTACGGTAATGTTAATTGAAACAAGGGAGAGAGCTTTATTGCGTGAACAGAACACACTTGTTGCTCCGTTGGAAATTAAGCGAATTTAAACTTTGATGTTTTATTCTGTTTTGATTAGGCGTGCTATTTGCCTGGAGTTGTGGAGTTGTGGTTGTTCACGTTATTGGATTTTAAACGATCGGTTTACTGTTCTTGTTTGGGCAGGCTTGTAGGTAATTCTATGAGATATACATGTATTATTAGGCGATCGCTGGAGATACGTCTATTAGAGATAATGTATGAGACATTTGGTTTAAAGATTATTTTGAGATATGCTTAAGATAATCTTTTGATATATGTATTAGATTTACTTTGGGAGACATTTATGAGACAATATAATGAGGTACATGTGTTTGAGATTGATTTGAGATAATATGTGAGACAATCACATGAGATTGTTTTGAGATAATGTATAAGACAGTTACATGATATATTAGAGTTTGTTTTGAGATACATCTATTAGACTTAGTTTTGTGATTAATGTATAAGACAATCACATCATGAGATATATGTATTAGAAGTTATTTTGAAATAATATATGAGAAAATTACATAAGATACTAGAATTAGAGATTGTTTTAAGATAATACATAACACATTTATGTATTAGAGTTTGTTTTGAGATACATTTATGAGACAATATAATAAGATACATGTATTAGTTTTAGTTTTGTGATACATGTATGAGACAATTGCAAATGGTACATGTTTTAGAGATTGTTTTGAGATAATATATAAGACAGTCACATAAGATGCATTGGGCTTAATGTTGTTATTATTTATGAGACAGTCACATGAAATGCATGTATTCGATATTGATTTTGGATAATGTATGAGACAGTCCTATGAGATACTTGCATTAGGGGTTTTTTTGAGATAACGCATAAGACAGTCACATGAGATATACTTACTAGGCTTAGTTATGTTATTATTTACGTATGAGACAGTCACATGAAATCCCTGTGTTAGAGATTGATTTTAGGTAATGTATGAGACAATCACATGAGATTATGCGTTAGTGTTTGTTTTGAGATACATTTATGAGACAATATAATCAGATACGTATATCAAGCTTAGTTTTGTGATTAATGTATGAGGCGATCACATAGATGATACATGAATTAGAGGTTATTTTGACGTTATTATGACGCATGGGAAAATTACATGAAATATTTGGATTAGAGATTGTTTTGCGAACATTTATGAGACAATATATAATAAGGAACATATAATAGACCTAGTTTTGTGATTTATGTATGAGACAATCACATGAGATACATCTATTTTGATTTGCGACACTATTTATTTCTGTTAGTGAATTTCCATTGGAAAATTAGCTTTTGGAGTGGCCATTATGGTAAGATCCAGACTTAATACCTTAAAACGAGCGCCGATCCTGACTTCTTTGGACCACTTTTTCTGGATTCGTTAATTTTTGTTTTTTTAATATATATATATATATATATATATATATATATATATATATATATATATATGTGTGTGTGTGTGTGTGTGTGTGTGTGTGTGTGTGTGTGTGTGTGTGTGTGTGTGTGTGTGTGTGTGTGTGTGTGTGTGTGTGTGTGTGTGTGTTTTAGCATTCTCACGTTCGCAACTTTCGTCAGATTTTATTGAAACATGGTACAAAGATCAGTTTTGGCAATAAGTTGGAAAAATCTGGTAAACATAGAAATTTGTTCAAATATTTTAAAATGACAGTCATTTAAGTTATTGATTTTAATACAATCTGATTCCACCATCGTAGTCAGAGTTAAAAACAATATAAATTGGAATTTAAATTTTGAAACTCCATTGAAATTAAGAAATTTAATTTAACGGTGGTCAGGGTTCATTTCCGTATTTTTCTAATTGTGATTTAAAGTTTAACATTATGAAAGGTAAAATCATAATTTCAAAAAAAGGTTAAGACAAAAGAAATTACTTTTCGAAATCAGCTTCCATCACGTTATCGAGATAGCTGCGTGCCGCGATTATTTATATATATTACAAACAAATTGTAATCAAATAGTAGAAGCTATTCAACCCCTCCTTACCCTCCCCCCCCACTAACTGCACCCCGTGCTTATGTGCTTTGGACATGAACCAATAATGCCAAGCCTGAAGGGTGAGTGAAGGCCATATATCACTTTAAAAACAATCAAATTACACAGATATGCTTCGCTTATTGGCTATGATGTTTGTTTATTGTTATCAAACTTCCTTCCACACGCAGACAACCAACTATGCATTAACATTCTCACTAAAAACACTTGCACGGCTTGCAGGTTTTATTTTCACTAACTAAACGAAATGTAAAAGAATTACCCTACTTTGTTTTCTGTACGTCTCTATGATAAAGAAATTGACTGAATATAATGAAATTTGGTATGAAATTTTATGTTTTTTTCCTATAAAGCAATCAAAATTATCTTAGGTCTGCCGTTCAGCAGTAGATTATTACAGGAAATAGCCAGCACCTACACTCTCATCATTAAATCAGAGGCCGCCATCTTGAAACGGAAGAGAATGAGGAAAAAATCGTTTACCTACGTCGTTTGGGCTTTATACATGGTAAGGTACCTTCGTACTGAATTTCATAACAATGTGGCAATACGTTTAGACAAAAATGCGTACACTCGTCATTTTTTATCAGAGGCCACCATCTTGAAACGGAAAATAATAGGATAAAATCTTTCACCTGCGTCATTCGGGCTTTATACAAAGTAACTTCTTATTAAATTTCAAAACAATCGGACAATACCTTTTGCTAAACTGCGTACAACTGTTATTGTTTATCAGAGGCCGCCATCTTGAAACGGAAGATTGGGAAAAAATGTTACACATAAGTAGTTCTGGCTTTGTTCAGAGTAACTTCATACCAAAAGTAACTCCGTACCAAAATTTAAAACAATCAGTCAATACGTTTGGCCAAAACTGCGTAACAAACACACAAACCGAATGCCGAACGGTCGAGTTGAAACGGAGACCTTGCTTTGCTCGGTCAATGAGGGGATTTTATTTTATTTCGCAGTTTTAGTCTCTGATTATTATTACTATTTTTATTCGGATTATTCTATGGATATAAGCCGCCTCCAGTTAAACACAAAAAAAAAAAAAAATCTATGGATATATCCTAATTTCGACACGGTTTTCTAATATATTTTTTAAAACAATTATATTTGTTGTATTTTCTCAAATTCAGTTCTACGATTATGAGTAAAATTTTCAACCAAAATGATATATGCTATATCGCCAAAAACGATCGTGAGTTGTCCAAATACAATGGGGAATCGCTTTAATAAAAAAAAAAATTGTCAGCTTTTAGTAACGTATTGAAATTACTAAAGTCAGCGTTGCTAGTTGAAGTCAAAGCAATTATGATTTGGGTGTAAATTGAAAAAAAGAGAAATGCCGTCACCTCAGATAGATTAAATTATATATATATATATATATATATATATATATATATATATATATATATATATAATGTTAAGTATATAAATATATATATATATATTGTATATTAGAAATGTCTGTACAATAACCGATTGGAACGTTCGAACAATAAAATTCAGACTTATTTTTCTTTATCTCATGTGTAGGCCTAAATTGGAAAAAAATTCGAATTTCACATATGAAACTGATTTAAGATCGTTAACCAAAATAAATCAATAACGATAAATTTTAGTAACAAATGAAAATATATTTTTTTTTTTTAGAATTTGTAATTTTCCTATCGAATGGTGTAACTTTCGAAACTATGAAGCGAATCAAACAGCAAAGATGCGCAAATTAGTGAGCCAGGACACGACCATACCTGTGCAATATCATATTTATCATCAAACCATGGATTACCATGGATTTCGTACCCTGAAGAAAGTGTTCTAGAGGTCAGGATCGACGGATTTCATTGACCCGAATGATTCCCTCTCGATTGTCCAATGGAAATTCTCTAACAGACTAATAACAATTGATTCATTATTAATTGTAACGCTCTGAATGTAATTGAATGATTGCAGACGGAACTTGCGCATTTAGAGGCGGTGGTTTTGCGGCCAATGGCAACAGGATTGCAACGTACATAAAAAAAATTATACGAATGTGTTATATAGGTCAGGATCAACGCTCGTTTCGTGATCCCGGGTCGGGTCTTACTATGATGGCAGCTCCGATAAGTAGTTTTCAATAGAAATTCACTGTAAGTAAAGGATTTAAAGTCATGTGATACTTTTAACATTTATTTATTGTTCAAATATTGACAAATAAGATGTTTTTAATATCAAATAGGTTTTAAGTCTGTGGACTTTAGCTACATTAAATATATTCCCTATATAACTAAAGTTAATTAACTATATTGATTATCCTGTCTTTTGTTAAAATAAAATCATGTTTAATATCTAGTTTTAAAGGTTTTATACCTATGTAGGAATGTGGTTTGTAATTTAAATTTTGTACGTATTATTTGCTTTTATTTTTGCTCCTGTATTTTTAAAAGAAAAATATAACTAAATAAATAAATATATATATATATATATATATATATATATATATATAGAGAGAGAGAGAGAGAGAGAGAGAGAGAGAGAGAGAGAGAGAGAGAGAGAGAGAGAGAGAGAGAGAGAGAGAGAAAGAGAGAGAGAGAGACATGAATCGGAGTGCTTTGCGTGATCCAACAGGGTCTATACGCAAATAATATATATATATATATATATATATATATATATATATATATATATATAGAGAGAGAGAGAGAGAGAGAGAGAGAAAGTATTTGACGAAATTGGCGATAGCATTTTTCTCATTTATAAAAGACGTCAAAGAGAGAGGGTAGTGATAGTTGTATGATGTAAGGAGAGTAGGTTAGGTAAGGACTATTTTGTTTCTAAGGTTACCTAAGGATCGCACAGATAAAAATAAATATTTGGGTTTAAGATCCAATAAAAAGGCAGTTGATCGAAATAGATATTCCTTTCGGACAGATGTAATAAACAGTATAGGTTATGTTAGGTTAGGCATTAAACTATTTTTGTTGCTAAGGTACTCGAATGTTTGTAAAATTTCGGACAGTTATTAAATTTCTTAACTTAGTTCCTTCTTTTGTTACCAGGGTCGCATGGATAAGAAAAAAATAATTAGATTAGAGATCTTATTAAAAAGACAGTTGTTGGAACGAGGTGTAATGAGTTTTTTTACTGAAGTAGGCGGATTTATGTAAAATATTGGACAGTTGATAATTTTGTTGACTTAGTTCGTTCTTTTGTTACCAGGGTCGCAATGATAAGAACAAATATTTGGGTTTATGGTCTTAACAAAAATGCAGTTGATTGACCTTTCCGACAGATTAAAGCGATAACATTACACGGCAAATAGAATATTTTTTCGATTTTAATAAACCCTCATTTTCATTAAATTATTAGGATTTGTTTAACATTGCGAAATCTAAAGAAAGCTATGAGAGGTAGGGCGTAGATCGGAGCCTATTACTCTTGTGTAATTACTGCCCATAGTCTATAAGCAGAAGCGGTTTACATTGCTCGGTAAGGTTATAAGCTACGATGTACGGTTGCAAGTCTAATTGCTTTTTTCTTCCGCAATGATGGTAACAAGTACATCTGATATGGCGATATACATTGGCCTTGGTTTCAGACGTTATGGAATAACTGTGTTTCCTTCTTTCAGGACGAAGCGTGTAGTTGTATATACTGTAGTCTCGTGATAAGGCTGTGATTAAACAAAATAATGCCAAAACTTTCTCGTATTCTATTTATATTATTAACGACTGTCCGTTGGGAAGTATTAAACAGCCATCATGGTAAGATCCAGACCCGTGATTCATGTGTATGTGTGTGTGTGTGTGTGTGTGTGTGTGTGTGTGTGTGTGTGTGTGTGTGTGTGTGTGTGTGTGTGTGTGTGTGTGTGTGTGTGTGTGTGTGTGTGTGTGTGTGTGTGTGTGTGTGTGTGTGTGTGTGTGTGTGTGTGTGTGTGTGTGTGTGTGTGTGTGTGTGTGTGTGTGTGAAAGAGAGAGAGAGTTTGTGAGTGAGCGTGCGTGCGCACGCGTGTGTGTAAGCGTGCGCGCTTGAGGTTTGAATTATCAAAATTCCATTATACATGAATACATACAATAGAGTCCCGATTAACCGTCATTCTCGGGACCGTTGGAGTAACGGATGCCATAATAGGCAGATAACAGAAATAGACCAACACATAACAGAAATTTTCGGCGATCGATGAAAATACACACTATAATTTGTTTAGAGTACAGAATGTTTTATTATTGTTATTTTTGGAAAATGTATTACAAATATTAAATTTTCTATTTAGCTTTAATTATTATACCAATTTTACATACATATGTATTTAATTACTTTAATTTTTAAGTTTTTACTTCCGTCGGCCACTCCCCGAGTGCACATGTTTTTCTTTATTTTGGCAAGAGCACTGAACACATCTAGCCAAATTACCGTTTTAACGCTAACGGAACGTTTATTGATGCCTACTTAAGACGCATTGCCAGTAATCAATCCATAACAAATTAAACATAACAGGCTATCTGCAGATAATGGTGCAAACTGCATCGACCGGTCAGATAACGCGAGGTCAAGTGCGTTATTTGTCAAACTGGAAATGATCGGCAGACTGCGTTCGTCGTTAATCATCGGGGTTGTTCGGTTATCATCGTCTTTGACCTTATCACGTCGCAGGCGGCGGTGTAATCACTTCGGAATGGATTAATTCGTCATTACTCATTAGCTAACTCAAGAGGAAGAGGCGGACGTCGGGCTTTGACTGGGCTCTCAATCCAGTCAAACATCAACGTTACCTGGAACGTAACCTCAAAGTTCACTTAAACAATATTTTTTTCAACCCAGCTTTATAGCGAATTTCCAGCGGAAAATAATCTGTTGGAATGATCTTCCATCTAAGAAATTTTATTAGTTAATTTCAACTAAGAAATGATTTATTGGAGCATATCTAGACCCGAGACCTTGAAATGAACTCCAATCCTAACCACTACAAAGGTAGAACACTTTCTTTGGGGAGGGAAGTTTTCTAGTTTATACGTTACGCGCGAGCGCGCGTGTGTTTTGTAATTCGATTTTTATGATCATTCGAATATTTTTATTGGTCCCTTGAAGTCTGAATTATCCAAGTACCACACACACACACACACACACACACACACACACACACACACACACACACACACACACACACACACACACACACACACACACACACACACACACACACACACACACACACACACACACACACACGCACACGCACACACGCACACACACACACACACACGCACGCACACACACGCACACACACACGCACACGCACACGCACACACACACACACACACACACACACACACACACACACACACACACACACACACACACACACACACACACACACACACGAGCGTGTGTGCAATGTATAAATTTGAAAAGACTCCCCTCCAAATTTCGATCCGCTTTGATTGAAACTTTGCAATAAAATCGATTTTGGCAATAACTTCTAAAACGTCATTATAAAGCTTAATACGTCTAACCGTTTAAAAATGTCTGCCTTTCTTAATCTTTATCTTATACCGTACTACTTTTTGAAATTGGGTATTTCAAATTTTGTTATTCTAACCAACATTAAAAGCTGCTCGAATTTTGAATTTTTAAATTTGAAGTGCGAGAACAATTAACGTCGATTAGAGTTATTTTTGTTGACCTATTTAGCGTGACAGATAATGTACCTCTGTTGGAAAAACGATCCCATTATGTCAGCCAGACAGTTGTGAGACGTTGTTCAGTATTTGTGTACTATGTACTGTATTTCATGTAATTCCTGGTAGTTCACGGAACAAAAGACCTTGCATTATTTTCTTAATTATTTGTGTGGCCACGACAGCGCTCCGATGCACCAGCAACATTGTCCGCCAATTTAGCTGGTTACCGTAATATTTAGAAAAAATGTTACTGGACCAAATTTATTGGGAATTTTATGCTTTTTCTCCATTTGAAGCAGTCAAAATTATGATAGGTCTTGCCGTTCAGTCAATATTACATTAAATAGCTAGCAACTATACTTATCGTTAAGGTGGTCGAAGTCTTCTGCGGTGGTAGTTAAAGCATCGTACAGTCTATTGCGTCACTCAACTGCGCATATAAAGCTTTTTAGTTCGAGCCGCAGTTGCTCCCGTTGTTTTCCCCTTACCGTTAACACTGATCCTCTTCTAGTCTAACTGGCATAAATTATGGACGACAAGCAAAAAATAGAGGCCGCCATCTTAAACCAAAGTGAACTGGAGAAAATCTTATACGAAGTCGTTCGTGCTTTGTATAGTATCTTTGTACCAACTTTCAAAACAATCGGTTAATAATTTGGCAAACACTGCGTACCGCCACCTTGAAACGGAAGTGAATGGGAAAATATCTTATACATGAGTCGTTCGGGTTTTATACAGGGTATTTTTGTTCCAAATTTTAAAGCAATCGGTGTGTTTAGTCGGTGAAGCCAAAAGTGTATAACAAACACAAAAACCAAAATCCGAACGGTCGAGTTGAGACAGACCTCGCTTCACTCGGTTAATTGTGACTACAGTTTGAACATATTTTGAAGTGTTAGGGCTAATTTTCAGGGTTTTTGTTGTTTGAACCGTAAGTAATAAAAGGGGAAAACTTTGTACCCTATTTTGAATTATTTATTTTCATGTTGTAAGTATTCTGACTTGGTTTCCTTTCAAATGCCGCCATTGAATTATTTCTATGCTGCCTATACATTATTGTATTCTCTGTTGCGATTTACGTTGAATGCAACTCGTGTGAAACATCGATTATATAAATTACACAAGTTTTGGGAACAAAATTTTAACACAGGAACAGGAAAATTGGTTTGTATTAATAACACAATCGTATACATTCCATATGATTATCCTGTGCAATGTATGATGATGCTTTGTGTGTGTGTGTGTGTGTGTGTGTGTGTGTGTGTGTGCGCGCGCGCGCGTGCACGTAAAAGAAAAATACTTTTAGAAATTCGCTTCCATCATGTCAGTTAGACAACTGCGTCTAAAAGTCATACGACTATAAATCACTAAATATTAATGGACTAGAAGTACAGCCACCATTATTAAAAGCGTGCTCGATATCAGCGGCTGAAGTTCAAATAATTTGACTATCCGCCATTACGAACGCTGCAAGCTGCAAGGTCAAGTGGTGGAGACGTTTGAGAAAATAGACAGCACTGTTTAACTACAGTTGAACGTTTCGCGCAAGATGCCACAGCACCAAACTATCACATATCTTCTTCATTCTAGTACGTTCATATTCAATGATAAAGTTTGAAAAAAATCCACGAACAGTTTAGAATTTAAGGCCAGGTTTTCTGTCGATAGCTTCAAATTCGGTCGTTTTAGGGGAAATAGCCTTGCATGTGAGAAAAGATTGTTCCATTTATTTAAAGTGGCAGTTACTTGAAACATACTTGTAGATAAAAACACTAAAGTACGGCAAACAACACGAATCATATTGTACACGTTTCTGAAACGTGTTACATAACATCATGACCTTACTGTTAAGTGTTAGTACAATCAGATAAGGAATAGTAAGAGAGGAGAGAGAGAGAGAGAGAGAGAGAGAGAGAGAGAATAAAGGCGAAAACATTCGTGAGGGTGTGGGTGGGATAGGTTCAATGATAGAGTGGCCCATTTGGGTTGCTTTTTGGGGTCGGGAGGGGTAGGGGATGAGGGTTCTTCTTCTGCTTGCTATCACGGTGTTGAGAGACGCGCTCCAGGGGTAATCATTCAAAGGGTTTAGCCTCCACCCCGCCCTTCCTGTAACCTCGCTGTATTCCGTTGGGTTGTAGTCTGCAAAGTCTATTCTTGAAACAAGCTGGACGATTTAACTTTGAAGTAGCGAACACAGAATGACAAACAGGCTGGTTTTAATTCCAGAATGTTGTAGTTCTATGGTGTATTTCAAAAAATAATATTTTGTTTTTCCACATTACATAAGTGTGAAAAGTACCCAACTCCTAAAGTTTAACGTAATATTTCGTTATATTGATTTAGGACTAATTGAAGTTTATATTTCGGGAAAAACCCTATCTAACCCCCTTATTTCCTCCGAAATTTTGAATATCGCGTCCGATTTACCATCAGGTAGTCAATTTTTATAATGTCTTTATTTTCCGCGCCATTTTGTAATTAATTAATTTTTCAAAAACTATCGTTTTCATCTGCCATTGATTCTTATGTCGTGTGTATAGTTAAAAAAAAATCTGCACTCATTCTGAAGGTATTTGCAGTTTAATTTTTACTAGTAGTAGTTTTACATGGGTTCGTTGATACGTCCAGTTCGAGAGGGTTAGGCCCCTGCGTATGCCTGTAATGCCAGTGTGTTTCTATCTATGGTTTATCTTTACAACTTTATTCATCGGTCACGATACAGTATACAGGAGGCAGTACATAGAACTATGAGGGAAAGCAGTGGGATCATTTTATGTGCAATTCTTGTCGTAATTTTTAAACTAAGGTTTTAAAATTATTCATAAACGAATGATGTAAGAGTTGTTTGTCGTGTTTCGGATTCGGGAAGTATTGGGTTGTTACGTGTAATTATAACATTTTAAACCTTCTTTAATCTAATTGACCTGTTAGGATTATATTTGTTAGAAATGTAACTTAGTTAAAAAACACACACACTTCAGCAGCACTTTACACTTTCACAAAACAGCAAAAACATTCATTCACTCCATAACACGCTGTTTGTTTAACTGTAATGTTAAGTCATATTTGAAGCTAAGCCCAAGATTGCGTTCCTCTCTTCTGAACCCTATAATGTGTTCCCTATAATGAATATATTACGGTAAACCTTTAAACAAATCATGAATGCAGTAAAAATTAACTATTAAATATGTGTAACATTATTTCTTCCACTGTACATTTATAAATAACATTTAAAAAATTTTTGTTTAAAATGTGAGCTATGGAGCTTCCATCATGGTAAGACTCAGAATCGGGACTTTGTTGATCAGCTCAATTAGTTGAACAGTTTCAAAATGGCTGTAATTTAAAATCTTTATAACAGCGTTAAAAACCACGTAAAGCGGAAGTCTAAATTTTCAAAGTACATTGAAAATAAGAAATTTAATTTGACGGCGGTTAAGGTTTATTTTCGTATTTTCAGTGTAATTAGGAAGTTCAAAATGCTAATATATGCAGATTTTAATGCTGATTATGACGGTGAAATTAGAATGTCAAAAACGGTAAGATAGAGAAAAAACTTTTAAGTTCGCTTCTATTGCGTCAGCGAGATAGCTCAGTGCCACGATTACCATCGTCTGAAGAAAAAGAAAATGTCCATAGCTTTTGGCTAATTTAAGATAGAATATGTAAAATCCTTATCGATGTAAAATTATATTCGAATATTCTACGCAAAGCAAATTTAAAATGCCTTAATGAACAAGCCTCTGAAAAGAGATTAATATCTTAAGCATAAATCCCAGGAAAAGTATGCTTTATATTCTCCTAATACTAATCGAACACTACCGTAATTAACGTTGTTTTAATTGCACCCACCCCCGAACTCTCCCGTTACGTATTTTTCCCTTTTAAAATAAACCGGCAAGGAACGTTGCAGGGTTGTATGTTTTTGAACCCGGCGTAGAAGGCGCAGAGTCTCCCTTAAGCCTGTTTCCCCTCCCCCGCCTCCTTCCTCATGGGGGTTAGTCGCTTGGTCTCTTTGACAACACAACCCATCCCATTTCATCCCCGTCCCACAACCACCCCCCTTTAGAACACTAATTTTACCTCTCCCGGCAACTCTTCGCACGGAAACTAAAATACCTCCAGCTACGTGGAAAAAGCAAGATACTGTGAAAAACTTCTACAGACGCAAGAAATACTTCCCGTTATAGCATTCAGCGGCGTGTTACTACTGATATGACCTGGGTATAGTTTGAATATTCATCGGCACTTGATGGAGGCGAATTTGAAAAAGTAATTTTGTAATCTTTCCATCTTCTTGAAACTCTGATTTCACCACCACAAATAACAGTGAAATTTGCGTGTATCCGCATTTTAAACTTTGAAATTGCTTTGAAAATAACGAAAAGAAACCCTGACCAGTCAAATTAAATTTCTTAATATCGAAAGATTTTGAAAAAACAAAAAAGGCTAATTTGTTCAGTTTTTATCGCTGATTACAATGATGAAATCGGATATTCAAAAACATTTTAAATCAAAAAAGTTACGAATTTTTAAAGATTTGAAATGCCGTCATTTTGAAACCGTTGAGCGAATTTTTCTAGTTAATGAAATTTTCCAGCGAAATATTACCAATATCGATTTTTTCCCAAGTTCGAATCATATCGAACTAACACACACACACACACACACACACACACACACACACACACACACACACACACACACACACACACACACACACACACACCCACACACACACACACACACACACACACACACACACACACACACACACACACACACACACACACACACACACACACACACACACACACACACACACACATACACACTCACACACAAATATCATTAACAAAAGCTTCGCTTTTGTTGATAACTGCCCGAGTTCCACACAAAAACGTTTCCAAACCAGAAATATTTAATGACTTTATCATTTTCTGATCCTTAAGTAGTTAATATCGCTGCCTAAATACTAACAATATTTCATATGAGAATGATCTTATTAGAAATTCTTCAAAAACCTTCTACAGCGTCTTCGGCGTTGATATATCTAAACTGAAAATGGAATTTTACTGTAACTTGAGAACATATTTTTTATTTGTAATGTTTTCTAACCTGATCATCTTCTGGCGGAGGCCGCTCAAGTTAGTACTACTTTCTTTCATTTCACTAACTACTACTCACTCATTTCATAGCTTGGTTAACTCTAAAGTATAAAATGACTTGTGCTGACACCTGACCTAATGGTATATGAAACGGAGCTCTGGGGGGCCTGGCAACCTCCCAGTGTACCATGCAGTATAGCCGTGCCCATGCTTGCAGAGCTCGGTATGGGCGGACCTCATTTCCTTAGTTACTTGTGGGTGTTCCCGTAAGTAACAATATAAAACAGAATGATCGGGATCTCGCCGCCGTAATAAGGGACAAGAGGAAAATATACCGGAAGGGAATTAGCAAAGAAAGCATCTGCAAGCACCTCGATAAGTAACTAGAAAGTCACTAATTAGAAGTGGGGGAGTTAGCCACCTTGAATCCTGTCCAAATCTAATACGTTATGAAGATATTGGGATTGGAGAACAACTCAGCAATACAGAAAGGTTACACCAAAGATCTTCAAAGGTTGCAGTGCAATAGTAACAAATACACTCATTTATTCAACCTGATTATCCTGTGCTGTATTTATAAGTATTTGCAGATTTCGATTCAGAAGTTACACCAGATGGTATAGTGAGTCGAACATATATAAATTACCTCCTTGAGCATGTAATTCTTTTCTGTGATTGTAGAGATTATTGAGGTGTATACGTGGCCTTAGTTGACACTCACAGCTCGTTTTGTTCTGCTCTCGACCACGATTTGTTCTGGTCTCGATCTTTTATGATTAATGAGAAATATTAATACATTCTTTACTTGCAGTCAAATCATAGAACCTCTACGTTAATATGGTTATGCAAAGCAAGAACAGAGTTCATTAAGTTACTCTGTTACGAATATATTTATATATTAGTTCATATCCTCGGACAGGCTCTGTTCTCTCTGCAATCTGAAAGAAGATGATGTTATCCACGTTATAACGAAGTGTCCGGTGCTAGCCACTATAAGGACGCAATGGTTCGGTGTTTTTGTTTTGGGCAGGAATCGACTTAAGGACATGCTAAACGGCAACAAATGGATGTGCGTGAGCGGATATTGTAGAAGTGCTTGGCATTTAATTATGGAATTTAATTATTAAAAATTTACAAAAATAAAAAAATGTATACCTATAAAATTCGATCGTAAAATAATTTTATAAAGATGAAAAACGTATAAGCAGTATGGTCAACTCCTCGTTCTAAGGACCATGAGAAATGTCTAAAACATTGTTTACTTTTATACAAGTTAGATCTAGTTATTTGTAGCTTTATGAAAACTGTACTTGTTCTAAATAAGTAAGTTTTCATGCAAAAGACTCTATTATTATTATCATTAATACATTCTCTTCATATTACATCGATTTTGACACCACGTTCAGTCGCAAAAACTGCCGTTTTCAGATGTCATGGATAAGTAACAAGTTAAATCAACTGTAGCACTGGACAGTTCTTTCCCTGTGCTCTCATTTAGTAGCATATTTATCCACCAGTAGCACTGACGTTTTTTTCAATGTAGTTTGTATTATTTTATAACCTGTGATTTATAAGCAAATAGTTTTCCAGTTACAGTTGTATTTACTTCCTTTTAAATAGTTAATGAAAATGTTTGTAATATATCGGGTAAGTTATTAAAGAAAGCTGAAGAAATAACGGGGAATTTATTACCAGAAAAATCAAGAAAAGGAAGTCTTGTAAGTGTTGAAAAGGTGAAAATGGTAGGCCTAATTAAATAACGGATATAAAATATAACTTGTATTTGCTTCCTGAGTTATTTGAGTTATTTCGCAGTACTCTGGGAAGTAACGTTCTTAATTCGTACCTAAAGTATTCTCTGGGTGCTTGATCATACGTCCGTGCGAAGCTAACAGGACCGCGCTACGGAATAGGTTACTTTCGATACAAGTAATGGAATATACTATTTCAATATTACAGAAACTTGGTTAATTCTATGCTCTAGACATGTGATGTATTATATTAACTTTTTATAATAATATTATGTGTCTATGTATGTCACTTGGCCAGACTTAGTGGCTCAACAACTCCAAGTACTGGCAACTGTATAACCGCTCCCCCTTGACCTTTGTACTTTAATGTCACTCTCTGTTTAATTTATTACCAGCGGATTTCCATTGGAGCTGCGTTCATGGTAATGCGTCAGACTCATTCCGTGAAAAGAGCACCGTTTCTGACCACTGTACACATTTTTAAGGAATCGTTAAATTTTTTATTTACGACGTGCGTGCGTGCGTTTTTTGTTCTTGTGTGTGTGTGTGTGTGTGTGTGTGTGTGTGTGTGTGTGTGTGTGTGTGTGTGTGTGTGTGTGTGTGTGTGTGTGTGTTTAAATGAATTTTACATTTTCCAGCAGGTTTATTTATCAGATTCACATTATAGAATTAGCTACTGAAGCTACTTAATGTTGAGACCCAAAGAAGGAAACTGTGCCGATCCTGATTTTTAGAGGATTGTTTTGTCGTTAAAAATTACCGATTTTTGTAATATATTTGACTAGTCCTTTGTTAAGCTTAATCCGGTCAAAGGTTTTAAAGAATAACGTTCAAAATCTTTTTAAAAAATTGCTATGATTATATACGTCTTAGAAAAAAGTGATTTTTACCATCGTTAAAGTTTTTATAAATTAGCAATTTAGATTTTAAAAACTAAGGTAAGTAAGAAAATGAACGTTCCGGCGACTCGTTAGCTTCCATCATGTCAGCGACACAGCTGCGAACCGTGATTATTTAAAGTTTACTTGAAGAGGCATTGGTTGTGCGAGTAAGGTATAGTAAAGGATGGAATTAGGTTAGAAGAATGCGCAAGTCCTTCGCGATGTAAGCCATTAAAAGGAGTGACATTCTTGGCAGGTGAACCAATAACATTGATAACCTCACCTTGGCTTTGTAATTAAACTCTACACCATACTGTTTGGTGTAGAACCATCTTTCTTTCCTATCATCCAAACTCCGCATCTATTGCCTGCTCAGGCATTTAACAACATGCAAACTGCGACCTTTCACCTGCTCAAGTATTAAACAACATCTCCACATCTATCACCTGCTCAGATATTTAACAATATCCAAACTCCGCATTTTTAACTGCTCAAATATTTAACAACATCTAAACTCCACATTTTTGCTTGCTGAGGTATTTAACAATATCCAAACTCCCAACTTTTACCTGCTCTAACAACATCCAAACCCCACAACGTTTACCTGCTCACGTATAATAACATCCAAACTACGCAACTTTTGCCTGCTCACGTATTTAACAACATCCAAACTCCGCAACATTTACCTGTTCAGGTATTTAACAACATCAAAACTCTGCAACTTTGACTTTCTCAGGTATTTAACAAGATCAAAATTCCGCAACTTACCCAAAACAAGCAAGCAATGGGTAAGTTTGCTTACTTTGGGTAAGCAACTTACCCAAACTATCTCCAGTACCCGAACTACCATGTTCCCTTACTTTCAGTACCAGAACTATGCAACAACTAAAAGCATTTGTGTGTGTGTGTGTTTCAATACACCTTTAAGCAAGTATTGCGCTGATGTAAGAGTTAAAGTTTGAAAGATTAGAGAACGTTTTTGTAACAAAAATGTCGGTCTTGTGGATGAAAGTTCGTTGACGGAAGATCAATACGGTATTAAACCACGGGAGACTATAACCTTACAGAATAGTCCAGTCTTTTGAACGGGAACAAATAAAAAAAGAGGAGGAATGAGGTACAGGATAGGAGGTAAGGGGTTGGGAGGGGAGGGAGGCGGCAGACACTTGGAGCTTGAGATACTTACTCTTAAATTAACTGTGCGTTTGTTAGGCCTAGGCTATGTAGCGTTTTATATGGGAAAGAAGTAGGCTGTATGAAAAGATGCAGCTATAACGATTTTTCTATGAATTTCTACAAATTTGTTACATAAATTTCTCAAATAATCGCGTCGAAGATTTTTTTATTTATTTCACAATTAGAAATTCAAACATGAACCATGACTGCTGTCGAATTAATTAATTTTAGGATACGTTATGTTAGGGTTTTTGTAATCGGCGTTGAAGTCTGGATTCGTTCATAATTAAATTTTGTAAAATAAATTGTACATATGGACATATAGACCGTACCATCAGAACGTGTTATACAGATTAAGATTCTAATTAAAATGTACACATTGAAAAAAATGCACGCACACATGCAAAAATCCGATTTTTGCACATTGAATCGGATAATGATGGCTAGTTTTTCTATTGGTATAAATGCATCAATAATGTAGACTACAGGAAGCAAATTTTCAGGTTTTGTGGTATATTGATGGACACTATTCATTAGAATTATTAGTGAAGTTCCGTTGAAAAATAAGCTATTGAAACTGCCATCTTGTGTGTGTGTGTGTGTGTGTGTGTGTGTGTGTGTGTGCGCGCGCGCGCGCACGCGCATTTGTGTTTTAGCACTCCCGATATCGGAATTGGGGTCCGATTTGATTGAAACTTTTCATAAAAATCGATTTTGTTTATAGTTTAAGCAAGTTGGTTACACAGCAAAGTCCGGTCAACAATTTCAGAATAGCAGGTTTTCAAATTTAAAAAAGTCATGACTTTTTAATATTACACTTTTTTGAAAATATCACACTTTTGATTTCCCCGACTCTGTAAAATTTGACAGATTTTTCAGATTTATTTCGATAGTCTCCCAACATAATATTTTGGGAAAAATATTTTAACGTGAGAAAATGTTTGCGATGAGTCTGCACGTTTATTTTTAATATTAGAACCGACGTGTACAGAGTTTTATCAGTTTGTTTTTAAATATGTAGATTATCTTTTAAATACAATTTGTATGAGTGTTGAATCTATAAAATTACATTCAAAATGTTTGGATGGGTCTTGTTAAAATACAGAAATTAAAAATCTTCCATATATTATTAAGCTGAACATTCCGATTTGATTTCATACCAAAAATAAGAACCTGCGTTATTTTGGGGTACCAAAAGGTTGTCAGAACACCAAGGAACTCTCACGGCTCATACGTTTCTATTTTAAAGCTTTACAACGAAATAAAACCCACTTAAACCGATAAAATGTTTGTAAACAAAATTCTAGGAACAGTATATAATTCTACTAAGCATCATGCACCATGCAGGTATAGGTGACAGAAATAATTGTGTGTGTACCAAAACAGCTGATTGCTAGGAAAACATTGTCGAAAGTAATATTTAAATTATCACTGTAGCTGTGAATTAACAATACTTAAATTGACCGAATCAGTTTTGAAAGTCGAATCGGTATGACAATCTAGACCAGTTCTAACTTGTAAATTTTATTAAATAAAAGACTCTTTTTTTAGTAAACAGTAAATACTGAATTTCAATTACGGATAGCGATTCATAAAAAATATAAGGCGTCCTAACCTCTTTTCATTTTCGTTCATGTTATAATTATTGACCGAATCAGGTTTGAAAGCAAAATCGCTACAAAATCTAGACCAGTTCTTTTGTATAAATGTTTTTAAATAAAAAACTCTGCTTTTATTAAACATTAAATACTGTAGTCTAATTTAGGTATGTAATGTAAATCAGTTTATTTGAGAATATTTCAATAAGTACAATATTGAAGTAAGTAACGCCTACTGTATTAAATAACCGAAATATATATGAATGACATTGCTTTAAAATAACTAAGAACTGTTGTCTACTGTTGTTTCTATTTGTTTCTTTTTCCCATTAACTGCAAGCGTTCGCACGGTTCCACTAGTAGAATATAATATGTTAAATTATTAGTAAGACTAGTTAATTTCAAATAGTTTTAAAAACTTATGTTTTTTTTGTAACTGAAAAGTTTTTAGTATAGTGTATGTAAATATGGTTGCGGGTCCTCGATTTTTATAAGAATGGCTTTCAGCGAGGAAAGTAGCGAAGAAAAAAACCCTTCTTCCTTCTTCAGCAGGAAATAAAGATTTCAGCAATAATGGACTCAATGGTATTGTTTGGCTCCCTCTTGGTGATCTGACGTCTGCAGATAGTTAAAGGGGAGGAGGGTAGAGTAGGTTGCTTACTGTCCGGTATGAAAATATCGACAAGAGGGCGCTAAAGGGGGAGGAGTATTCTGAAATTGCGTGCTTTGCTTGTAAAAAAGGTTTGAATATAGAAAAACGAGCGTCAACTTTTGTGCGAAACACATCGGTCGGGCAACAAAGTTTTATTAACATATTGAGGGTACACATTTAACGGGAAAATAAACTTTAAGTTGGTATAAGTCGGCGTGGAGATACTTTGCAATAGAATGGAAAAGTGAAAAAAAAACAGCTGTTTTGTAAAATAGCTGCTTTGATCTTTTCTGTCTGCTAGCTACGAAATCAGCAGGATCGTATTTCCGATTAGGTCTGGGGTGTAGGGGAGCAAAATTTTGGGCAAAAAGTAGAGGCGGCAAAAATTAAAAAAACGTGTTTTTAGAAATTAAAAAAATTGTTTAGTTATTATGTTAATTTCGAATTTTTGAAATTTTTGGTTAGATTTTAAAAATGTATGCCTAAATTGTTTAAAAAATGTGATATTTTATGTTTAAAATTAATTTTAAGTTTAGAACTGGGTAAAACGAAAGCAGGCCTGTATAAGAAAGAAGTGTTTTTGGTTTAAATCCTTGACAATACAATACTAGTTAAATTCTACATGAAAACCTATTATAAACAATAAATATAAACATCTAATGTATGTTGGACACAAGCTTTTAAGAGAAATTTTTTTTTTTTTCACGAATGTAACCTACTATACAAACTTGTGGGGCTTAGTGGTCTAAGTGACTAAAGCATCGGTCAATCTACTGTGCTACTCAACTGCGCAACTAAACGTTCTGCGTGAAAAATTGTATTTAACAATACAAGAAAGTAGAAGACGATAAGTATCATTGCTTCATTTTAAGTAGAAACGCCTACCACAACACAAGTACAGTGCATTACTTCAACGCTTCCGTGTGTGACTTGAACCCTAACGCGAATGAAAAACTACCAGACGAATCCTGTAGGCAGTGCAAAGTTAAAGCCATAATAGCCATTGACAATGACGCAACATCATCATTGGACTATAATGAGATTATTTTTAGAATTTTCAAGAATGAAAAGTAAGCGAAAATTGTAAATTTTAAGAAAATGACAAATACCTTACTATGATATTGTAAACTCAATCACATGCTGTCCTCAATAAATGCTAATTTACATTTAAACTAACAGAGTGTAATTTTAGGTTCACATTATTAATTTCACAAAGTTTTTTTTACATTATATTCTCAATTTATATTGACAAAAAATTTTGTAATGTTCGAAATAAATGAACTGATTGCCAAAGGGCTTACTGGCGCGGAACACTTAAGTGTGACCCAAAATATCAGCTGATGTTCTATCAAGGAACGCGGCAATGGTGTATCCTTGTATCAGGTGACGAATACCGGTTTTAAGGTATCCATAACAACAAAATTGTCTATAGAAATGGCAGTAAAAATTACCTTAAAACCGTGTGGACACCAAGTACGGAGCGGAGCGAACTACGCATTGAAAACCTAACTTAGTGTTTTTAATGTAAGTGCGGCCAGTAAAAGCGCAACAGAGCTGAGCGGCGTCGCTGGGCCCCCTCTCCCCATAGCTTCGACTCTGTCTAGGTTCGGTTTGAACCTGTCTCTGCTTCCCCTACACCACGCTGACCACGTCCCAGTCGTATTATTTTTCGTTACCTAAGTTATCGTTGCCTAGGTTACGGATTTTAAACATGGGCTAATAACTTCTACAATCCGTTATAGTAGGCCTAAAGATTTAGATTTAAAAAATACAAACGCGTTTTTTAAACTGACTGAACCTTCATTTCCCTTCGTTTGCCTCAGCTCAGCACAGCTCCGCTCCGCATTTGGTGGCAGCCCAGAATTAGTGACAGACCGAAGTGGTAAGAATAAAAAAAAAACACAAATTTAAAAACCGCTGTAGTTTACAGCTGTTTTCCGCGTTCTCTCATTTAGCTGCATATGTGTCCACCGGTAGCGCTGGTGTTTCTTTCCAATACATTTATTAACAGCTGGTCTTATATTTTTTTATAACTCGTGATTTATAAATAAATAGTTATACTGTTATTGTATGTACTTGTTTCATACAATTGGAAAAGGTTATTTTCGATACAAGTAATGGAATATACTATTTCAACAGTTCAGAAACTTGGTTAATTCAATGATCTAGGCATTTGATGTATTATATTAACCTTTTATAATAATATCATGTGTCTAAGTATGTCACTTGGCCAGACTTAGTGGCCCTACAACTCTAACTACTGGACACTGTATAACCGCTCCCCCTTGACCTTTGTACTTTAATGTCACTCTCTGTTTAATTTATTATCAGCGAATTTCCATTAGAGCTACGTTCATGGTAATGCGTCAGACTCATTCCATGAAAAGAGCACCGTTTCTGAGTACTGTACCAATTTTTGAGGCTCATTTTTTTTATTTACGACGTGCGTGCGTACAAAAATTGTTTTCCATAACAGGTTGGATTAGATTAAATTAGTTTTTTGATGTTATGGGTTTTGGCGTTCCCTGACACTCGATCGTCCATCGTCCATCGTCCATCGCCCTATTGTCCAACTAAACCTCTTAGATCCTAATTCGGTAGACCAGTGTCTTCAGTGAGTTTAATCAGTTAAAT
This sequence comes from Callitettix versicolor, assembly GCA_022606455.1. Lineage (NCBI taxonomy): Eukaryota > Metazoa > Arthropoda > Insecta > Hemiptera > Cercopidae > Callitettix > Callitettix versicolor. The sequence goes on along the minus strand of CM040185.1, from coordinate 44,383,013 downwards.
GACTATAGGTCAGCCACTTAGAAAACGGCCTGCTAAGAACACCAGTGTGACAGAGAGAAATATGTGCGAGCGAGATATCGAGTCCCCACTCTCTCACACAGCTTCTCTCTCTCATTTTCCTTCACTATCGCTGAGTAGTAACAGTTTGTAGACTCAGATTGGCAGACTTTGTTTCACTGGACTGTTGGAGGTGAATTCTCTTACATGCGCGAGAAATTCTCGCACAGGCCGTACTTAGTTATTTTTGGTCCTTAGGGTCATGGAAGCCAAACACCCTTTTTTCTCCTGCTGCCTTATGGGCCTTACAACCATACGTCATGTGTAGTTACCACTTCCTTCTACACGTTGTTTCTCTGTGGTACATTCCTACACTGTTCAAGTGACCCGTCGGATTCCTACAGTGCCCTATAATGATTCCCATGTTTTCTCTGAGTTGGGTTTTGCTCGTCTTAGTATTCTGAGTACTGTTCCCATCGGTCCTAATAGCTTGGGTTAGTACGTTACTCATCAAATTAAAAACGCACACAATCGATGTGTGTGTGTGTGTGTGTGTGTGTGTGTGTGTGTGTGTGTGTTTGGGAATGAGTGTGCTCGCGCCCACCCACGCACGCACAGCCCACGCACGCACGCGCACACACACACACACACACACACACACACACACACACACACACACACACACACACACACACACACACATACGCACACTTTTTAAGGTACCGAGGTCTAAATGGCCGCCAGCAGCCTACAGTATTTTTCAAATCGCTAATAAATTATTTGAAAGCTGATGGAAGATGTTTTCAAACTGTGTGTGTTTTAATAAATTTAACTTTAAGTTTGCTTAGGCATTATTAATATCGTTTGTGTTTCGTCTGCAGAAAACGCGGCTTTATTAAACACTGCAATATTACTTTGGCGATAGTCTATTAATTTAATATGTTTTTAAAGTTATAACATCTATGCATCTATTTATAACGTTTAGCAGTTCTTTTGCTGACGTCATTCCAACGAGATTTCAAAATAACATCAGTTTTACTGTAGGAAAGTGTCGATTGGATGAAGTCAAATTCGCAACAAAAATCTGTAATATATTAGCATTTTAAGTTTTCAAATGTCGTTGAAATTCCAAATTTCTTTTGTTTTTCTCTCATCTTTAACCCAAACTGTTCTGTTTTTTAAAAATTAAATGCACAATAATACAATTCCGCAGCACAACTGTTGTCCAAAATAGCTACTCAAGAACTGGTTTGAGTGACAGTGTCGCTAACCATTGTAGACACGCCGACACTCGAAATGGAAACCCGGTATTGGGCAGTGATTAAATTTGCTTGCCGTGTAGACTATAAGTAGCGTCATAGTAAGAACACCAGTGGGACAGTGAGAAAAAATGTGCGAGTGAGAGGTCGAGTTCCCACTCCTTTACAACTTCCTTCTTCTGTCCTTATAAACTCCCAGCTGAGTAAACAGTCTGTAAGCTCAAACTGGCAAACGTCTCTGTCACTGAACTGTTGGAGAAAATTTATATTACTTGCGCGAGAAATTCTCGCTCAGGCCGTTAACTATGTGACTGGACTATAACGGTAGGCTTAAGAGTGTTTTCCAGTTAGCAGTGAACAGTAGCAGTGATTTAATCACAGTTTATAGAACAGTTTACTAATAAGACAACGTGCTGCCGTGCGCTAACTGCTCACTGCTTAGTGCTGTTTATTGCGCTAGTAAATTTCTTGTGAGAAATATTTATTATTATAAAATTCTTAAATGAAAATAGAGGTATATTACAAAATCAGTAAAATAAGTTCAAACAATATACTATTGTGCAAAAATATGTATACAATTATAAGCTACCTTACCTTATATAATAATTATGTAGAGGAAAAAATAACTGAAATTATTCTGTTAAAAATGAATATTGTTATAATTAAAAAAGTGAATAAAATAACAGTTTAATCAAAATAATAAGAAAATATTTGTAGATGTTTTCACAGTAGTCTGTGTGAAGCAAAACGAATACAAAATATAACAAATATAAACCTTCAAATTCATAAAATAAGTAATATTAATAATAACGTTTTTAATCATTAGTTAAACACCGGAAACTATGATCAATGAATAAGAGTAGAAATACGCTTATGCCTATTTAATTAAAAGGAAAGAAAAACAAATATGCTTTAAATATTAGTTAGAGTAAAATAAATATGTTTTTAATTAATAAACATTAAAAATAGGATAATTTTTATTTCACGTATTTTTCGATATTGTTTTATTTATTATTGCTTTGCGTTTGAATTCCTTGTAAAACAAAGAACAGACAACACTTAGCAGTGAGCTGTGAGCAGGATAGTTGAAGAGCAATTATAACTGCTCAGTGCTCAGTGCTCAGTGCTCAGTGCTCAGTGCCAGTGATAGCATTCACATTCTCACCTCTGCAGTTGACATTACTGCCTAGATCTGTGTCGACACCGAGTGTCCTCGTGTATTCTAGGCATAAGGAATTGAATTTAAGGGTTGTTTTTGTTTACAATCTGTAAGGGTGTGTTTTTAATTTGCGCCTCTGTCACCGTACTTTGTTTCATTACGTTTGCACGATTTTCACGGTTCTGTTGAATTAACTAAATTTTCAATGGTTTTTTTAGAAACATAATTTACTCGCGTATTGATGTGTAAGTACATACGATCAAAAATAAAATACACACGAATGTTAGATCCATATCCTCTTTTCTGCTTAACCTCAACAGAACAAATAATACAAAAATAAAAGTAAAAAATGATCAGCAATAGAATGAAAAAATATACATAAAAGCAAAAAAAAAGTATTTACAAATTATACATTTTTTAGAGTGCACAACATGCAATAAATAAAATATGAATTTCTTTTACAGATTCACTTACACAAGCAAAGGCACTTCCGCTCCTCCAAGACAACCAGGAATTACAGAAACTCCAGTTAGAACCAACACAAGGACTTCTTGAACTGAACATGGTCTACATGTTTGATACTTTGTGGTAAACAATTCCCAAACTACAAACTATCACCGTTGGGAGAACCAGTAAAAAAAGTGAGTTAGAATGTATTTTTTTTACCCTACTGACCACAAAAGCTTTGTGGGATTGTTTTTTTAAAGCTTTTAGGAACTAGTAATTGCGTTACCTACGCTGTTAAAAGCCGTATAGAAGATTAAAAGCAGAACCATCATTTTTAAAGTGTTCTCAATGTAGGGTTGAATAAAATTATTTTTTAAAAATTGTTAATTTAATTAACCTCATGGTTTAGAGATACGAAACACGTGTTAGTTTGATTGATAGCATTAATATGGTAAGATACGTAATTAACGAATTCTCATGAGAATATGATCTATTGGGACGGCCTACGAAGACACAGATTTTGGATTTTCCTGATTTCTTTTTTGGGGGGGATTTTTAAATATAGAAAGCTAATTTTAACATTTTTTTATTTTACAATCATTTAAAATCTGTTTAATTTTGTTAAAATAATTATACACTTAATAGTCAAGGACTCTTAATACTTATTTAAAAACTAAATGTCCGCATATTGTTTTTAATAGAAAAAATTCTAAAATCATTAAAAAAAGGCGTCAAAATGAATCTTTTTTTTGTATGTATCCTCAGGATTGATTTCCCAAAATACTCAAAATTTCACCTGTCTGTCTACCACAAAGTTTGTAAGCATGATAAAGAGATAAAGGATCAATTGATCCTTTTTGTGTACATCTTCCCAGGTACGATTTCTTAAAATACTTTTAAAATTTCGTCTGTCTGTCAGTGAATTACGAAATTTGTAAGCACGATAACAAGATAAAAAATCAATCGATTGATTTAAAATTGATAATTCTAAATGAAAACTGCTTCAATTTGAAAGATTTTAAAAGCCGTTTAAGTAGCGGTTATTGCGAGTGGAGTATCAAATTTCAAGAAAATACTGCGTTGGATCCCCGAACATGCCGTTAAATTTGAAGAACTAATAGTTTTTGAGCCGTTAAAGGGCAAAAACCTGTAAATTTTGAAATTTTTGACTTGAATTTATATAGTATATTTAAGGTATCAAACAATTTATACTGAATGCAAATTTGTCTCTTGAATTGTGCATTAAAATTTAGGGCTTTGAAGGAGCTGAAAATCCTTATATTTTGGAGTTTTTGTTTGAATCTGTATATATCATTAAAATATTAAAGCTAGTTAGTATTTTTTTAAAGAGCATAATAAGTGTAAACACATTTCATGAAATTTTTTGTTTGTGTTTGTGTTTAATTAAATAAGTTGAATTTAAAAACAATATTTCGTCAAACGCGGTTGAGTTTTTTGCAGCTAGTGATTTTATTTACAAACATTTCATTTACAAACGCGTTACATAAATACATAATATGTTAGCTGTAAGATGTATAACCTCACTTTGTATTTTACCGCTTCATCACACGCTGGCGAAACATCATCTGATATGTTACGGGAAAACGATGTTTCCCTTTTGTTGGTTCGCGATTTAAGGCAGAAAATTGTATCGGCCGGGCATTGTAGGCCTAATGTTGACGAACAGTTGCTAGGCGACTGAAAACTTTACTGCGATCATGAATTAGGTTGGGCTTTAAAGTCCGGGCAATAAACGCCATACAAATATGAAAATTTCCTTGAAAAAGGTTGCTATTTGTAATTTATTATCACAGTTTATTTGAATTTACAACTGTAGGATACCTCTGTCCGCTTTAATGGTCAACACTGCTTGTTACGCTCGCAGCTGTACATTTTTATACGACTGTAAAACAATTGTAATAAACCTATTGATATAATTTTCTTCCTTTAACGTCCATAATTTATATCAGACTAATGAGATCGAGACGCGTATAAAAAAGCGTTTTTATCTTATAAATCTAAATATTGAAGCCTACCGTAACGGATTCTAACGAACTATGTTTAAAAACCTTTACTTAGGTAACGGTAATCTACGTAACGAGAAATAATTAATTTGGAGGCGTGATCAGCGTGATGGGAGAACGGAGTCAGCTTCAAAACCGAATCTAGTCATAGTCGAAGCTACGCGGAATGGAGCCCAACGATGCCGTTTGATTCTGCTCAGCTCCATTACGCTTTCAGTGGCCGCACTTACATTAAAAACAATAGGTTAATTTTGAATGCGAAGTCCGCTCTACATTTGGTGGCCACGCGGCCTAATACATATATACTGCCGGAGTAACTCTTTCTTGACTCAGGGATCGGTAGTCGAAATGGTTCAAGCTCCGATCAGTCTGCTGTGTCACTCAACTGCGCACCTAAAGGTTCTTAGTTCTAGCCACAGTTGCTCCCGTTGATTTTACCTTACCGTTGACACTGATCCCCCATCCTCTAACTGGGATAAAGTATGGAATTTAAGAAAAACAATTTTTTTCTTGACTCAACGACCCCTAAACAGCAGCTGATATTTCCATCAACATCTGTAGATCGATTTTATCACGGTCGTTATTCCCGCATACTTCGTATAGTGAGAAAACAAATCAAGGCCGGATTTTGTCGGGTGACAAACTTATCTGGGCTATTAAAAAATTTTATTTTCCAAAGTTTCATTAAATATGACAAACTATTTAACCAAAGCACACATTCACACACATTCTAGGGCTATACATAATAATGTATATAAAAAAAGAACGATCGCTCAAAACATGTTCAACAGATCAGTATCACCGGACATTTCATATTTTCTGATCTAGGCTTTACGGAGGGAACTGCTCCAACTGCGCATTTTCCGATGAAAACTCTCCAATAAGTTGGAACCCTGTATAACTTAACTTGACAGTCATGGCCTGACGTAAAAAATTGGGGAATGGCAAAGAGGTTAGGTCTGAAATGTTTGAACAAAGTCCGCCTTACCATTGATTTTTACTCTTTTGTTTGAAACATCTGTTTTCCTTGTTTCCATAGCGACACTTCCTTACTTCCTTAATATTCGATATTTTTCCGTCAAAATTTAAAAGGATGCATATATTGTCAGCGAATGAACTATTGGAGCGCATGATCATCATACCTCTACAATTTAATAATACCAATTTTAATTTTCTACTACTAGCTACATAAATTTTTTAAATTTGCCAACTTGTTCATAATTTATAATTTACTTTACGCTATTCCTGTAATTTCATTAAATTTATAGAGATTTGTTTAGTGGTTTTAATGCTCTGGGTCTTTAATTACAATCATAATGTAATTTGGGTTCTTTAAAGTTTTCTGTTAGTTACTTTATTTCTATTAGTTTTATTTGAATTACGCCATTGTCTTTATATGTTGTTGGAAGTTGAAGTTGATCTGAAATTGATGCTGTAGTTGCTGGAGTAAACTGAAGGCTATGTAGGTCCTTATACTCGATGCTACAGAAGTTATCGATGATTAAAAGAAAGCATACTTCTGTGACGACTCTTAACACAAGAAAATCTTTAGCCTTTGGTTAATTTCTAATTAGACGAAGCATTTAGCTATATAAAAAATTATTAATTATTATCAAAAACTTCTAATAAAATTTGAGACTGGGATATACTCGTAGTATCTGTTTACCATATTCTACTTCTTATAACTACTTAATTCAAAAAGACCTCTCCCGGCCGACCACATGGTGCAAAAGTCCTCTAATCCTCGGAATCACTCCCTTTTGCCAGTTTCTGGGTGATACAACATTATGTTGTGACCAATAGCAACAAACGTGCTTCTAATTTTCAAATTTTTTGAAACATAACTGTCACCAATGGTCCAAGAAAACTGTTAAATTCCTAACATTTTAGTCGAATTTATGACTTTGTTGATTGGTGGTGCTCATGCCGACAAAGGCTCTCTACGTGGCAAAACTCGAATTTAAGTACATTCCATTCCTATAACTGTTTTATGATTCCGCACCTGCTTCGTAAGCACATCCTAATGTCACAAAGTTGATGACTAACTTTCTAAGCATAATACAGAAGATTAAACGTATTATATTTTGTATTATTTTATACATAATATTTCTAAGAAAACAAAGGATTTTTACGTAGATTTCTAAACGTAGCTGCATTACTAACATACCGTTATAATGTATATAATCTTATGAGTTTGACGTCGTTCAAATGGAATTTCACATTTCGTTTGGAGTGTGAGGTGTTCGGCGTCCGTATACCAGTTAGGAACCAGTATAATAAAATATATTTTTCGTCAATGGTTGCTAAACAGACGGCAATTAACAAAAATGCACATTTTCACAGTTCAAGCTTTACTTGCTAGAGTACAGTTGCGTCGTTCCCGTATATTGCGGCTTACATATTATTTACAATTTTGTATGTTACTTGCTTGCATACATGTTACTTACAATTTTGCGTCCAGAAATTTGGCAATGTTTTACACGTTGTCAGAGAATGATGGTTGGGAATTGGGCCATTTCTATGTTGTGTTTTGGTTTCAACGGAGATATATAAAGTGCATGAAAATAAAAAAAGTAAGTAGTTCTATTTTTATGAATAATAATAATAATAATAATAATTTCAAAAAGCATACGACTCTACAGATAGGGAATCCTTATTCTCGGTTCTGAAAGAACTAGACCTTGATAACAAAACCACAAATCTTATCAGGGAAACATTAACTAATACATTCTCCAAAGTTCAATTCAGGGGAGAACTCTCCACCCCTTTTGAGATTAAAACAGGAGTCCGACAAGGAGACTCCATTGCTATTTAATTGTGCTCTAGAAAAAGTAGTTAGAGAGTGGAACGTGAATACGCATAGTGGAATCAGACTAGGAACTAAGAACAAAGGCATTAAGGTAAATTGTTTGGCTTTTGCGGATGACATGGCCTTACTAGCTGAGACATTGGAAGAAGCTAAGGAACAGACTCTTGAACTCCAGAAGCAAGCGTTAAAAATGGGACTTAAAGTTTCATTTGAAAAGACTAAAATATTGACAAACATACAAAAACCACTAAAAAAGCTTCAAGTGGGAGAACAAAACATTGAGATAGTCAAAGAATTCAAATATCTTGGGGAATGGATCAGCTGGAACGCCCTAGAGAAAAAAGCTATGGAATCTAGGAGAAATAAAGTTGAATTAGCCTTCCAACTTACCAAGGACACATACAACAAGAAGTACCTCTCCTGGAATACAAAGATAAGGCATTATCATACGGTAATTAAACCAGAAGTCTTATATGCAGCTGAAACATTATCTCTCACAACCCAGGGCCCACTTGAAAAGCTGGAGATCAAAGAAAGAAAGATATTACAAAAAATCTTAGGTCCAAAATTCCGTAACAACCAATTACTCCACATCAGGAATGAAACTCTTCACCAAAAAACTGAAACACTATCAGACACAATAAGAAAAAGGAAAATTGATTTTTATGGGCACATCCTCCGAATGGACAAAAATAAACTATCCAAAAAAATATTTGACTACTTTAGCAGTAGAAGAGCCAAACCACTTTGGTTTAGAGAAACGGAGAAAGACATAACAGAACTGCAGATCACTGACACTATGCTCATGGACAGAACAGCCAAAACAATAACCAAGGACAAGAAGCAACGGTTCCAAGGCAAAGTCAAATCCAAGCGAACGATCCAAATCTCTGACGAAGAAAGAAAAGCAAGATCACAACGAATGAAGTAATACTGGGCTACGAGGAAGGCACAGAACATTAAAAAGTTATTGATTTAGCGTACCCCAAAGTTGGGTGAAACAAATAAAGAGAATAATAATAATAATAATAATAATAATAATAATAATAATAATAATAATAATAATGTATTTTAAAATATGGCAGGCCCCTATTGACTTTTACACTTAGGTTAATCTACGTTTAATTTTTAAATATTATACTTTTAAACACAGTTTAAAAAGTGTTCAAAGTAAGGTTTTTATAGATTTAAATTATACGAATTAAATATTAGCAGTTCTTATTACAAACATACCTACAACCCTAAATGTCTTCTTTAAAATGAAATATACACAGGCTGTTTCTAAAGTAGAGTGTCAATCGTCTTGAATGGGTTTCTTACAAAAAATTAATAAAAAATGTCCTATAAACTTTTTATTGCTTTTGTACCGAAAATGTAGCCAATAATTGTACCTCATAATTATAAATGTTCTATAAAATTATTGTAGTTTAAAATTGCTTTCCTATTGATCGAGTGAAGCTAGGTGAACGCAACTCGACCGTTTGGCTTTTGGTTTGCTTGTTTGTTAAGCAGTTTTGGCCAAACGCATGGACCGATTGTTTTCAAATTTTTTAAGAAGATACCTTGTATAAAGCCTGAACGACGTATATGTAAGATTTTTTCCTCATTCACTTACTTTTCAAAATGACGGCCTCTGACTGATTAGCAAGACCTATCATAATTTTGCACTTCCATGGAGAAAAAGCATAGAATTTACAGTAAAGTTGATCCGGTAACATTTTTTTTAAACATTACGGTTACCGGTTAAATTGGCAGAAAATTTACGAGAGCATCAGAGCGCTATCGTGGAGCGGTGGCCAGGTAATAAATTCAGATTATACTGCGAGGTCTACTGTTCTTTGACTTACTAGTACTAGATTTGTGACCGTACACTAACAGAACTAATTTTTGTTAACATAATTTTCCGAAGTAACTTTTATGCTATCGGCACACGTGTTAGCGCGAAAACGCAAGGGTCTTTGGTTAAAAATAGACAGCCGACGGTAAAGAACTTCTATTCTTACAGTGGAACTCGTGACTAGGGTATTAAAACAGGGCAGCGCGGCGTAGTGGACGCAGGAAGACTGCAAAAAGCGGTCCTGGCGTGCCAACAGGTTCCGCTGGCCAAGCGGTATAAGTTGGAGATTATCAGTTGGCGAGGCGACTGTTGTTGGATTAAATAACAGGCGCCCATTTACTGTTAACTAACACTCGGTGACTGTACTGCTGTGTCTAAAAACTGCTGTTTTGGTACACACACAATTAATTGTCACGTAAGCCTGCATTGTGCTGCACTCTTAAGGGGACACTTTATACTGTTCCTGGAATTTTGTTTACAAACCTTTGTTCTTGCTTGGCCTTACTTTGTTCTATTTTCGTATTTATAACTATATCCTACGTATAAAATTAATGACTGAATTCTAACATTGCACCTTATTGAAATACTACTGTCTTTAAAAATGAAATCTATTGTAAGCGGATTTTACGTTACATATCTAAATTATACTACATTATTTACTGTTTACTAAAAACATAGTGTAACCTAGATTATGTTGCCTATTATACTTTCAAAACTGATGCGATCAATAGTTATTACATGAATGAAAAGGAAATAAAGGACGTCTTGTATTTTTGTATGAAATCGTTATCCGCAATTGAACTTCAGTATTTACTGTTTATAAAAACAGAGTAGTTTATTTAATAACATTTACAAGTTAAAACTGGTCTAGATTGTTTACCGATTCTACTTTCAAAACTGCTTCGGTCAGTAAAAATTTAAGTCTTGGATACAGTGATGATTTAAGTAATACATTCGACAATGTTTTTTTAACAGTCAGCTGTTTTGGTACACATACAATTAATTATTTTCCACATACGCTTGCATTATGCTGCACTCTCACGAGGACACTTTATGCTGCCTCTGGAGTTTTGTTTACACACCTTTCATCGCCTTTAAGTCGGTTTTATTTTATTGTAAAGCCTTAAAATGGAAAAGTATGAGGCGTGAGAGTTTCCAGGCGTGTCTGACGAACCTGTAGGTATCCTGTATTTGTAGTTTCAATAACGCATTTCCGTATTACAGAACCGAACAGAACGCTTGGCGTAATGATATGTGAAAGGTAACGTTAATTCTCTCTCGTCTAATTAAGAGAATCCGATTAAAATATTTGTAAGCAACTCGGCCAGGGTTGTGTGTTTTCAATGGCGACTGGGTCAAACTCGAGTCAGGTTTAAATGAAGACCGGGGGAGATTCTGTTATGGAAAACTTTTCAACTACAGTGCGGAACGTTTTAGTTGAAGTGATTTTACGTGGCGGCACTTCAAGACAAAGGTGTTCTGAATTTGCAGTCACACTTGAAAATGTAATACTGAAAATGGTTTGACTGCTAGTACTGTCTTTTAACTTCACTGCAGGGGCATCTGTCGTATCACATACACTTTACGCATGGTACATTTATCATTGTAAGGTCTGTCACAAAGGCGAACACGTGATTAACCTGAAATAGTAAATCTATTTTATAAATTGCAACGAAGCTCATAGTGTTAGCTTTGACGTGAAGAGTGAAAAGAAAAAGTCTGCCGGACGGAAGAATGTAACGGAAATATGGAACGAACAAGAAAACGAATTTCGTCTCTATATTTCTGTCTCTTTTTCTTCCTCCTTTTCGGTAACAGTACACGCGTTTTATATGAAAACGTTGTGTTGCTTTGGTTTCGGTATTTTTCCATAGTTGAAGAACACGTTCATGTTTGTAACCAATTATAATACATTCGAAATTATTATAAACCTTTGTAATAGGCTAATTGTTGTTATTATTACTAGTTTTTAACAACATAACCTGAAACTTATCAGATTTCAATGAAATTAGTTGATCGTTACGAATTAATGTAAGATCTTTTACTACTACAGTAAATAATATTTAAGCTAGGTTCTCGTATTTATTTATGTAAACAAAACAAGATATTTGTAAACATATCTTCAAACTAATTATATATTCAGCAAAGATATCATTAACAAAGTTTCTGTCGATAAATCCCTGAATTCCATACGTTTTTGTTGTTTTATTATGCGAATTTCCATTAGAAAAATGTGCTATTGGAGCTACCATCATGTTAATATCCAGACCCGGCATTTTGTAAGTATCACTGATCCTGATCTCTTGGTCACTGTCTGAATCTTTACAATCTGTATAGGCCTGTGTATTATATATATATATATATATATATATATATATATCGCACGCTCACGTTTGCGATTTCAGACCGTTTGCTTTCAAATTTGGCGTTAAAATCGATTTCGGTAATAGCTTAAACAAGTTCGTTAAACAACAGAATTTGTTCAACAGTTTCAAAATGGCGGCCATTAAAAATCTTAAAAAAAGGCATTACTGTTTTTCTTTAATATTTTTCAAAATCTGATTTCACCGTAGTAATAAGAGTAAAAAGCTGCATAAATTAGCACTTCGAATTTTCAAAATACGTTGAAATCAATTTTCAGTGTAAATGTAAAGTTTCAAGTGCTAGGGCATGCAGATTTTAGTGGTCAAATCAGAATTTCAAAAAGGTTAAAATAGAAAAAAATACTTTTGGAAATTCGTGTTTATTACGTCAGCGATATAACTGCGTGCCGCAATTATTTTACTGGTGAGTACGAGGGATCATCTTTAACGGATAGAGTAAAGGATCGGCAGTAATTGCGGCTTGAACTCACAACCTTGAGATTCACAATCTTAAGCTGCTGCCATTTTGAAACAGAAGTGAACGAGAAAAAAATTTACACTACTTCAGTTGTATACAAGGTACCTTCGTCTTTCGCTTCAAATTTCAAAACAATCGGTCACTAAGTTTGGTAAAAACTGCTTAAAAAAACACAAACCAAATGTCGAACGATCGAGTTGAAAGAGAGACTTCGCTTCGCTCGGTCAGTATTTGTGTCAAATTTAAATCAAATCGGAGCGATATTGAGAATGCTTAAATGCTACTAAGGAAACTTGTTTCGACAGTAGATAAGTCTGTATTTTGCACGACGCCTCGACAGAACACTCGACCGTCCGTCAAGGAAGTGTGACGTGTTTCGGCCAATGTAGCGGATCTGAGACTGGAAATCCGTAGTTTAATTTTAATTGGTTCCGTGAGCAAGAAAAACCAGACCGTGCCTCGACGTCTGAATTATTGGGACAGCAAAAGCAGCACAAATGTAGCCGTAGTTTAAAAATTCGTTCTAATAGAGGGCGCAGTGTGAGGCCTGTTTACTTCGCTTCGTAGACAAAGGATTGAGGTTAGGTTTGTAATTACGTCTTTTTATTTCGATACAGTATTGACCACTGTGGTAAAGTGGTTGCAATGTTAGGAGTGTGTAGGTTCGGTTCAGAAAAGATACAGACATCAGCTGTTTTTCATTTTGATGTAATAGTGAACACACATATTTTAAAAATGGTTACGATTTGACCTATAATTAAGCAAATTACGTAGAACCGCGGTCCTTAAACTATGGATAGTGGCTTCTTACACTATGGATGATGGGTTCTCAAACTATGGATAGTGGCTTCTCAAATTATGGATAATGGGTTCTCAAACTATGGATAGTTGATTCTTAAACTATGGATAATTTGTTCTCAAACTATGGATAATGATTTCTCAAACTACGTAATAGTTGGTTCCTAAAACTATGGATAGTGGGTTCTCAAACTATGGATAGTAGGTTTTCAAACTATGGATAGTGGGTTCTCAAACTATGGATAGTGGCTTCTCGAACTATGGACAGTGGCTTCTCGAACTATGGACAGTGGCTTCTCGAACTATGGACAGTGGCTTCTCGAACTATGGACAATGGGTTCTCGAATTATGGACAACGGGTTCTCAAACTATAGATAATGAGTTCTCAAACTATGGATAGTTGGTTCTTAAAACTATGCATAGTGGGGTCTCAACTGCGGATAGTTGGTTCTCAAACTATGGATGGTGGGTTCTCAAACTATGGATAGCGGGTTCTAAAACTATGGACAGTGCGTCTTCAAAATATGGAAAATGGGTTGTCAAACTATGGATAGTGGGTTCTCAAACTATGGATAGTGAGTTTTTTAACTATGGATAGTAGGTTATCAAACTTATGTGCGGATCTAGCCAGTTTAAAGGGGAGCTGACCTTGGATAAACCCGGTTTTACATAAAATATTATTATAATTTCTAGTAGTTTAATACACATTATTCTATATGGGCCTGAGTACATTCTTGATCTACTTCAACTAGATCTACTTCAGGGTAATAAATTAAATCTTTATAATAAAATCTAAAAAAAAATATTTATTTTAATACGAAGGTTAATTTTGGAAAGTATATATGTTACATGGCATACATAAAATTCAATGCAGAAATTAATATAATTTAAAATTACAGAAGAAATAAATGGAAACACATTTTATAAATTTTTTTTACTAAGATTACCGTTTTCATTGATAGATAATTTACTTCCAGATAACGAAGTCCAACTTTCTTTTTTCCAACTTCGTGAATTCATTAACAATTTTGATTGGGTCGATTTGTTTGCTATTTTCACTCATCTGCATTGTGTCCACGCATCCGCTCCTGACTAATAAACGTGTGCGCATACTTATTCCCCTTTCTTTTCATGGATAAGTTAAACTTTAATCAGTACCGCCGTACCTGTGCATGCAGGATTCAGAGAATCCCCGTTTTAATATAGAGTAAAATTATGCCTACAGTTGGCATTTTTCTTATACTTAATTAGGTAACTAGTAAATCCACATTTTTTTCCCAGCGCGCCTCTGGATCCACCAATGGACCCACTAGTGGGTCATAGGAGAGCGAATATATATAGGTTATGGTGGGTCGCAACAAAATTTCAGGTTGAAGATGAGTCCGATGACAAACAAGTTGGGGAACCGCTGATGTAGAAGATGAGTGGTAAAATAAATTTTAGAAAACTAGAGTTTTTTTAAGAAGATTTACTGCAGAATTATGAACTCCGCAACCTCACCATTTCACTTTTGCCTGTCTACTTTTTCACACATATCCACCTGAACAATATATCTCAATCTCGGCCATCTACTAAATCTGTGTATTCTCACCAGAAGACTCTTTGGGACTGTTGTGTCTTCCATTATGTGCATGTGCTCTATTTAGTCTTAATACTTCCTACCAAGTCCTAAATCATTCATTCATCAGTTCCTAATTATTTATCCTTGTTGTCCGCTCACTTCTCTCTCACACACCAGTAAATCTTCTCAACACCTTTTTCAACTTCTTTCAAATATCTTGTCACCTTTTAGACCTATTTTATTCCACTTCACCGTGTAATAGATGATTTTTTTCATCTATTAGTATTACAGAATTTAAATTGGAAAATTATTTTCCTGGAATGCTATTATGGCTTACCATACTGAATCTTAACTCAGGCCCAGAACCTTGAAATCACGTTTTCGGCCGTGTAAATTTGTGTTAGAACTCTCACGTTTACAGTTTTGCTCCGATCTAATTCAAACTAAGCACAAAAATCGATTTTGGTAACACCTTAGTCACGTTAGTTAACTAGTAAAATTTGTTTAACAGTTTCAAAATGGCGGCAATTACATTTTTTTAAAATTCATAACGTTTTCGTCTTAAATTGTTTTGGAAATCTGATTTCACTGTCGTAATCAGCGTTAAAAACTGCTTGAATTAGCATGTTTCATTTTCAAAATCCATTGAAATTAAGAAAATAATTTGCCGGCGGTCATGGTTCGTTTTTGTAACGTAACTTGAAAGTCTAAAGTGCTTATAGTATACTTAGATTTTAATAATGTTTATGATGAAGTCATAGTTAAAAAAATGGTAAGATAAAAAGATTTGCTTTGGAAATTCAAGTCCACCACATAAACAAGATAGATGCGTACCGTGAATATTTATATTTATTCATTACAGTCCAATGTAAAGCAGCGGACATCCTCGCTCTTCCGCTCGCCACCTCCGCCAAAATTGATCGCTCAACTAAAGTTTATCGCAAACGGATTATCAAATAATTAATAGTACCGTACCACCGCAATATTTGATTAAAAACCTTACTGTGCGTTACGGGCATTGTGGGAAAGAGGGTAGGAGAGGGCGTTGATGTATCGATGTTGTCAGGGGTTGGGGGGTGGGAGTGCTGACCCTCTCCCTTTTCCTATCCCACCCCGGGCTTCCCGAAATAATATAGAATGTCGCTTTTATCCACGCAACCTATCCCTAAATATACCTAGTCCCATGTAGTTCGGTGTACAACCTGCAAACCCCGGGTATAGCCAGTGCCTTTGTAATAATATACACGCTGCACTATGAACACATTCACTCACGGTATATGACAACGAAATCAATACAGCAATGACGGTTTTACGTCTGTAATCAGTTTGTATAATTATTATCACTCAGCTGGAAACAATAATGGGCATAAAAAAATAAATAAATAAACTTTGCACAAACTTTTTGACGTCAATTTATATGTCCTGTTTTGTTTATTTCGCTTTTCTGATGTGTTGTTTATTTCACTTTTTGTTCAAATTTCATATAAAGAAACGAAATAATGGTCTCTATGTAGAACGAAAATTTTACGGAACAATTTTAAGAAGATCCTCGAATTTTTAACGTGAAAATGTCTTCAAAATTGATGCCTGTTTCGGGTAGGCAATTGTACTCGAACCAGCCGTGCTCAAATCACTCGTGCGACAGCTGTGCTATCTTAGCGTCGATTTAAAGGAGGAAGGATGGACGTTTGTGCTAGTACAACGGTTATATTCTCGGATTGCACATGGATAAAATTAATTCAAAATTTTATTTTGTGGATTGGTCACGTAAAAAGATTTTATATCAGAGACAAAATATCTGATCAGAGTTAGCGCCCCCCATATATATCGCCTAACGTTCGGAACCTTAGACGATTTGTTTCAAACTTGACACGAAAGTAGATTTTGGTAATAACTTGGTCAAGTTCGTTAAACAACAAAACTCTTTCAACAGTTTCAAAATGGCGGTATTCAAATTTCTAAAAATACACAACTTTTTTGTCCTTCAAATTTTGTGAAAATCTTATTTGGCTATCGTAATTAATCAGCGTTAAAAAACTGGATAAATAAATTTGCAGTGTGTATTTTCAAAATCGTTGAAATTAATAAATTTAATTTGACGGCGGTTCAGGATTCATTTTCGTATTTTCAAACTGCAAATAATTTTAATGCTGTTTATGGTGGTGCAATAAGAGTTAGAAAAGAGTAAGATTAAAAAAAACAATACTTTTGGAAATTCGCTTCCATCGCGTCATCGAGACAGCTGCGTACGTGACTCTCTTAGATTTCTGAGAGAAATTTATTCCTTCAATAGAGATCTATTTCTCTAATATATCAGTGAGAAAGTAAGAGCAAATAGTTTGCGTGAGTTTTATTGGAAAAAAACTGCAAAATAATATTGCAGTGTTAATCACGACAAAGCATTGTTACTTCTAAGTGAATCACTGGTTATTTTCATTGCAGGTCTGGATATTTAGGGCGCTGGTTATGCAAAATGGAAACAACCCAGCAGTCAGTTGGAGTCACGTAGTGTGGGTAGAATCGACGATCAAGTCCCGCCTATATTATCTGATTGTTTTCGTAAATGACAGAAGATTGAATTAAAATTTGTCTCATATGTGCCTGTAAAGGAAGCTTTGACTGACTGACTGACTCATAATCAACGTACAGGCGAACATAACTAGAGACTTTAAAGTTTCAGAATAACTTCGTGTAATTATATAAGCGAGCATTAAGGTGGTATTCTACAAAATTCAACCCCTAAAAGGGTTAAAAAGAAACGGTAACAGTTTTTATTGGAAATTGGTGGGATTTCCTTTAAACGTAACATAAAAACTCTAAAATACAAATAACGGAAACATGTGTTTCAGCAATATAAAGATTCATCCCCTAAAGAAGTAAAAAGGGGGGTCTACAATTTTTGGATTGGAAAAAACCTTTAATCTGATTTAAAGATGGCTGGTGGAAAAATATTTGTTTGATCAGATTATCTTGAAACTTAAAAAAACTCTGAAAATAAAACCCTAATTTTAGGAGATTTCATCACGTTAAAGGGGTTAAAAACCAGGTAGGCTTTTTAAAGTTTGCATTGGAGAAAAGTTTTTTTTGTTCCTGTTTCTTGAAACTTAACTAAAGTAAAACTAAAACACATTATGTGAAACGTATTTCAGCATTTTTCATAATTCATCCCCTAAACGGATTAAAATGTAGTATAAAATTTATTGTGGTAAAAAATAGTTTTAATATTTTTTTAAACTTAACATAAATATTGTAAAATCCAAATAAATAAAAAAGTACTCAGCATTTTCCAAATTTCATTCCCTAAAAGTGGTAAAAGGAGGTTTGATTATCGCGTTGAAAAAATTGTATATGATAGGATTTTCTTGAAACTTGACATAAATACGAGTTTATGAAGCACAAAAAAATGAAAAACGTGATTCAGTTTTTGCAGAATTAATCCCCCAAGTGGTAAAATAATAAATTTGTTTACGTTAACAACTATTATAACGGTTTAAATAAATAAATAATTTAGGTTTAGGTCCGAATCAAGTTTACAATGCGGATGAAAGTGGTTTATTTTGGCGGATGCTTTTACAAAAAACTTTGTTCATATATATATATATACTGCATACTGTAATGTACTTAGAGATTTTGTAATATTTTTCACCATAATTTTAAAGAGTTTTTCAGTTTGTTTTCTTGTTTTTCCAATAATAATTCCATTTTAACTCAGTTATTAAAATAAAAGTGTTTTTGTTGTACTGTAATTACTACTTATCAGTTTACATACTAATTTACTGTCATCTTTCTTCTTTCCCAATAATATATAGGCCTAGTTTTCGGTAATCCGGCAATAGCGATGTCCGATATACGCCGCATTGTAGCGAGTCTACTTTCTCTCTGTCTGTCTGTCTGTCTGTCTGTCTGTCTCTCTCTCTCTCTCTCTCTCTCTCTCTCTCTCTCTCTCTCTCTATATATATATATATATATATATATATATATATATATATATAATATAACCCTATTAAAACCCTCAAAAAAGTGATAAGGATAGATGCTTATTTCAAGTTGGTCTGCGTCTTACCACGATGGACGCACTAACAGCTCATTTTCGATGGAAATTCGCTGAAAACTTAAAGGCTTGACTGATATTACAGAAGAATAGATATACAGTAATAACGGCACAGGTAGTGTTCATTCAAAAAATATTTCCGGTGATAGACGTGGCAGCGAATTTGCATTGAATTATTTGAACCCCTTCCGCTAACAGGAGATGTAAATGTTTCAGCATATGGTGGAAATAGTGCGGGCGATATGGTGAATATATGGGGGTGGTAACGTACGATTTGCATTGTAATTTATTTCCTCGTTTACGCACTTTGAATGATTACAACGTTTCCGGTTGTAACGAAGATGGGGTGTGAACGAGGACGGGGGGTGATCCGGAGATGTCGATCGTCCGGGATGACTTCGTGCTTTGTAAAAACATTTTAATTTTAATTCACTTAATTACCGGGTACAAGGAGGGGTGCGTTATGGCAAGGGTGTGTCCGTTTCACCCCGTTTTATCGAGCGCGAATTAAGAACTCTTTAGAAAATGATGCGAACGACGGTTAGGGAGTTTCAACGCGACGTTAAATTAAGTAGTGTTGAAAGGAAATGTAAGAAAATTAAATTTTTTCTATTGTAGACTATGGGAGCTCTGCCCCTACCGGCAGATACAATATCTTTAAAATTAATAAACAATTAGAGTCTCCGCTTATTTCAATTACACACGCATTCTCATAACGCGTTATATATATATATATATATAATTTACAATAATTACTTTAGTTTTTGGTATTCCTCGTTGGTGAAACACATTTAAAGTAGGGCTACAATTTATAGGCTTAATTAGCAAATTTTCATTAAAAAAATGAGCTATTGTAGCAGCCCAGTCTGGGATCTTGAAATTAGCACCGATCTTAACCTCTAGATTACTGGTCGTGTTTATATGTAATCTATCATAATATGTATATATTTAATCTATCTATATATTTTTTTGGTGTTTAACGTCTATCGTGCACATCATAACTGCGATTTTTAATCGGATAAACTTTGTTAGGTAATGATCATGTCCAAGTTTATGTATTAACGATCCTTCAAAACGTATTGTTCTAGAGGACACGATCGGTGCGCCTTTCATAGTTCAGGCATTGTATATAAACGGAGTAGAAATATAGCCACTATTATAAAAAGGTTGCTCGTATCAGCGGTTGAAGTTGAAGTAACTGGACTATCCGCCGCCAGGTACGCTGCAAGCTGCAAGGACAGGGTGGGGAGACGTTTTGAAGCAATTTACAGTACTATTATCTATTTAACTGTACTTGAACGCTCTGCCGCAAAATGTCACCACAGCAGAAGCGCTCATTTACGTCTCATAAGGGTTATCATTCTAGTACGTTTGTATTAGATGGTTCGGGCTCAAGGTGCCGTTGTAGCTGTTTTATTAACTAATTTTCCGATGTAAATTTGCTAATTATTCAAATTAGGTTGGTGCAGTTTAAAGAATATTTACTTGAATTACGTTATGACTAATGGGTTAGTTATAAAATATTATAATTAACGATTCCTGGTTTCGAATATCATATTCACGCACGCACGCACGCACGCACGCACGCACACACACACACACACACACACACACACACACACACACACACACACACACACACACACACACACACACACAGTGTTTGTATATAACGCAGATATTACTGGCGTAGATAACTGAGGCTCAAGAAACAAAACATGGCGGCTTGTAATCCACTTTACAAACGGAGTAGGTCTTCAAGAAAATCAATTTCTTGCTTTTATTTCCGGTTATAAATAGAGAAGTTATTTTTTCTTAAAGTATATAATACTTTTTGCTATTTAAGAAAGAAAGTTACGTTGTGTGCTGAAAATGATAATGTTTTTTACGAGTATAAAACAGCAGAATTTGTTTTGGTGGGATTGCGGGCACAGGGCAATATTTCAGGAAACGGGCATGTCCATGGTAATTTACGGTAAATTTTGACTCTGATTAGTCGAGTTATTTTATTATAACTTTAAACAAAATGTACAGAAGCCCATAATAATTACTTACCCAATATCCTCAAACTAAGTGTTATGACTTGTTCAATTCAGTAAGCATTTGGACTGTTAACAACTTAATGATCAATTTTTTAAATTTAGTAACTCTCGATTCAGAAAGTGACATTGCAAAGATTATCATTAAATTCTGTCCTGTAGTTGAAGATATAAACACGCTCGTATCTGTATAACAGATTATAGGAACGCTCAAATTAAGACTTCTTTGAAATTTAATTAAAAAGTAATTCGTTGAAAAATATTACTTCCAGTTCGGTAACTCGCATTACATTATTTCTCTACGTAAAATCAACTTTAAAAGTTAAAAAAAAAAATGTTCATAATCGGATGTTCCAAATCAGTTCTAATAATTTCGATCAAATTTGTTCGAATGCAATCCTTAAATTTCGACGCTCTCTGTAGGAACAATTTACTTTTATGTTGTGTATTGGCGAATTTCCATTGCAAAGTGAGCTAATGTATGAACCATTGTGGTAAGACCCAGACCTAGAAACTTGGAATGAGAACCGATCAGGAATTTTACAATACTTTTTAAGGAATGGTTAGTAAATGTACAAATTTTCGAATTTTTGTTTGATTTGATTCAAACTTGGCACAAAAATTGATTTCGGTAATAGCTTGGACAAGGCTGTTAAGGAGTGAAGTTCGTTCAACAGTTTCAAAATGGCAGCCATTTAAAATCTATAAAAATCCATAACTCTTTTGCTCTAAATGTTTTTGAAGATATGATTTCACTGACGTAATCAGCGTTAAAAATTGGCATAAATTGGCACTTGTAAATCTGTTGAAATTAAGAAATTAATTTTGACAGCCGTCAGAGATCGTTTTCTTGTTGAAATGCAATTTATAGTTTTAAAAATGCTAGTGTATGCTATTTTAAAGCTTATTATTGCAGTGACATTACAATTCCAAAAAAATGTTGATAACTTTTTGGAAATTCGCTTTCATCACTTTAGCGAGACAGCTGCGTTCCACAATTATTTGATTTTACTTAAAATTTTCTACTGTGATTTCAGTTGACCGAAATTTTATCAAAACCGGATAATCTTATTTTGAGAAATTATACCAATTTCTCCCAATATGATTAATTATACAAAATAATTGAAAGGAAATAAATTTGTACAATTTTTACACTATTTTCCCCATCTTTACGGATTTTTATATAAGTAGGCCTACTTATTTTTGCGAATGTTTGATTGAGAATACCCCCTAAAATTTACTTACAAATATTTTAAATTATTGCAATGGCAAGAAATCAGAAAACAAACAAATTATTTTGTTAAGTATCCTACACTTGTTATTTTTCTTAGCTTTAATTTGTTCAGTTGTTTTTATTAGCGAATTTCTTTTGGAAAAAAATAGGAGTGGCCATCATGGTAAAACCCAGATCCAGGATCTTGAAATAAACACTGATCCTGACCTTTAGATTTATGAGAGGTTAAAATTGTTATATATATTTTGTTAGCACTCTCTCGTTCGCAATTTTGGCCCCATTTGATTCAAACTTAGCATAAACATTGATTTTGGTTACAGCTTGGAAAAGTTCTTCAACCAGAAAAATTCGTTGAAAAGTTTCAAAATGGCGGCCATTTAAAGTCTTTTCAAATTCGTAACTTTTTTTTCTACCTTTTGTTGAACATCCGTTTTAAACATAGTAATCAGCGTTTTAAACACACAAAATCGGATGAAATTAAGAAATTTGTTCACGGCGTTCATGGTTCATTTTCGTACTTTCAGTGTAATCTGAAAATTTAAAATGCTAGTATATTCAGATTTTAATGCTGATTGTGGTGGAATCAGAATTCCAGAAAGGGTGAAATAAGAAATCTACTTTTGATAATTCGCTTTTATCACGTCAGCGAGACAGTTGCGTGCCGCAATTATTGTTTATGTTAATTATCAAAACTTACTACTGTATTTTTCCTCTAAATGTGGGTTTCTTTCTTAATTTTTCATAAAACTAGGACAGACAGATAAATGTATTCAACAAAATCGTAACACTTTTAGCTGAAATAAAGAACGTTATTAAGAACGTAAGCAGGTCTTTATGAAATTTTCATATGTTTCTATAAAAGGCTTTATTGTCTTGCCTAAGAAAATAAACGCGATAAAGCTTTTAAAATATAAGAGTAAAACCGCGCCTAATCGATGAATCGATAAACCAAAGTAAGAAAGAAAAAATAGCCTCATGGCCAATGCCGTCCTGAAACCCGAGCTGTATTTCTAGGTCTTCAACCCATCTTGAAGCCCCGGAGTGACCCCACTCACCCCTGCTTCCATATATCTCTGTCTCTCTTTACACCCTTACAATCTGTTGGGGTCGTCTTTCTACCCTATCTCTACTACCCACTACCCACCCTCTCTTTCCACTAACCACACCCTTCCTACTGTTTTATCAATTTGAGCGTTTGTCACGTACAAAGTATAAAGGGAAACGAGAAATTTCGGGTTTAATCCTAACCTTCGGTGTAATGTGAAAATTAGGTGAAAACCGCTCCCAATACGTTTCAATGCTGGGCACTTAATTTAATCACACCGGATAAATTGTGTTTAATTCAAACTGATTTGTGTTTACATAGCCTGTATGGAACATTAACACCGCTTTAAAGTATTTGTATAGCCTATAGGCCCTACACATTATATATATATATATATATATATATATATATATATATATATATATATATATATATATATATATATATATATATATATATATATATATATATATATATATATATATATATATATATATATATATATATATATATATATATATATATATATATATATATATATATATATATATATATATATATATATATATATATATATATATATATATATATATATATATATATGTATGTGTGTGTGTGTGTGTGTGTGTGTGTGTGTGTGTGTGTGTGTGTGTGTGTAGAAATATGTGTACATTTGTTTGAACTCAAGCATTTGCAATTTCGGTTCGAATCAATAGCTTGGGTGATTTGGATACTCAGCAAAATCCGTTTAAAAGTTTCAAAATGACCGAAATTCCGAATCTTAAAAAATATATTTTTCTATTCAATTTTCGAAGTGAAAAATTCTTCATATAAAGAAAAGCGTAAGCACAAAAGTACTTTTGAAGTGAATTAAGTCTATCAGTGAGCAGATTGTTTTTGTGTGCATTCATGGCTTAGTACTATGATTTCTACTTATGAAACTAAAGAACCCTTATGAGAACCCTTACTTATGAGTTCAAAACCCTCTACTTATTAAAAAATTTTTTAATGTCATTATACTACATACCCTATCCATCTATCATAAAATTGTTAGTGTTTACAGTAAAATATAGGGCACATTGTAAATACTTAAGGTTATTAATATTTAATTAAATTATTAACAAACACGTTGTAATACATGCCCAGCTCAGTCATCACAATTATTAGAGCATTAACAGTTGGATATATCGTACAAGATGTTTTGTATTTGTAGGGTATATGGTGTAGATAAGTATTCATTTTCTTTAATCAGTTGTATATAACTTTAATTTAACAAAAAGATCATTAATATAACTGGCCTAAAATAAACCAACACTAAACACTGATTGCTCAAATTTTTAAGATTAAATTCCATTAAAAATATCCATTTAACCATCATAATCGGTGTTGAAATCTGCTTAAATTAGAGTTTTATATTTTCAAATTTAATTGAAAATGCGAAAACGAATTTTATCGGATTTTAATGCTGATTCTTCTTGCGACGGACAATTTCCTCTTGCACTGTTGGAATATCCAGATAGTCATGCATCTTAGAGTTACGTGTATACCACGATGGGTTCAAAATAGTACGTAGGATGCCATTTTGCGCCCTCTGCATGCATGACGCAGTGGACTTGCTTGCAGTGCCCCAAATTTCAATGCCATAAGTCCATTTAGGCTTGAGGATTGTACAGTAGACCAGAAGTTTGTTGTTGAGTGACAGGGCAGATTGTCTGCCCTGGAGCCAAAGTAGGTTTTTGAAACGATTGTTGATCACATCTCTTTTGATCTTGACATTATTACACCAGGTTAAATGACGATCGAAGTAAAAACCAAGATACGTAACGCATTCAGCCTGAGGTAAAACAATACTCCCCAATCTAACTGGAACACACGAGCCTCTACGAAGAACAAAGGTAACATGATGTGATTTGGATGCACCAGATTTTATAAGCCACTTATCTAGCCAGGCATTGGTAATGTCTAATTGTTGTAATCTATCCGTAGCTTCATCTGAACCATCACTGCACGAGAGGAAAGCAGCATTATCCGCGAACATTGCAACAATAACGTCAGGTAGCTGTGGCATATCGCATGTAAAAATGTTGTATAATACAGGGCC
Organism: Callitettix versicolor; assembly: GCA_022606455.1. NCBI lineage: Eukaryota > Metazoa > Arthropoda > Insecta > Hemiptera > Cercopidae > Callitettix > Callitettix versicolor. Next base: position 44,357,811 of record CM040185.1, on the reverse strand, counting down.
AATTTATAATTTTGTGCCTCACTTCTTCGTTTAAGTAATTGTCTTGAGTCACTACTGATTCCAGATATTTAAATTGCAGGACTGCTTCTATATTGTTGCCCCATCTTGATATATCGGTCTTTACACTTACTGTCAGTCACCATATATTTTGTTTTACTGATGTTAATTCTTAGTGGTATAGTGTTGGCAGACCTTTCCTGTGCCAAGAACGCATCTCTAACCGCTATTGCGCTACGTCCAATAATGTTCAAGCCATCTGCATAAACCAATAGTTGTACAGATTTATTGTACAGGGTGTTTGAAAAAGAACTGCCTTGTTTTATGTGTAAATTTAATGATGAAATTAATGAAAAACTACACCACCGTATACATGCAGTGAAAGAGAAAACCTTAAAGTTTTTTTAATGTTAGCAAACATCAACGTGGGATCCATTTGTAACTCTACCCACGTCGAGACGATAATCCACTTCTCGCCAGGTATTCACCAACATAGCATAACTGTCTCAACCGCCGCGATGATTCTTTCCCGTAAATGGTTGCTATCACGGATCTTTTTAGCTTATGGAACATTTTCCATGTGTCCACACAAGAAAAAGTCAAGTGGGGTTAAGTCCGGGATTCGTGGTGGCCAAGAAATTGGGCCAGCCCTGCCTATCCACCTTCCCGGAAAGCGAGTGTCAAGAGCCGCGCGCACACGGTTACGGTAATGAAGTTGGGCGCCATGTTCTTGGAAAAACACATGTCCTTTTTCCACCTTAATATTTTCCACTTGGGGAAAGAGACACTCTGTCAACATTTCGCAGAATACGTTCCCGTTTATTGTTCTTCCTGCCAAAATGAGAGGACTAATCACTCGATCTTCCATCAAACCTTATCAAACATTAAGTTTTGGGGAGTCACGTTGATGCTGAATAAAGACATATGGTGACTCTGCCTCCAAAATTTTGCAGTTATGATGATTAATGTATCCATTCACATGTATGTTGTCTCATCAGAAAGCAAAACATTTTATAAAAAATTCTTATTTTCATTAATTCTATGTAAGAAGTTAACAGCAAACTGCAATCTTTTGTTTTTATCAGCAGGTTTAATTTCATATATTTCCTTCTACCTGAATTTTAGCATCCCTCACTATTTTTTCCAATGCTATATTAAAGTTAGGCATGCTAAATCATTACCTGCCTCAGACCTCCTATCCTGCACTTGCCACACATTTCATTTTGTATCAGTCACTGCAGCCGTTACAAACTTTATCAGCAGGATATTATCAGATACGGATATTAGCGATAATTATTGCGATTAAATCAGATTTTAGACACATTTTGAGTGTTGGCCATTTTGAAACGGATAAACATGATATGGGGATGTGTAATAGCTTAGAGATTTATTAACTTAGAGAATCATTTTTCCTTCTACAGTACCGTGTTATAAGTTAGAGATCGACCTGTGTAATAAGATAGAGGTTCCGTACTGTGTATTAACTTAGAGACTACAGTTCCGTCAAGTGTGTTGCACTGTGTGTATATGTTGTGTCTGTGTTAGAAAATAAAACAAACAGTTCAGAAATAACACACAATTTCTTGCTTTTAATTATATTTTTCAACAAATCCGGTTTAGATCTTTAAAAAAACTCTAGAATTTCTTAATTTCATATCTTTTTCACTTTTCCTATAACAACATATTTCAGAAATTGTTTTAAAATTTTATTATTACTTTATTTTGCCATTTTGAAGGATAGTATAAGACATTTTTTTTTGGTAAAAAGGACTTAACAAGAAAATCCTTAAAATAATAATCATTTGTATGGATTAAACATTAATAAAACCAAGTTCATGGTAATTAGTAAAGAAACAGTTGTGGACTTAATGGTCAACAACATATCTAAATGTTTATTTTTGACAATTATCTGTATAGAAAAGTAGAAATATTGGTGTTTTATCGAAAAAAAACAGCGTAAGTTTATATGAATTCATTAATTCATAATTAATTCATTAATTTACGGCTGTTTGCTTAATTCAATTCGGATATGGTTTGAATAAAGCAGCTTTCAAACAATATTTTTATATTATTATTACTGTTACTACTACATATGTAAATTACTATACATTTACAGCATTGCAAATGAGCCTTTCAGAACAAAACCTATCCAAATCAACTTTATATTTTAATAATATATCTTCCTTTAACTAAGCGAGTTCTACTTGTTACATAAAAGATACTGAAGTGCCTGCAAGCAGCGGCGTCGGCAACATATACACACGGTGCAACACACTTGACGGAACTGTAGTCTCTATGTTGATACACAGTACGGAACCTCTATCTTATTACACAGGTCGATCTCTAACTTATAACACGGTACTGTCGAAGGAAAAACGAATCTCTAAGTTAATATAGGTTATTAACTAGGTTATTACACCTTCCCCATGATATTACTAAGCCATATTATTCAGTGCTTTTTGTATTGGAAATTTGTTTTTAAGAAAATTCATGTAGTGCTTTATAAATGGAATAATATATTTTTGTAACGTGCACGGTCGAGTTGAGCTTCGAATATCGAAATGTTCGTTCTAACACGTCAGCGAAACAGCTGCGTGATCCGATTGTATAAATTGAATTGTTTGTGTAATATTGCCGCATCACAGATACACTACCTCGGGTTATAAAATCGAGATAAAACTTGGCGTAGTCGATACTCGTCCTTAATGTTCATACACACACCTTATGCGCCGACTATTTCGTCTATAACGTGCTTGCAGTTTATTGCTTGCCGATTTGCAAATCGATCGGCTGAAGTCTGAACAGACGAGACGTGGCGATGTACAAATATGTGCAGTCATATCGATGCTATTCGCATCCGATAAACGTACAGCGCGGTGTCAGATCCGATGACAGCTGCATCCCTCGCTGTACCGAGTAAATTACCGTATGTTGAAAGCATTGTGGCAGTACGGGAAATCGATTTCCCAGATTGTGGTTAATTTCCTTTGAGTTTGTCTAAAATTTTTACTTGGTCAGGTGATTCTAGTTTTCAAAACCTTTTTTGTTCATCGAAACCCTTACAAAGGTGCTATTTTCAAAGTACCGTAACAGAAATTCAGTTACACTACCTCAAAACAGGAAAGTCTTTTACGTGGCAAAAATCTAAATTTTCAAAATCATCTGGTCAGATTTCCTTCAAATTTTGGTTCAAAAGATTCATAACTGAAATCAGTGCACCAAAATTTGAAACACATTATAATTTTTCGGGAAACAGTCTAATATGTTTTTTGTTTTATTTAACCAGGTGGTTTAGAAATGAGAAATCCTCCGTAATACTCACCCTCAACCAAAGGCTGCGTGACGTGTGTAGCTGAAATGCCGCGCCGAAGCAGAAGACCTTGGCAGAAGAAGAGTCAGTGAATGCTATCACTGTTACTGCGAACAGTGTTCTTAGCCCTGAGCAGTGAGCAGCTGTGATTGTTCTTCAACTACCCTGCTCAGTGCTCAGTATTCTTTGCTCTTTGTTTTACAAGGAATTTACGTGAACAAAGTAATAATAAGAGGCTAGTGAAAGTTAGGTGAATTAAAACTTAACCTATTAGTGATTTATTATTAATAACACATATTATTTATTTACGCTTATTTGTTTTATTTTCTATTTATAAAATAGAATTTTTTACTTTTACTATTCAATCATAGTTTCAGATGCTTTAACTATTAAATTTTCCTAATTATTTTTTACTATTTAAATTATTTTTTTTCGAATTTGAAGTTTATATTTGCTTAATTTTTAATTGCTTAATTCATTGTTTTTTTTCGCATAGACCACTGTAATAATATTACAATTTCCCCCTAATATATATTTTTTTAATTAATTATAATTAATTAGTTTTTTTAAATTATAATATTTATTTTTAGCAAATTATTTTTTAGACATGATTTCTTTTGCCAGACAAGTAAATTATGAGAAGTATTTTTCGTAAAAAAATTAATAGCATAATAAACAGTACGGAGCAATGAACAGTTAGCGCACGGTAGCACGTTGTCTTATTAGTAAACTGTTCTCTAAACTGTGATTAAGTCACTGCTCTTTTACGCAACTGCTCGGAGCATTCATTGTTAAAAGGAAAACGCTCTTAAGCCGACCACTAGGCAGCATTGAGCAGTGAGCACTTAGCACACGGCTGCACGCAGTCTTTTTTGGAGACTTTTCTATTATCTGCGATTAAATCACTGCTACTTTTCATGCTCTTTTACGTAACTGCTCAGAGCATTCATTGCTAATAGAAAAACGCTCTTAAGACCACCACTAGCCGTGAATGATGATGAAAGGAAAAATATTACTAAATTTCATAAACAAATGCGTCGTAGTGTTTAGCGTTGTAGCACTATATTTTGCAGTTCTAATCCTAGAAGCCTAATCACACAATCCTTGAAATGGAACTTACCTCTCCTTCAATTTTCAGCGAGTCTTCGTCACTGTATCCTAAACTGCGCATGTGCTTCAAATACGCCGACATGATCGGTCTGTCTGCCAATAAGAGATCAGATTCTTTACCTTCCGGTTTTCTGATTTTCGGGTGTAAAAACGGTTTCGTTTTGTCGTAGTAAATACCGTATTCGGTCTGTTGCAAGGGGATCGGTATTGTCTCGAAAGTGGTGGGATGGATGGTGAACAGCTTTTTGGGATAGGGTTTTTGGAAATTTTGAAAATCGTTTTCTATTGGGGATATTTCTAGATTGGAACTGTTATCGGAGGACTTGCTAATGGTGGATTCGCTCGCGCTGGACGATTTGTTTCGCAAGTGTTCGGGTGTGGAAGTGCATAAACGGGAATTGTCTTCGATGAATTTGTGTTTTTTGTTCTGGTCGATTTCGCCGAGAGTGTTTAAAAGGTTTATTTTTTTGAATTGCAATTTCCGCAAATTGAAAACCGTGTCCACTTTGGGCACGTTCAACGAAAGTCGAGAACCGCGTACGGTTAAATTTATCGGCACGTGCGAGGTTTTCGGAGTGTCGATAAAATTTTCGGATTTGGGGGAGGATTTGTTTTCCAAATATTTCGGTTTTTCGTCATACATGAGGCTGTTATTATTTTCGGTGCACGGTCTTCCAGAAAAACTATAATCTTCATTTAGATCGTAGTTTTCCTGGTAGACGCTTTGCTGGACTTCCGTTTGGTTTTCGTTGGTTTCGTCTTTAGTAATCGGCGAGTTTAGTTTCAGCAGTTTCGGTTTGGAATCGAGGCATGGGACTTCGACGTCTGATCTCTTCTGGCAGTCGACACAACCAAGCAGGTATTTTGTAACGGCCTCTCGCGGCAAGAAGGCGAAGCTCTCTGTGATCTGGAACAAGGGCGAGGAAGAGATTAAGTGACACTCCCTTCAGGGACTGATTAGTAGTTCAGCGGTGTAACAAATTGCATTGAATTCTTTATACTGTTGCAATACTCTAAACGCTCGCATTTTTAATCTGTATTATTAACTCTAACTTTGTTTCTAATAATACTTCAGCAAGCTGATTTCTGTGCGGTTTGTATTAAATAAAAAGAAAATCTATTCTTTCGAAAACAACTAAGAGTTTGAAATATAATTTACTTTTCTGTGACAGCTGAATTGCACAGTTTGTTTAAACCGTTTAAAATTGCCACTTAGGGTCAGTTTAAGGGGCATTTGAATAGTACAGATAATTAGATTTTGGGGCATTGGAATTGGTACAAGATTTAAGAGTTATTTGAATTGCACTCTTAGTTTCAGTTGGTGTTTGAATTACAAAATGGTTAGTTAATCATATAACATATTGGAGACTAACCAATAGAACTTGTGTTGACTAACCAATAGAACCAATCACCTTGTGTTGAATCGGAGCAAAAGTGAAATTGTACTTGAATTTTTCAAATGATCAGCTATAGAGGCATTCAAATCGCTTCGAATTGAACCGATGGTCGATTCAAGGGATGCTCGAATTGTAGTGATAGTTGGGTGTAAGGGGTGTTTAAAGTAAACAGGGGTGATGTAACAGTTTCAGTTTCAGTAAGAGTTTCAGAGATGTTTGAATTGTACTGAAGATCAGATTCAAGGGGCGTTTGAATTGTACCGATGGTCATATTCAAAGGCTGTTTAAAATAAATAGACAGGTAGCTTCAGAGATGTTTGAATTGTACCGATGGTCATATTCAAGGGCTGTTTAAAATAAATAGACAGGTAGCTTCAGAGATGTTTGAATTGTACCGATGGTCATATTCAAGGGCTGTTTAAAATAAATAGACAGGTAGCTTCAAAGATGTTTGAATTGTACCGATGGTCATGTTCAAGGGCTGTTTAAAATAAATAGACAGGTAGCTTCAAAGATGTTTGAATTGTACCGATGGTCATGTTCAAGGGCTGTTTAAAATAAATAGACAGGTAGCTTCAGAGATGTTTGAATTGTACCGATGGTCACATTCAAGGGCTGTTTAAAATAAATAGACAGGTAGCTTCAGAGATGTTTGAATTGTACCGATGGTCACATTCAAGGGCTGTTTAAAATAAATAGACAGGTAGCTTCAGAGATGTTTGAATTGTACCGATGGTCATATTCAAGGGCTGTTTAAAATAAATAGACAGGTAGCTTCAGAGATGTTTGAATTGTACCGATGGTCATATTCAAGGGCTGTTTAAAATAAATAGACAGGTAGCTTCAGAGATGTTTGAATTGTACCGATGGTCATATTCAAGGGCTGTTTAAAATAAACAGACAGGTAGCTTCAGAGATGTTTGAATTGTACCGATGGTCATATTCAAGGGCTGTTTAAAATAAATAGACAGGTAGCTTCAGAGATGTTTGAATTGTACCGATGGTCATATTCAAAGGCTGTTTAAAATAAATAGACAGGTAGCTTCAGAGATGTTTGAATTGTACCGATGGTCATATTCAAAGGCTGTTTAAAATAAATAGACAGGTAGCTTCAGAGATGTTTGAATTGTACCGATGGTCATATTCAAAGGCTGTTTAAAATAAACAGATAGCTTCAGAGATGTTTGAATTGCACTGTCGGTCAGATTTAAGAGGTGTTTGTATTTCACAAATGCTCAATTTGAATGTTGTCTGAATCGCGCTTATAGTAGTTTCAGGCAAGTTTTAATCACACTATTAGTCAGTTCGTATCGTATCGATAACAGATTCATGGTGTTTGAATTGCACTGTGGACAGTTGAAGTGGATGCTTTAATTTCACTGAAGGTCAGCGTCTTATTGTACCATTTGTTAGATTTACGTAAATTCAAATTTTACTGATTTTTTTAGGAGTGGTTGAATTTAAAAATGGTCAGTTTCAATTGGAGTTCTAGCTGTAGGGTAACAGTGGTTAATTTTAGGAGTGCTTTGTACAGTCATGTACTACTGTTATGGGTTTCATTGGGTTGCAATATGTCTGTTCTCATGAAGATACATAGTAGGTGTATAACTACTTTGGAAAAACCCAACAGCTTGTCAAACAACGTTCGTAAATATAAAATAATCGCACACAGCTCTCTCGCTGACGTGAAGGAACGAATTTCTAATAGTAATTTTCTTTGCTGAACGTTTTTGAAGTTATGATTTCACCATCATAATCAGCAATAAAACCTACATACTTTAGCACTTTTAATTTTCACATTACATTGAAAATACGAAAATTTACCGCCGTTAAAAAATTTCTTAGTTTCAATGGATTTCAAAAGTTCAAGACTTTATGCAGTTTTTAACGCTGATTACGACGATGAAATAGGTTTTTTGAAAAACGTAAAGACCAAAATGTTACGAATTTTGAAATGGCCGCTATTTTAAAAATGTTGAATGAATTTTGATGGTTGACAAGCTTGTCTATTATTACCACAATCGATTTTTAAATCAAATTGTACCAAAATTGTGAACGACCCTTCACTAAATAAATTTTAACAACTTCAAAAAGTGTTGTAGAGGTCAAGATCAAATTCCCGGGTCTCGATCTTACTCCGGTAGTTTTATGCCTCGTTTTTCCAGTAGAAAGTCGATAATAAAACCAGTTAGTCTATTGAGACCAAACCTAAGGGTACATTTAGTTTTCATCCCTATTCGAACCTGCATATCGGACCAGTCAGTCCAGTTAAAAACTATGATTTTTCAGTTTTTCTGTACTTAGTTCAGATTCGATGCTTTCATTATTTTAACTTATTACAATTAAGTAAATACTTTAAACGATAAAACTTTTCACAAAACAACGTAACACTGAAATGAAATCCCTACTGTATTAATTTCCTATCGTATCCTCTTGGATTGCTGTTCCGTATTTTTCTGGTTTCGACAATCGGGTCAGCAGCGAAAGGTCTTGAAAGCAATTTAAAACAAAACAGCCTCGTGTATGACGCAGACATCGTAGCCCTAACATGTTTTCCTCTTAACCTCACAAAATGACCTCTTTATCTCGTACGCTTTACCGACTTTTGTTTTTTAACTGCAGTGCCGGGGAGTGTGTACAAAAATTGAAAACCTCGAGGTCGCATGCACTGCCAGAGTGAGATTGGCGTGAAACAATCCAAACACGCGTCTTTTCGTAACTTACATTAAATCACATAAATAATAGCAGCACGCAGCTGTCTTGTTAACGTGATAGAAGCGAATTTCCAAAAGTATTTTGCTTTATCTTACTGTGTGTTTACATGTATTAGGATTTTAAACTATCAAGTAATAAAAAAACGAACCCTGACCGCATCAAATTAAATTTTTCTTAATTTAAAAAGATTTTGAAAATTAAAAATACTAATTTCGCAGTTTTAACGATGATTATGATGGTGAAATTGGATTTCTAAAACCAATTAAAACAAAAAAGTTATGAATTTTTAAATATTTGAAATGGTCGCCATTTTGAAATTATTGAAAGAAATTTATTAGTTAACGAACTTGTCCGAGGTATTACCATAATCGATTTTTATACTAAGTTTGAATCAAATCGGACCAAAATTGCAAAAAGGGAGCCTACTAACATACAGAGTATATGTACATTTTAACGACCCCCTCAGTGATGTAGAGGTCAGGATCTGTGATCATTTCTTCAAGGCCTCGCCTCGGGTCTGGGTGTTACCATGATTGCTGCACCAATAGCTCTTTTTTAAATGGAAATTCGTAAATAAAAAATATGGACACTTCCTGACTTGAAAAACAAATCTTTAAAACGCAGTGCAATTTAGACTACACTGGTCACTTGACTTACCGCTTTGTAGGTCCTTTTCTGTCCTGCATGTCGGCCTCCACGGCCTTCCAGTTCTACGTGGACGCTGTAGATAATGTCGAAGAACTTTTCAACTACAGCGACACGTTTGTACACCTCTTCGCCATCGCCCTGGAAGTGAATCAAAAATATTTCTTTAAAAAGAATATTTTGCTTTTAGAGGATTTATTCAGGATTTTTATGAAGAATAATATCTAGGCCTGTATTACTGCTAAGGTAATATATATATATATATATATATATATATATATATATATATATATATATATATATAAATTTCTACTTTTTAACTTTCTATCTTTGTTTCTTGGTTTTCTTCTTGTTTTCAGAATATATCAATTAAAAAAAAGACAGAACATTCTACTCTATAACTTTGGAAATAGGAATTTCTTATTAAAAAAATTTTTTAGTGTATTCATATTTGTAAAGTAAAACGTAATCATAAGTGAATTTTTGAAAATCGCCATTCTATAAAAATTCCTATTTGAGTTACGCCAGGTGGCTACCAAATTAGGAGCGGAATTGTGATGAACGAAGCGGACTATGCATTCAAAACATAACCTATTGTTTCTAATGTAAGTGCGACCACTGTAATCCAACCACGTAGTAGCATTTCTTGCGCATGTAGAATTCCCCTCTGGCGCCCTCCGACAAGGACGTCTGCAAGTTTGAGTCTACAAACTGTTTATTGTTTATTTTATAACCTGCGAACTGATACCACTTAACGATAGTGAGACAATAGGAGGGAACTTAGTGAGAGAGTGGGACTCGATCTCTCACTCACACATTTTTTCTCTCCGTCTCACTGGTGTTCTTAGCAGGCCGTTTTCTAAGCTGCTGATCTATAAAAGCGCAACGGAGTTGAACAGAGTCAACCAGCGACGCTGGCTCCACTCAACGGATTTTCGACTCTATCAAGTTTGGTTTTGAAGCTGACTCCGCTTCCCCCACCTCGCTGACCACGCCTACAAACTTATTATTTATCGTTACCTAGATTACCGTTGCCTAGTTTACGGTTTTGGAGCATAGTTACATAGGCCTAAATATTTTAATTTAAAAGATATAAACGCTTTCTTTAAACTGACTGAACTCCACTTCCGGTTGCCGTTCATTTTCAATCCGCTCTGCATTTAGTGGCCGCCAGGCCTTACATTTTTTACAGATTATTTTAACAACTTCATTACACTTTTAGCACTACTTCATTTTAACACAGCCTGAATTCTACTTCAGATTTTTTTTATCGGTGAAGTAATTTAAATTTTACTATTTTTATTTACAAATCAGTTATAAAGTAGCATAAATAATGGAATAAAGGACAGTATTCTTCAAAGACAGTTCGATGGCATCAGTTAAAATAATTAAATTTAAGATAATTTTGTGAGGTTGGCCCACAAAGTGGGCAGGGAATTGCCTTAGTTACGTATTTAAACTATCTTTACCTCGAGTTTCCTTTACATGAACTTGTACTGTTTTTTTTTTTGTTAGGTATATTTAATTGACTGATCGTAAAAGCAGTTCTCTTAAAATAATTTCACACTCTCGCGTCTACAAGTTGACTCGAAAGAACGGGTTTCAATTTAGAAAACGAGCACAAATATCAGCAGAAGAAGTTGAGGGGTTGGGTTGCACCGGCGCTCTCCCAAGACGCTCTCCGAAGATGTCTCCTGAGGGACAGTTTCCGGAATAGTTTCTGCTTCCCCGAAGGCCTTGACGGTGACGTCACAAATCCGTAGTGATGGCTGACTTGTGTTTGCCTCGGGGTTGAAATCCCTTCAGGGCTGCTTGCAGACGCCGCGGTGTTGGGAAACTTCGACTGTCACGGCCAAAGTAATTTGTACGGTACTGGAAGTTAGCGAAGGGTGGAAAATGTAGCCGCAAAATGCGAGGGAAGGTTTTGTTTCCCCGAGAAATAGAATTTAGGTCAAGCAAATTAACATTTTTGTAACTATACCAATTACGTGGTACATAGAAAATACTGTGATGCGGATAAGAATTGATTTTTAGATATCGCAGGGTGTGTCCGTTTTCAGGTGTTCCCGACCGAAAAAAAAGTAGTATAACGTCTTTGTCTGTTCATCTGGGCACAAACGATTTGATTATTTGCGATAAAAGTCTTTGCTCGTCCTCGAAGCCTTATATTTTCATTTTTAAGCCTTTTTTCACAAAAAACTTTAAACATTTACAAATTACGATTTGAAAAAAATCAGATATTACGATTAATCCAATTTCGCTTATACGTAGTCTTTATTTTTTAAATTTTTAACTTAATTTTTTGTTTTGTTTAACGTCCATACTTTACGCCAGTTAGAATAATGATGACGAGGATCAGAGTTAACGGTAAGGGAAAAGCAACGGTAATAACTGCGGCTAGAAATAAGAACCTTATGATGCGCAGTTCAGAAACGCAACAGACTGACCGGTGCTTTACCACATCGACCACCGAGTCCCTGCGTAGTCTTTATGGAGCAAAACGAAAAAAATGCATATTTTCAACTCGGCATATTTTCAGATTTTGCTAAAATATGAAAATTCATAGATAAAAACAGTGTAACATATTTGGAGTACAATATATTTACTCTTCGGCAAATTAAAATTTAATTGTAACTATCCTCAAGTTTATTTCAATTTTTGCGATTTTTTTAGAAAATCGTTACTTGCTTTTCAAGTTTTGCGTACCGAGTTGTCTGATTAATTTAAAGAAAATCTGTAGAATCTATTTCGCGAAATGGAATCTGATATATGCACTATTTTTAATTGCTTTCAAGCAAAGATTTTGAATGGATTTTTGGAGAAAGTCAGTGCAGTTTGTCGTATATTTACGGTTAATTGTTTCCTTTAACAAGTTATCAGAATTTTTTGAAAAAACGCTTTATTACATTCATTTAATAATAATTTAGGCACGCAACTGTCTCGCTGACGAGAAATAAGCGATTTTTAATTATTTTTTATAAATCTGATTTTATCAACATAATCAGCGGTAAAATCTGTATAAATTGGCATTTTAAATCGCCTTTTAACGCTAATTACAACGTTGAAATCAGATTTTCAAAAACATGTATGTAATGAAAAAGTTATGTATTCTTGAAGGTCTGACATAGCCACGATTTTGAAATTTATGAATGAATTACGTTAGGTAACGACATTGTTCAAGCCATTACCGAAATCGATTTTTGTATCGAATTTGTATCATATCGGGCTAAAATTGCGATGGAGGAAAACACACACACACACACACAACACACACACACACACACAAATTATACATTTTTTTTAAACTTCAAAAATTGATGTAGGGTTATGACGGCACTTATTTGAAGTTTCCGGAACTGGATCTTACTATGATTAACGCTCCAATAGTTCATTTGAAAATGGAAGTTTACTAATAAATAAAATTATTATCCTGTAGTTGTTTCCAAATCGTATGCAATAAATAAGTTAGTCTCAAAACCGATATAAAATGTTTCATTAATTCCCTTTCCACTGATACAGCTTTGACGTGCGGTTATTGCAGATAAAAGTGTTCAGTTAATCGTTAATCCCAGTAAATGTTCACGTGTTGAGCACAAAAAATATGTTCAACAACAACACTTAATTCGTTAGGCTGTGACCTTTCAATTCGAATTTCATCATATTTTATTTAAATAATGTAAGCAATTTAGTTTTAATAATCGACTGTTTTAATTTATTATTCTGCGTTCCTGCCGAATATGCGTTGCAAAATGAGCGGTCATTATGGTAGGTCCCAAGTCCTGGATGACGTAATAAGCCCCAATTGTTACGTATAAAACAATTTTAGTATGTGCGTGCGATCGAAGTTAGATAATAATCAGAAGGAACGAACGACTATAATGGTTTTTGCTTCCCGGATTTCTGGTGGAACATCAGTAATTGAATGAGAAAATTTGAGTAATGTTTTTGCAGTATTTATTTCAATGTTTGATTTTTCGTTCCTACTGTGAATATTGTTTTATTATTTATTCAATACTACAACTAAGTACAATGTATCCAGTAGTTACAATTGTAAATATGTCACTGTCACAGTATTAGTTAGAAATCATTCCTATGAATGAACCACTGCACCAGGTCTTCTGGTCTTGTCCTCTTCAGTCTCCGCTCCACATTTCTGCCCGCAATCATAACAATGTTAACATAATTGTGAAGCCTACGTTTATGCTGCACAGCTATGGATCTTAGCACCCTTCCTATGTTCATCTTAAGGTCTTTATGGATATTATCATTCTTAACATGATATGGTGCACCAACAATCCCGCGCAGTAACTTATTTCAAAAGATTGTATTATATTAAGGTTAGTTTTCTTGGTACAACTCGTACATCCAGACTGGTCTCAAAACCTGCTTGTATAAGAGCAGTTTGTTTGACAAATCTAGTTGACTTTTTTTTTCAGTTTGATGTAGGTTTTCCAATTAAACTTCGCATCTAAAGTCATTCCCAAGTATTTCGCCTCCAGTTTGGACGAAATCACTTGTGAGTTTGCATATTTATTATAGTTCTATTTGTAAAATTAACGTGAGTAGATTTAGTCTCTTTCAGCTTGACGCCACTTTTTTATCAAAAAACAAAATCCTGGGTTTCCTGGAGCTTATCTGATGCTCCTCTACAGTATCCCCAACAGCTAACGCAGCAGTATTGTTCGCAAAAGTGTCTACTATGAATCTGACCAATTTAAAATACATCCATATCATACTAAAACTTTGGAACCGCAGCACACCCAATCAATTTGCGCTTGATAACATTTAATTATGATCGATATTTTTATATTATCGATGTTAGAATAAAAAATAAGTCCTTTTTTCTTTAATTCTTTCTTTATATTTCTTCAATGTGTAATCGTTAAGGTTAATGTCAATAGCCTTTTCTCAGTTTATGAAAAGGAAACAAAAAAAATCTTTGTGTGGAACTGTGAGCAGCACAGTTCCAGCGGCGAGGTGTTTGTTGTTCCCACGCGCACGTAGGAAGCTGAACATTAGGCTGCAAGGGAGAGACAGCACTGTCGATCTCGCAGTGCCGATACTGACGTGTTGTGCTTAAAACCGTGTAACATATCCTTGAATGTGATAAGTAGAGTGTAGAATTAAATTATTATCCTGTCTCCAACTGTTTATTTTCTTTTAAGAATAACAACTTTTCTAAGAAGCACTGTGAATTTGGAAAGACGAATTGCGCTTACAGTGCTTTAAATTGAGAAACATCCTCGGTTTTCATCCAGAGACCAAGAATAAAATTATTAATCTTTTCGCGCAAATTAAAACACGAAGTATTTCATTTTTTAAATGAATATACGGTATTAAGCTGTAACAATTTAGTATAAAATAAGTACAAAAATGTTTCATTTTACTCTTTTTAAATTTTTTAAATTTTCTTGTGTATTTTCTTTTGACAGTTTTGTTTTTTCCTTTTAAACAGTTTTAAAAAAAAAGGGTAAACATTTCTGGAATAGCATTCTCACTAATTTTATCTACAAGACGTCACTGACTGAAACGTTTTGCCGAAAGTCAGCGGGTATCATATAACGACCCCGTGAGGTGTCTATAAAAGTAAAACTGGAGTTGCCGGTTCTCGCTGGAGCCCTTCATGTCCGCACAGTGCTGGCGCGTGACTCTGACACTCGGCCAAAGCACCTCGTTACCGTCGGCCTATCATAATCGCCGAGAACTGCAGATGCCTTCAAGGGAAAGTGTTTGTAATGAATTTAACGTGTTGCACGTGTTAATATAATGCTCAACTTAAAATTGTTTTTAATAACAGCTTCTTCTCAATCAGTTCACAATAAAATGTTCAAAATGAGAGAATTACCGCGACAACGACGATTTTAGTTCAACAGTGGGGAGTGCGAACAATTGCTTATCGAGAATACACACCGACAATTTTTCAAACGTTAGAGCACCGAAGTGTTTATAATCAAAGCACAAGTCTCAAAATTGAGTGTAAAATACTTGATGTTGAGCTGGCGCATCCGAGGTATTAAAGTACCAGTCAGTCTGCTCAGCCTCTAAACTTGCGCACCTGAAGGTCGTAGATTCGAGACTGATGTTACTTCCATAGATTATCCTTGCTGTTAATGCCAACTGGCAGAATTAAACCTGATTAATTAGAATTAATGCCAACTGTCAGAATTAGTCAAACTGATAGTGATAGATAGTGAAACAGATAGATAGTGAGATAGATAGGTAGTGAGATAGACAGATAGTGGAGTACTTGGATTTGAGATAGATAGTAGTTAGAGGTAGAAAATAGATAGGTGAAGCAGATAGATAGTGGGATAAATAAATGTGAGATAGATTGATAGTGGGTTAGACAGGTGTGAGACATACAGATATTGAGATAAATAGGGAGATAGATAGATAGACAGTGAAATAAATAATGAGATAACTAGATAGTGAGATAGACAGATGGTGAGCTAAATAGTGAAATAAATATAAAGTAAGATAAATAAATAGTGAGATATATAGTGATTTAGATAGTAAAATAAATAGATAGTGATATAAATAGATAATGAGATAGATAGTGAAATAAACAGTGAGATAGGTATGTTATGTGGTAGATGAGATAGTTAAATAGATAGTAAGATAAATAGTGAGATAACAGGATGTATCGATCAAAATCTCAGATTGTTTTTTTTCAATTACGATTAATGAAGCATTTGAAACGTTCAAACTATATTGAAAATACGAAAATGAACCCTGACTGCCGTTAAATATATTTCTTTACTTTAACGCATTTTGAAAACTCAAAATGCTAATTGATTCAGTTTTCAACGATGAAATCGGATTTTCAAAAAGAATATAAGAGAAAAAAGTTATGAATTTTTAAAGTTTTTAAATGACCGCCATTTTGAAACTGTTGAAAGGATTTTGCTGGGTAACGAAAACATCCGAGTTATTAACATAATCGATTTTCATGCCAAAGTTGAGCCAAATCGGACCTTGCGAACGTGAACTTGCCAATACTCACACACACACACACACACACACACACACGCGCGAGCGTGCGCTCATAACTTCTAAAACTGATCTAAAGGCCAGAATCGGTGCTCATTTGAAGTTCTGAGTCTGGGTCGTACCATGACGACCGCTGCAGTAGTTCATTTTCCCAAGGGATATTCGCTTATAAATATATGCAGTAATTAAGGGAATTGGATGTTAAATATAGTCGTACAATTATTCAGCGAACCCAAAAAACAATACGAATTTTTACATGATAATAGGGCACTCATAATTGGAAAGCCTAAGGCGTACAAGGGAACCTCATCCCCTAGGTAAAGGCGGATGCAAAATCTCCATTTGTAATATTTGAATCTTCCACTTCCGGTTATTGTGTGACGCAGCACCACGTTCAGATTCTCTCCACTCTTAATAAAAAACCGCGAACATAGTTGAAAATACGCTTCATTCTGTCCCACATCGACAAGAAAGGATTTCGCCCAGCTATCGATCTTCCAAGGGGGATGGGGGCGGAGTGGGGTGAGGAAGTACCTTGCCCCTCTGGGGAGGGTTACTTTGGGACTTACTGGGGGTGCGGGAGTGCGGGAGTTCAACCCTCCCACACACGCAAGCACACAATTTTCGTCTCATACAAAAAAACATACTATCCGTAACAACGCTATCAACCGAGTGGAAAGGGGGTAGGGGGAGAAAATAAAGGCAGCGGGGTGTAGGGTGTAGGTAAGGTGAAATCTGTGAGCTTGAGTTCGTGGACTGAAGTTGGACGGGTTAAAACACGCCGTGACACTTCTACACGTACAATTTATTTAAAACCAAGACGCACACGTATAGGTCGCTATATTATGTCCTGGAATTTCACTTCCGGTTTGGTTAAAACTTTAAAACAAATTAAAACGGCGGCCAAGG
Organism: Callitettix versicolor; assembly: GCA_022606455.1. NCBI lineage: Eukaryota > Metazoa > Arthropoda > Insecta > Hemiptera > Cercopidae > Callitettix > Callitettix versicolor. Next base: position 44,340,738 of record CM040185.1, on the reverse strand, counting down.
TTCATTTTCGCCTTTTTTCACTTATACCTGAACCCGTACACCAATCTGAGTTCTTAATACAATCGAAATTCGGTAACGTTTTTAATTTTTGTCTGTTGTATTTGAACCAAATTTGTTTGTAGAGAGGAACCCGTACAGTATGGGTGTAAGCTCTACAGGTCTATTTCAAAACCCAAGAACCAATTTCAGAAAAGGAATTTTTGAGAATTTCTTGCCCAAAATACTAGCACACGCGGGGAAAATTAAAAAAAAGATTTCGGTGTGTGTGTGTGCGTGTGTTCTACGTTAGTCAGTTAGTTTTTGCCAACACTCGCACATAGAAAACCGATGATACTTTTCAAGCAAGTCTGATTTTTCCACACTCGGAAAATTTTTTTTAACTTTTCAAAATAATTTTTAAAAAATCAGCTCCATCAATTGTGATCAAATTTTGCTCAAGTATAGTCCAAAAGTGACCAAATAAAACGTATGTAGTAGCTATACGTTTATAACATTTTAAGTTATAGCAGATGAACTATAACTTAAAACAATTCTGTTCATAGCTAACGTAAAAGGGAGAAATCAACGTATTGCTCACATGATATTGATTGGTGTAATCAGTTCACCTTAATATGGTCATATATGAAGTTTTATAATTGAAGAGAATTTACATAAGTTTGTTTAAAAAACAACAAAAAATTTTATGAATTTTTCGTAGAAATACAGCCTTTTAAAAGCCTCAAAACTGAAAATGGTACAATTTTAATGACATATTGGGATTCAGTTATCTTTTTTAGTTATTTGATGTCCCACATAGTGTTATCAGATGCAAAACCATAAACTCCAAAATTTTAGCTCTTTTAAAGCCTTGAATTAAAAAAAAAAATGTAAAATTCAAGCGACGTATTCAGACTCAAGCTAAATGTTTTTGTAAATTTACTGTTTTTTTGTTCGTTAATGGTTAAAAAATCGACGTTCTTCAGTTTTAATAGCATATTCGGATCCAACGTAAAATGTCTTTTAAATTTGAATACCCCATTCGAAATAACCCATACGTAACTCACTAAAATTATTCTCTAGCTCCGCAATTTTTTATCAACATTACCGGTAAACAATAGGTTTCTATTAAAAGCTGTTTAGTTCAGTGTTATAGATTTTAAGTAAAAATCGATTGATCCTTTCTCTCTTTGTCGTGTTTAGAAATTTTGTGACACAGACAAAATTTTGAATAGTTTGGAAATCGATCCTGAGTTTTTGTGTATAAAAAAATTCATTTTTTGCATTTTTAACGGTTGTAGAATTTGGGCTTGTAAAAACAGTAAATTCTTCGTCTTTGATTATGGAGAGAGTAATAAATATTACGTTTGAGGTGTTATTTAAAAAACCAAAAATATATCCTGTTTGCCTCTCGGGGTTTTCCGATTTTCTGTCAAATCGTAAACTGTTTTGAGTTATCAATATTCTTAAAAACAAATTTTGATTAAAATCTAAAGTGCCGATTTTTATAAATTAGGCCGATTTTTCTGTTGTTTTCCCAATATTTTCCGAAATGTATTTTTTTTTAAATTTGTGTAATATCGTTGCAACATTTCTTTACGGATATATCCACCAAAAGCTATCTATTTTTGCACAGTCCTCTTACGTTCTGTTTACTCCGTACATTGATAAAGTATAAGTGGGTTGGTTTGAGGGAGTGAATTAAAGGCAGCAAGGTGAAATCTGTGGGCTTAGCGTTCGTGTAAAATGTACAATGTAGTCTGAAGTCGGGTGGTTAAAAATGAATGATTTAGATGGGGCAGATAGAGGGTGGCGGGAACTTACTGATAAATTTGAGTATTCATAGTGGAAGCCGGTCCTCCCCTTCCCACTCATCCCCCACCCCGCGTATATTTAATGCATGCCCCACACCCTCGAGCACGGAACAAATGATATTTCAAATATGGACTGTCCTCGCAGGTGTACAAACCTAACGGAACAATATATTCCTTTCTTTCGGTATTCAGGAAATGTACAACTTCTGCTGAATAAATTGCCGATGGATTTTTTTTTACAATATCCGTTTCGCGTTGTTTTTACTGAATCGTGTAATACTTCTGTAGTAAAAACATTGCGCCAACTGTCTGACATTTTAATTATATTATTTAAAAAAAGCAAACATATGTTTTGCAATTTTCACGTAACGGTTCGAAAACTGTCGTAGGACTACGGAAAATTTAAGCAATTTATTGAAATTAGTATAATTTAGTTATTCTCTCCTACAAAGATTCACAAGTAAATTTTAAATAATCGCCGCACGCAGCTGTTTCGCTGACATGACGGAAACGAATTTCAAAAAGTAATTTTCTTTATCATAACCTTTTTTCCGGAATTTGGATTACAACGTCATAATCAACAAAATGTTCATGTACTGTGTTTTAAACTTTAAAATTACACAGAAGAGACGAAAATAAACCCTGACCACTGTTAAATTTAGTTTTTTTTAATTTCAAAAAGTATTGAAAATCCAAAATGCTAATTAATTAATTTTTACGCTGATTACGATGGTGAAATCAGATTATTAAAAAATTCACAAACAAATCATGAATTTTTGAAGATTTGAAATGGCCGCATTTTGAAACTATTCAACGAATTTTGATGGTTAACAGATAATGCTTTTGCGACTAAGGAAACGACTACTATAATCATAACTGTTACTGCCATTGCAGGAGTTACTAATATTACCGAATCTATTTTTTTATTATTTTTTTTATTTTAAGGCGAAAAGCACATTAAGGCTATTATCGCCTCCCTAAATGTAAGTGTGGGTGTAAAGTGTTAAAGTCGTAAGTGTGTGTTAGACTCGGATACCGCGAGAAACGTCTAAATCCTCTCAATAGGTGCAGCTAGTCTGTACCCCCTGTGGGATGCGACTATCTATTGCTACAATGACTGTAACAGCTACTGCAATAGCGACAGTTACAAATGGCATCATCTGTGACTATTGCTCTAGCGAATGTAATAGCTTCTTTGACAGTATCAGTTACTAATAGCAGCAACTGTGACTATTGCTGTTGCTACAGTTACTAATGGCAGTTAGTAATGAAGGCTCTGTGCCAGATACTGTTGCAGCTTTTGTGACTACAACAGCAACTGATACTGCTATTAAGACAGATACTGCGACTGCGACTTAAACTGCTCCGTAGACTACTGTTACTGCTACTGTGATTAACGACAGAAACCTTTGAGAAACTTGCGACTGCAATTCGCACCTTGTGCCTTCACACCATGCAACCTACTACGACTCTAAATTCTGCATGAAAAATTCTGCTCTAACCAGTCAAGCTACTCGACGCCAGGTGTATTCCCATAAGGGAAACCTTAATGCAGCCCATTCTGTCAGATATTGAACTATTAACAGACTAAATTTATATTCTATTAATCTCTAATTGAAACCATTAAGAATGTGAAAAAATATTCTTTAACTGTTTTTAAAACGCCGCCATAAAACTGTCATAGTTGTGTTTAATTGTCTATAGGTCACTGCATCGCAAGGTCAAACCAAATTAAAGTTCTGCGATCAAAGATTACGCTGGTAGGCATGCATAAAACATTAGACATTAGAAGTGACAAATTTCAATCACAAAACCTATTAACTTGTGTTATACAGTAGTAATAAAATTGGCATGTTTTACAGGCCACTAACTCATTTTATCATTTGTTATTGTGAAACGTACGCCGCTTTTTTGATATGGGAAAGTAAGAAATTTATTGATCAGTGTGCCATGTTTGGTGACATGAATAAAGTACGCATATTTTAGTGTTTGGTGACACGCCTAAACGACACATATTTCAGTGTTTGGTGACACGCATATTTGACACGACATACAGTGACACGACTAGCTGAGTGTTTGGTAACACGCCTAAAATACGAATATTTGAATATTTGGTGACACGTCTAAAGGACGCATATTTGAATGTTTGGTGACACGCCTAAAGTACGCATAATTGAATGTTTGGTGACACACTTAAAGTACACATAATTGAATGTTTGGTGACACGCCTAAAGTACGCATAATTGAATGTTTGGTGACACGCCTAAAGTTTGCATACTTGAATGTTTGGTAACACGCCTAAAGTACGCATACTTGAATGTTTGGTAACACGCCTAAAGTACTCATATTTGAATGTTTGGTGACACGCCTAAAGGACGCATATTTGAATGTTTGGTGACACGCCTAAAGGACGCATATTTGAATATTTGGTGACACGCCTAAAGTACGCATATTTGAATGTTTGGTGACACGCCTAAAGTACGCATACTTGAATGTTTGGTAACATGCCTAAAGTATGCATATTTGAATGTTTGGTGACACGCCTAAAGGACGCATATTTGAATGTTTGTTGACACGCCTAAAGTACGCATATTTGAATATTTGGTGACACGCCTAAAGTACGCATATTTGAATGTTTGAATGACACGCCTAAAGTTACTTGAATGTTTGGTAACACGCCTAAAGTACGCATATTTGAATGTTTGGTGACACGCCTAAAGGACGCATATTTGAATGTTTGTTGACACGCCTAAAGTACGCATATTTGAATGTTTGGTTGAATATTTGAATGTTTGGTAACACGCCTAAAGTACGCATATTTGAATGTTTGGTAACACGCCTAAAGTACTCATATTTGAATGTTTGGTGACACGCCTAAAGGACGCATATTTGAATGTTTGGTGACACGCCTAAAGGACGCATATTTGAATGTTTGTTGACACGCCTAAAGTACGCATATTTGAATGTTTGGTAACACGCCTAAAGTACATATACTTGAATGTTTGGTAACACGCCTAAAGTACGCATATTTGAATGTTTGGTGACACGCCTAAAGGACGCATATTTGAATGTTTGGTGACACGCCTAAAGGACGCATATTTGAATATTTGGTGACACGCCTAAAGTACACATATTTGAATGTTTGGTGACACGCCTAAAGGACGCATATTTGATTGTTTGGTGACACGCCTAAAGGACGCATATTTGAATATTTGGTGACACGCCTAAAGTACACATATTTGAATGTTTGGTAACACGCCTAAAGTACTCATATTTGAATGTTTGGTGACACGCTTAAAGGACGCATATTTGAATGTTTGGTGACACGCCTAAAGGACGCATATTTGAATGTTTGTTGACACGCCTAAAGTACGCATATTTGAATGTTTGGTAACACGCCTAAAGTACATATACTTGAATGTTTGGTAACACGCCTAAAGTACGCATATTTGAATGTTTGGTGACACGCCTAAAGGACGCATATTTGAATGTTTGGTACACGCCTAAAGGACGCATATTTGAATATTTGGTGACACGCCTAAAGTACACATATTTGAATGTTTGGTGACACGCCTAAAGGACGCATATTTGATTGTTTGGTGACACGCCTAAAGAACGCATATTTCAAATGATGGGTGGACGAATGTTTTTGGATTCTGTAGTCCACGTTTTATATTAATTACGTCGAGAAACGTTACCAAAAATTAAACAGAATTTTTAAAATAAGTTTCCCGCAAGGGTGCAGACTAGCTGCACCTATTGAGAGAATTTAGACGTCCCTCGCGGTACCCGAGTCTAACACATACACACACACACACACACACACACACACACACACACACACACACACACACACACACACACACACACACACACACACACACACACACACACACACAACACTACACTTACGACTTTAACACTTTACACTTCCACGTACATTTAGGGAGGCGATAATAGCCTCAATGTACTTTTCGCCTTAAATAAAAAAAAAAAAATACCCTATAAGTTATTATTTCGTTACGTATATTTGGAATTTTAAATTTGTAAGTTTTTAATTAGCTATAAAATCAGCGAAAATATCTGCATAAACTGTAGTTGAAACAATGGTACCGAAATGGAACCATTAATATGTGGTGGCCGATAGTATTCATTTTTGAAATATAAAAGAAATACAAAATTGTTTTACAGATCTAATGCGATTAAAAATTTTACTTTTTGGAAACTTGTTTCTCTTAAGTCAGCGAGACATCTGCGTGCCACGATTAAAAGGTTTAAAATCATCAGGAACGCCCATACCATAGGTGTAGACTAAGCAAGTCACTCACGTAGCACCGTCTCACGCCTACCAATCAGCTGTCAAAAGCACAAAGTGGTGCATTCCACAAGTGCACGAGAGGATCGTATTTGCTCAACTCAACAGCCTGTTGTCTAATCTGTGCTTTAAATTCAGTATCAGCGCATAGATTACCGTCTTCATTTACACAAAGCAGAGGTAAAAGGAAGTGGATTTGTCTTGATTGTTTAGCATTTCATTCGTTGATTTCGACGATGGAGGTGAAATATTGTAAGCACTCGTATCGCTGTTGTTGACACGATTGGTTTAAGCTGGTGACGTGTGGATTCAGAATAGAATGTTCGCCGATTACGAATATCAAAATAGTCTGAACTTTCTGATTATTGATTTCCACTCGTATCGTGTATGGATACGGAATCGGAAGCAAAGAATTCTAAACAAATATTCCATAAGATCAACAAGATCATTTGATTATATCGTCGACTTTGTGGCGTATTTAAATTTTTAAAATTTGTGATTAATAATTTTTATTTTGTTATTTGAAAAGTTAAATGTATACTATAATTCATTTTATAGACAATACTAAACAATAAAGAATACATTATTGTCCGAGCGAAGCGAGGTCTCTCTTTCAACTCGTCTGTTCGGTATTTGCTTTGTGTTGTTTACGCAGTTTTGGGCAAACGCATCGACCGATTGTTTTGATATTTTGTATTGAGGTACCTTGTATAGAGCTTAAACGACATATGTGTAAGATATTTTTCTATTCACTTCCGTTTCAAAATATCGGCCTTCGATTTACAATAACGAGTGTATAAAACCTAATGACATTTCAGTGTGATTTTCAATCATTTACTTTTGTTTGAAAATACTGGACCTCTGACTTAACGGTTACGATTGTCCGCCGTTTTAGCCAAACGCATGGATCGATTTTCTTGAAATTTAGCACGAAGGTACCATGTATATGGTCTAAATAACTTATGTGTAAAATTTTTTTTGTCGTTCATTTCCATTTCAAGATTTTTACAATAACGTGTGTACAATAACGAGCCTCTGTTTTACAATAACGAGTGTACGCAGTTTTATTCAAACGCAATGACCATTTTTTTTGAAATTTAGTACTATAATACCGGGTATAAGTTCAAATTGTGTGCAAGATTTTTCCCCACTTAGAACGATGGCGACTCTACCCAGCGTTGGTTACATGCATAAACCGATTGTTTTGAAATTTAGTGCGAATGTATCTTGTACATAGCCCTTAACAAACAAACAAAAGAAAAAACCAAATGCCGAACGGTCGAGTTGTAACAAGGAGTTAGACCGGTCAAAAATGTTTGCAACCAAATTTTATAACGAACCTTTATAACGAACGCGATTGTTTTGGTATTTTTTACAGTGAAAATGTGAAAATGAACTTTTGATTGCCATAGAACTAATGGATTACTGAAAAATGTTTTTTGAATCGCAATCAGAGTTAAATTGCACGTAGTTGGAGAATAAACTAATTTACCGATTTTAATGAAACTTGGCACTTATTCCCACAAAATCCGATTCAGGAATTGAAAAATCGGTTCAACGGATTTTGCTGATACATTATGTATGATTCTTCATTTGTTGTTTACTTTTTAATTAGAAAAGGCTAGTGAATGAATGTTATGGTTAAAAAATTGTTAACAATAGGATTTTCTTGAGGAGTTTTGTCAAATTATGATCAAATGTAATCCATAAGTAACCAGACAAAATATATAGTTTGCTATATTCCGAAAAATTTAGATAACTATTGACTGAAAACGAAAAATAAGCTTAATTTTTTAAAGTATTTTTAAATGTCATTTCTCGTCTATTGCTGTTAAATTGGTTGCGAACTTAGACGAATTCGATTTCTAACAAAATCGATTCGTCCGTTTCAAAATGGCTGTGAAAATCTTAAATATAAGTTAAATCTGAGTTCACCATTAGGCTATGCTCTCAATAAATCTTGAACTTTAAAGTGTTTTATGCACAAATGCGATAGGGAACATTTTATAACATTTTTATGGAAAACAATTAAAATGTTATGATTTGCCATTTTATTACAATTCACAGACTTTGCTGGGTATGAAGCTTGGTCAAACGATTACGGAAATCATTTTTATGCCAGTATTGTCTTTCGTTTTTTGGATTTTTTTTGCGTCTTCTGTCCAAAGTCGTCGATTTTGGAAATTAGTTTGCACATGTCAGTGAGACAGATGCACATGGAACACAGTTGCGTTCCACAGTTATTTAAAATAGAAGAAAGAGGGAGAAGGAAAATGGTCCGCACACCCACGCATATAGATTTTAATGTTCATTATAATTGTGAAATCAGACATTCAAAAAGAAGAATAGATAAAATAATTCCTTTCTATCACGTCAGTTTGATTGTTGTGTGCCACAATTATTTATATTGTAATTTATATTTTATTACTATACTGTTAAATATGGTTACAATAAAGACGTTTATATATCTATCTATTTTCCGACTTACCGTTTATGCGATAGTGGGGCGTTAAGACAGACATACATTTGTATATGCTTAGTTTTACCTTTATACCCAGTATCTGTAAGTCATGAATACAGTAGACTGAAGGGTCCTTTTAATGAGAGGCAAGTGTTACTGGCTGGGAGGGGATGAAGGGTGGCAGAGAATAACTCTTCCTATTCACTCGGCTCTGTCTCGACCCAAGGACTAAATTCATCCCCTTTCTTCCCACGCCACTTTTACCCTCTAATTAGTTCCCGATAGTATAAAAAACACCCTGCAACTTACCACCTTACCCGTTCCATTTTTCTCTTTCTTTAGATTTGATAAAAACTGATTAGTTTTGTGGTGGCATACTTTTTAACGAAGTTCCGTTCGATGATGAGCTATTGGAGCGACTATCATGGTAACACCCGGAGCCGCTCCGCTGTTCTTCACCTCTAGAATACGATTGAACACGATTCTTAACATTGTGTGTGTGTGTGTGTGTGTGTGTGTGTGTGTGTGTGTGTGTGTGTGTGTGTGTGTGTGTGTGTGTGTGAGTGTGTGAGTGTGTGCGTGTGTACGTGCGTGTGTGCGCGCGCATGTGTGTGGGTGTGTGTTTTACTTCAAAATCTGTAACATTACCTTGAAGAGTGGGCAGCAGAGAGTCTTGCAGTGATATCTGAAAGTAGGAAACCTATTAGAAATTAATACACTGATAGATTCCCACCTTGAACCAAAGACTGATATTTTGAAGGACTTTGACAGGAGGAAACTGGGGTTGTATTTAATCCTGTGGAATCCACCATCGTTGAATTGTAGTAGACTGTGAAGGTATAGACCACCCAACCAGCGATAGAAGAAGGATCAAATTCTGGAGAATTGCAGAAGTAAACATGGGAATGAGAACGTGGGATAGGAGAAATTTGAGATTATACTCAATCCTGTGGAATCCACCAGCGGTGAATCGCGGCAGGCTGTGGGGATACTGGTCCAACCAAACTGCTGTAGAAGTAGTGAGATATGAGAACAAAAATCTCAAAATCAGTAAAATCGCCTTTAAAAAGTTTGCACCATAGAGGATTATAGTGAAACGTGGAAGCAGGAAACCCAATTCAGGAATCAATGGGCAGCAGAGGGGCTTCTAGTGAAACGTCGAAGCAGGAAACCCAATTCAGGAATCAATGGGCAGGAGAGGGGTTTCTGGTGAAAGGTGGAAGCAGGAAACCTAAGGGCAGCAGAGGGGTTTCTAGTAAAACGTAGAAGCAGAAAACATATCAGGAATAAAAAGCAGAGGGATTTTTAGTGAAACGTGGAAGCAGGAAACTTACAATTAATTAATCTACCAACGAGATCTGTTAGGAGTGTCCCAGAGGCTAAATTGGCTGATGGAAAACTGTACTCTGTAACTGGAGCGCTATCATCCAGGTAAAGAGGTTAGCTTTGGTGATGTTGTTAGCCAAGGCTGTGTTTCAAAATGTGAAGGTAATTGTCTTGATCTCTGGGCAAGGTTTCACAAGGTGAAAATCAGGATTAAGGGCAACTTATGACACCATGGGACTCACTAAAAGACACTGTAGTGTAAGGTGCAAATGAACAGGGTAGGAATGTATTAGGCGAAACCGTGTGTAGATTATTGATAAAGAAGAAACTGAAGACCACATAATCTATGAACGTGAAGTTTTTACCAGAAGAAGGCAAAGGTGCTTGGCTTCCAGGACCGAGAGGACACCCAACAGAATAAGTAAGTTAGAGGTCTGCTGAACTAGTAACCAAGAGGGTTAGTTGCACAATAGGTCTTTTGATCGAAGTTCCTAAGGACTCTAATTCCTTTACCTCTAATAATTAATCTTAATCTTACGCATCTGCAAGCAAGATAACGAACCAGGAAGTCACCACTTATATGTGGGGGAGTTACCCCACCATCCTCTCTTTACGAAGAGGATTCACAAATCCTAGACTTTATGAAGAGATTAGGATTGTAGAAGGCGCCTTACGAAATTGAGCATCTCTGAAGGATATAATAAACACTACGAAGGTCGAAGTGTAATAGTGACCCTAGAAATGTATTAATTCTTTCATTCAGTTTTGTATTTTCAAGGTCAAATTTAGCATCAATATTGAGAATTTATTTGGTTTATGTTATCTCTAACGCCTATTTTATTTAAATTTCCTTTTAGGTAAATGTTCGTTTGCTTTGAATGTTTGAAAGCTAACTTTCATATATTATTACAATAAGCATTCCGATCGGTTTTGTAAAAAAAAATAATAATATAATAAAATAAAAACCTGCGTTACTGAAGTTACATATATGAGGTACCTACTGGTCCATCAGAATACCAGGGAACTCTCACGCCTCATACTTTTCCATTTAAAGTTTTATAGTAAAATAAAACCGACTTAAAACCGATAAAGTGTTTTTAAACAAAATTCCAGGAGCAGTATAAAGTGTCCCCGTGAGAGTGCAGCACAGTGTAGGCATATGTGACAAAGCATTAATTGTGTGTGCACCAAAACAGCTGATTAATGAAAACATATTGTTGAAAGTACTGGACCGAATCAGTTATGAAGCGTTTCGAGAATCGCTAAGGCAATCTAGGCCAGTTCTTATATGTAAATGTTGTTAAATAAAAGACTCTGCTTTTATTAAATACTAAATACTGTAGCTAATTTAGGTATGTAATGTAAAATCCGGTTATAGTAGGATTATTTTGTAAATATTTCAATAAAGTACAATGTTAGAATTCAGTTATTAATTTTGTAGTTTTAAGTACAAAATTAGAACAAAATAAGGCCTATTGTATTAAATAACCTAAATATAATGAATGAGATTGCTTTATTAGCTGGTCATACAAGTATTAAATATAACTATAATGTCTATTTTAACAGAAATTTATATTAACAAGAAATAGTAGGCCTACGTGGCTTTGCAACGATTTTACTTAGGAAGATATGTCCAGTAATCTTAAAATACAAGCATTATTTGGATTATTTTATTTACAGAATTTATGCTTTTTTACGCTCAATTACGGATAGCTCATTATACAAGAAAACTTCTCAACCTCTTTTTCTTCTCATTCATATACCAACAGGGAAAGTTATGATATTCACATATTCCATAGGTCATGTGTATATTTAAACTATATGTCATAGTTTATAAAGACGTGCTATAATATTGTTCAACGTTTTGCTGTACATTGTTGTATACCTATTGTTCGTGTCTTTTCCTATTAACTGCGACAGTTCGTACGGGCCTACTAGTATTTTATTAATACTGTATTGTAAATTGAATACGAAAAAATGTGTGCAATATTTTACTGGCGAATACGACACGTTTGCGTCTAATTAAGATTTAATCGTTGCACGCAGCCGTTTCGATAACGCTATTATAAATCATTTCAAAACACTAACATCATTGTATATTTCGACTCGTTAAAATCAAACTTGGTATAAACATCGATTTTGGCAATAGCTTGGACAAGTTCGTTTACCAGTAAATTTGTTCAGCACTTTTAAAATGGCGAAAATTTGAAGTCTTTAAAAAAAATTTAACATTTTTCTTTTAAATATTTTTGAAATACTGTTTCCACCAATATAATTAGCTTCAATATGTTGTCAATATTAAGCAAATGTAAACGTTTAAAATGCTGTTAGGTTATATGCAGATTTTAATCATGAAATTATAATGAAAAAAGTGTAAGATAAAAAAAAAATCGCTTCCATCACGTCAGCTAGACAGCTGTTTGCCGCGATCATGTTTCACTGTAGTTGTAACCTATCGCGAACAGGTTAGGCTACTTCGTCTAGCCTAATCGCTTTTATGTTTTTAGAATAATCTAATTCAACCTTGGAACAAGTAGTGTTGGCTTACCATCTTGTTTGGCAGCATAAATGTACGCACGTAGGTCATGTGACCTAGTTTTCCGTCACTAGCCGCCGCTTGTTGTGTATAACCTTTAACCTAATGATTTCTGTTGCCATCTAACCTAAAAATTCATTTGTAATTAAATGTTTGAATAAGCCAATTATTTCAGAGAATGTGTTTGTGTTTGACTTTGTTTTTGTTTTTTAGGGATATATTTATCTATGTTTATGATTTTAATTGCTCAGAAAATATTGATCAAGAAAACACTTTTTTGATTGCGGTATATCCGTTCTTAGGTTATGTGGCGTAAGAATATATTTAATTTTTTTTATGATTTCCCTCGAAATTCTAAATTTTTTAAATTCAAATTCGCTAACTGATAACTGTTTCTGATAAATTAGTTAAACTTTTTTCTATAGTTCCAAAATCGGTTTAATAGAGAAAATTTCGTTTTGAATATTGTTTAGCAAAATTTGATAAAAATCTTTCAATGTCGTGTGTTCACATTTTTGGCCGATCGGATTCAAAGTAGACATAAAAATTGATCTTGGTAAAACCTTCCATGACTACGTTTATCTGCCAAACTCAAAAGATGGACATTCGAAATATTAAAAAGTCATAATTTTAAAAGTAAAAACAAAAATTTCCGTTCTTGAACCAAAAATAAAAATCACGTATCATGTTTTCTCTTCCTTTTTTATTTTAATTACGATCATTTGTTCGAAAACACGACAAATTAACATTGCTAGTTTTTAGCAACACAACCTGAAACTTATTGTTATAGTTGTTTAATGAACTGAGCTGATCTTTACGAATATAAAACAACTGATCTTTTAATATAACTACCAACATTAAATTAACGATTCATTTCATACACTTAAAATCGGTCAAATTTCTTCGTTGTTTCCAAGTGTAGTAGTTACCGCATGTTCCTCACACGCGCAAGGTTCTCAGTTCGATCCCGGCGGAAACTCAGAAATATGAGACCTGCGATGTGCAAAATATACTGTTATGTATCAATATAAACATGTTCCTCGCATCAGGCGTCCCGCAAAATTCAACATCAAAACCAGCCCTAAAACATGATACGTGTTAAAACTTTTATAAACCAGAACGAGGGCAAAATACAAACAAGATAGCACTAATAACATCTAAAAAAGCGTTACGCTTGCAATGTTCAGTATTTTAAGTTCACCAGTGAGCTGAATGTTTGTTTGAGCATTCCTGACTTAGTGCTAAGATTTCTGGTTATTAAAATAAAAATGTGAGTTTAAAATCCGCTACAGACTAAACTTTTTTTTTAACATGCATCATGTTTTAGGACTGGTTGTGATGGATTTTGCGCGTCGCGTGATGCTAGACACATGTATATTGATATATAATAGTATATATTTTGCCCGTCGCATGTCTCAAATTAATTATAATTAAAAATTTCTTGTGTTTCCGCCCGGGGTTGAACCGGGTACCTTGTGGTGTGAGGCGCACGTCATAGCCACTACACTACGGAAACTACAAAGAAGTTTGACCAATGTAAATATATGAAATGAATTGTTAATTTAATTTTGGTAGTTAGGTTAAAAGATCAGTTGTTTTATATTATCCTTAACGATCAGCTGATTTGATTGAACAGCTGATAGACTATAATACGTTTTAGGTTATGTTGTTAAAAACTTGCTACTTTAATTTGTCGTTTATATTAATTCGTAACGATCAGCTGATAGGTTATAATAAGTTTTAGCTTATGTTGTTAAAAAGCAGTTATGTTAATTTGTCATTTATAATAATTCGTGACGATCAGACGATTTTATTGAACAGCTGATAGACTACAATAAGTTTTAGGTTATGTTGTTAAAAACTTGCTACGTTAATTTGTCGTTTATATTAATTCGTAACCATCAGCTGATTTCATTGAAGAGGTAATAGGCTATATGAATGGTTAATGACTAGCTATAATTAATCATGTTTTCGAAAAAAAATCGCAATTAAAAAAACAAATAATACAATAAATATAAGATTATAGAATAAAATACATGTAATTATAATTTAAAAAATAAAATGCTGTTATAGAACCAAAAATAAACAAATTATCCTAATAAAAATAAAAAAGGGAAGAAAATATTATTAATGATTTATGTTTTTGGTTGAATAAGAGAATTTTTTTACATTAAATATTTATTTGTTTATAACTATGTATATAAATTAGGGCAACGATAGATATTTAAATTATTAACGAACACAGTTGCATTAACATGTCCAGCCATTACGTTTATTAGAGCATTAAACGCTTGATGTACTGGACAAAATTGATGTTATATTTGTACATGATGTATAAATAAGGTCAGTAATATAATGGGACCAATTCAAATAATTAGTGAAATGATTGCGTATTTTTTAAAAAAATTGTCACTTCTGTCGGTCAATCCCTCATCATTGTACTATTTTTGGTATGTTATACTTTTTAGACAATCTGACTATACATTTGAAAACATCAGCAGAAAATGTTCTTTTCAAAATACGAAATTTATTCCTTCGTCAGGGCAATTATTACAGGACATGTTTTGCAGGTTTTAAGGCTGATGTTAACGTTCAGATTATCAAAATAGTGTAAAATAAAAATTTGTTGTGCATTTTTTGAAGGATCAAGCTTCATTTTCGAATATTTATTTTCATAAATGTAATACTTTTCGCAGAATTAAACCATTTTATGTAATGATACATTTTGAAAATGATTTTTTCAACTCATCGGGACCTTCTCATTTTCTGTTTCCGTAAATGCATATTTTATAGTTTTACGATGAATATCGTTTCCCAACATTTTCCTGACCTTGAGAAAAATGTTGAGTGTAAAGATCATTCCCGGTGCTCAGTTACCCACCGAATAACTGACGTTTAGTTTTGCTTTCCCTTCCTGGCAAGGTCTTTTTAGTGCATTTCCATTAGACATCATGGTAAGCGAGGACCTTGAAGTGAGAGCCGATCTCAGGATCTGCCAGCCTCTAGATGAATTTGTGTGTGTGTGTGTGTGTGTGTGTGTGTGTGTGTGTGTGTGTGTGTGTGTGTTTTCTAGCACTTACGATTTGATTCAAACTTGGGAAAAAATCGATTTCGGTAATAGTTTGGGCAAGTTCGTTACACTACAAAAACCGTTCATCAGTTTCATATGGCGGTCATTTCAAATGTTTATAAACTTATCACGCTTTCGTCTTTAATTCTAAGTTCGCCATCGTAACTGCAGCGATAAAAATGGCGTGTTAGCATTTTGCATTTTCTAAATCCGTTAAAATTATTAAATTGGATTTGACAGCGGTCAGGGTTCGTTTTCGTGTTTTGAATGTACAGTTTATATGTTCAAAACGGCAATAAATGCATATTTTAACGCTGGTTATGATAGTGAAAACAAAACTTCGAGAAAATATATAGGGAAAGATAAAAAGTATTTTTGGCTATTCGTTCCTGTCACGTCAGCGAGATAGTTGCGTGCAGCGGTTATACTCGTTTATTGACCGAGCAAAGCGAGATCTCCGTTCTACGCGAAGGCTCGACATTTGGTTTGTGTGTTTGTTACGCAGTTTTGGCCAAACGCTTTGACCGATTGTCTTGAAATTTGGTACGAAGGTAACTTGTGTAAATCCAGAATGAAGTATGTATGATTTTTTCCCATTCACTTCCGTTTCAGTATGGCGGCCTCTGATTTAATGATGACAAGTGTACACACTTTTGACGGAACGCATTGACTGATTGCTTTGAAATTTGGTACGAAGATAAATTGTATAAAGCCCAAACGACTATAATATTTTTTCAGTTCCGTTTCAAGATGACGGCCTCTGATTTAACAATGATGATTACGCAATTTTAATCAAACGTATCGGCCGATTGTTTTGAAACTTGGTACAAAGGTACTTTGTGTAAAGCCCGAAGGACGTACGCGTAATAGTTATTAATTCATTTCCGTCACATGACAGGCTGTGATTCAACTTTGAGATTGTAGTTGCTGGTTTTTTCTTGTAATATTGGCTGAATGGCAATACCCGTCGTAGTTTTGACCTCTTCATGGAGAAAGTGCATAAAATTTCCAATAAAGTTTGTGCAGAACACGCTTCGTCGGCTTAGCGGTTAAATTGGCGGAAAAGGTTACGAGCGCTGTCGTGGAGCGGTGGCCAGACAATAAATTAAGAATATACTGCGAGGTCTACTGTTTTTAGAGCTACTTGTTTGTATACATTTGAACAAAATGGAAAATATCTTAAAGAAGTTTACTAATTGCAGATTATTATCAACGCTGATTTAAAAGATCAACGTGTTCGATACGCTCGTAGCTCGTAGAACTATTGTAATAAACCTCAAAGTTGAAATATTGAAGACATTTTGAAAAATCTGCTTTTTACCAAATTTTGTTTTAGTTAGTAAGATAGTGGAGTGGCTGAAACGCTTAAGTGTAGACCTGAGATAGTGAAATCCTCGCCTATATAAATATTCGTTCGGGACTGAATGTGGATTCGTTCTTTAAAATGTTTTTTAAAATTTGAAAAATTAGCTTTTTAAATGTCGAAATTTGATTTCAAATCGAAAATCCACTCGACTGTGGTTTATCATTGCCTTTATAAAAACTAATTCATACCTTTTTTTGAAAAAAATTACCGGCATTTTGAAACGATTTAATTTTTAAAATCGATTTTTCTGCAAAGATTGAATCACGTAAAATCAAAATTTGCGAATGCGTACACACACACACACACACACACACACACACACACACACACACACACACACACACACACACACAAACACATGCGCACGCACTCGTATGCACGCACGCACACTGTCAAAGTTTTGAAATTACCTCTCAAAAAGTGTTCTACATATTAGGATAGATGTCAATTTGAAAGACCTGGTCTAGGCCTACATCTTACCACTATGGCGATCCAGTTGACCGTTTTCAAATGGTAGTTCCATCTGGCATAACCTATAAAAGTAAAATCTAATAATAAATTTCTATTCGATCATAGATTAGTAAGTTGAACTTTCAAAACGTTGTACAGTACTTAGTTAATTCTACTCTGTCACAGAGCAGCAATAACTCACTGTGCACAGTTCCGTGATGCAATGTTCCCACTGTACCCGAACACTTTTACCCGACACGAAGACGATTGCGGCAACACAGCAACATATGGCTGTTTGACCTTGAGCTTTAGTCATCGCTGGTTTACTAAATTACACATTTCGCAAATATTTTCCCTCTTTATAACACGGTGAAAGGCATGCGCTCAAGTTGGCAGGTGTATTTGAATATGCAGATTATTGTAAAAGCTAAAATAATCGTGCATACACGATGCTGTCTCGCTGACATTATAGAAACAGATTTCCAAAATTACCTTTATCTTAACAATTTTTTTGAATTTCTGATTACACCATCATAATTAGCGTTAAAATCTACATATGTTACGATTTTAAACTTTGAAATTGCATTGGAAACGCGAAAATGAAACCTGACCGCCGTCCAAAATATTTCTTAATTTCAAGCACTTAAAAATGTGTGCGATTTTATAACGCTGATTACGACGGTGAAATCGGATTTTCAAAAAACAGTTAAAACAAAAATGCTACGAATTTTTAAACATTTGAAACGTTTGCCATTTTGAAAGTGTCTAACAAATTTTACTGGTTAACGATTTCGCCCAAACTATTATCGTAATCGATTTTTGTAACAGGCTTGAAACAATTCGGACTAAAATTGCGAACGTTAGCGTGTTAAAACGCGCGCGCACACGCATACACGCACACACACACACACACACACACACACACACACACACACACACGTGTTAAAACGCGCGCACACACACACACACACACACACACACACACACACACACACACACACACACACACACACACACACACACACACACACACACACACACACACAAATAAAAAACATTTAATGATCCCTCAGTGATGGTGTTCCAGTAGCTTATTTTTCCAACGGTCCCTGGAGGGTGGTGCAGACTAGCTGCACCTATTGAGAGTATTTAAACGTCCCTCGCGGTACCCGAGTCTAACACTCACTTACACTTACAACACTACACTTACTACTTTAATACTTTACATTCACACTTACATTTAGGGAGGCGTTAATAGCCTCAATGTGCTTTTTGCATTAAAAAAAAAAAAAAATTCCAACGGAAATTTGAAAATAATGGCGACCGTTTGTGAAGAGTAAAACACAGACGGGCTTACAAGAATTGGAAAATTTATTTCATAATTGGCAGTCTGCGGAACTCGTTAGCATTTCATCCGCAGTGGAATAGGAAAGTGCACTTTATTTAGGCAGAACAGTCGCAATTCATTGCCCTGAAAATGAAATAATCGTATCTCGTTGACGTGATCGAAACAAATTGCCAAAATATAACTCACAACGTAGTACGGGTTGAATATATAGATATTTTTCAAATTTACAAAAAAAAAGAACCCAGACACCCCTTAAAATTTGCAACTCTATGAAAAACTTGTTATAGAGTTGTAATTATAATAATTACTCTTAGAATTTGCATGAAATCACAAGCATGTTTTTTGGTTAAAGTACTAATTTATGCTGCAATTAACTTTGATTACCATGACGGGATTTTCAAAAATGTGTAAAATTAATGTTTTGTTTTGAATGACCGCCATTTTGAAACGATTTTGCCGCGTAACGAACATGTTTAAAATACTATCGATTTCGATATTTGTATCGAATGGACCGAAATTAAGTATACTAGAATACACTCACCATAACATTATTTATAAATATATGGGATTTTTAACGTTTCATTAAAATTAGTTTTGAAATTTCACCGACATATTCGGCATCAAAGTCTGCATACGTTACGCTTTTAAACTCTCAAATTATATTGAAAATACGAAAATTATCCTGACCGCCGTCAAAAATATTTCTTAATTTAAAAAATTCAGAACACTAATTTATGCAGTCTCTAACGCTGATTACAACAGCGAAATCTGATTTTCAAAAATATTAAAGTCAATAAGAATCGTGATTTTTTTAAGACTCGAAATGGTCGCCATTTTGAAACTGTTGAAAGAAACTGATCAACGAACTTGTCCAAGTTATTGCCAATACCGATTTTAGTGTTTCGTCAAGTTTGAATGAAGTCGGCTAAAACTGCAAACATGAGCGTGCTAAAACACACACACACACACACACACACACACACACACACACACACACACACACACACACACACAACAATGTATATACTCACATCTCTCTCTCTCTCTCTCTCTCTCTCTCTCTCTCTATATATATATATATATATATATATATATATATATATATATATATATATATATATCATCGATTCTTCGAAAAGTGATATAGGGCTCAGGATCGGCATTAATTTCAAAATACCGGGACTGGGTCTTACTATGATGGCATTTCGAATTGTTCATTTTCCTATGAAAATCCCTGATAATGGGTTTTCGCTAAATGTTACAAGTCAACAACCTGAATCGATTCCTTCCGAAGGTTCTTACAAAAACACTTATACGACCGACCACCAACTAGAAACGTCAAACAGTTTGATTCATACGCTGCTAAGTGGTGCATGAAACTCACCCCTCGTGCCCTTCTGCATCCAACCCCAAATTACTTCCCCTAACCTCTGTCGTCTGGCGATGATAGAAACAACGTCCCTTCTTTAGTTTCATTCTAGCTTCTTATGCAGCTGGAGTTGTTAGCGAAATTCGAATGAACTATTGGAGCGGCCATCATGGTAAGACCCAGACCCTGGACCTTCAAATGAGCACCGATCTTGACCTCTAGATGACTTTTTGAGTGGTTAAAATTTGCAAATATGTAGTAGGACTACTTATCTCTCTCTCTCTCTCTCTCTCTCTCTCTCTCTCTCTCTCTCTCTCTCTCTCTCTCTCTCTCTGTGTGCACGCGCGCCCTCGTGCACCTCGTTAGCTCGCTCACGTTCGCGATTTTGATCCGATTTGATTCAAACTTAGCACAAACATCGATTTTGGTAATAGCTTGGATAGATCCGTCAACCAGTAAAATTCGTTAAAATTTTTTCAAATGACTGAAATTTCAATTAAAAAAAAATTATATCTTTGTATTAATTTTTTTTCAATCCGATCTCACAATCGTGATCAGCTATAAAAATTGCATGTATTATTAATGTTTTCAGTTTTAAAATGCTGTTGAAATTAAAAAATTGTTTGACAGCGGTCAGGGTTCATTTTCGAATACAATTTGAATGTTTAAAATACTAATATATGCAGATTTTAATGCTATTACGTTGGTGAAATTATAATTTAAAAAACTGAAGATACAGAAAATTATTTTTTGAAAATTTGCTTCTATCAAGTCAGCGAGACAGCTGCGTGACGCTATTTAGGCCTAGTAACTTTAATGATCGCCTTGTATAAAAATATAAGACTGAAAACAAGTTCCTCTGCTATTATACATTCGCCTTAATTAAATACAGATTCTACTTTTAATTACAGATTCTACTCGCTAGTAGCGCCATCAGAAGTCATCTAAATGAGGTTGAGGTTGAGATTCTCGCAATCTCAAGGTTTCAAGCGAAAGTACTGTAGGCTATGCCCAACTAGTACAGGTGATAATACCATGCCTGACTCTATGGAAGCGTGCACGTTATAGTACAGTGTAATTATGTGGATTTATTTCATGCTTTGTGTGTTTGGAGATATTGTAACCACCATCATAGTAAAACCCAGGCTCCCGTGATCTTGAAATAACCACGAATCTTGTACTTTTTGAAGAGACGTTAAAAATATTTTAAACATGAAAGTTACATCCAAAATATGAAAATGAACCATGACCGCCGTCAAGTTAAAGTCGTTATTTTCAATGGATTTTGAAAATCCAAAACGCTATTATATGCAGTTTTTAAGCTGATTACAGTGGCAAAATTGGAACTTAGAAAAAAATATAACAAAACGTTACAAATTTTTAAAGATTTCAAATCACCGCCACACACACACACACACGCGCACGCACGCACGCACGCACGCACGCACGCACGCACGCACGCGCGCACGCACGCACGCGCGCGCGCGCGCGCGCACACACACACACACACACATTTTGAAAAAGTTTCTTAACCATCAAAATTCGTTCGGAAGTTATAAAGTTACAGAAGTTAAAATCTTTAAAACATCATAACTTTATTGTCTTTAATATATTTTTTAACTAATCTCATAATCGCAATCGGCGTTTAAAACTGCATTATTTGCGTTTTGGATTTTGAAAATCATTTGAAATCAAGAAATTTAATTTGACGGCGGTCAAGGTTCATTTTCATATTTTCTTTATAATGTGAAATTTTAAAATATGTAGATTTAAATACTGTTTATGATGGTAAAATCATAATTAAAAAAAATTAAATTAAAGGATAGTGTTGAAAATTTGCTTCGATCACGTCAGCGAGATAGCTGCGCGACGCCATTATCTTTAATATTACGTTTTATATTGCCTTTAGGTTATTATTAGAGTTTATCACTTCGTAAAGTGTCCAGTTAATTGGAGATCACGAACAATATAATAACAGTATTGTTGCAGTCGTCATCGTTTGCGACGGAGTTCAAATTACTCACGGGCAGGTGGGAATGTTTACCTAAATGCAAGTTAGGTTTTGCGTGAAACCTAAAACGTCATGTATTTTTAGCAAGTTTTCATTAGGGACCTTGAAATGAGAACTGATCATGAGACATGTATTTACTTTTTGAAGGGGGTCTCTAAAATTTTTATTTTCTCTCTCTCTCTCTCTCTCTCTCTCCTGTCTTACTCTCTCCCCCCCACGCTCACATTCGTAATTTTGTTATGATTCGATGTCAAACTTGGCCCAATATTGAATTTTTATCCTTGACAAGTTCATTATCCAGCAAAACCTGGTCACCAGTTTCAAAATGGCGGCCATTTCAAATCCTGAAAGAAATCATGACTTGTTTACCATACAGTTTTTTTTGAAAAGTAACCGAAACGCGTCGGCGGTCAGGGTTTCATTTTCGTTTTCTCCGACAAGTTTCGAAATGTAATTTTTTTTTCAAAATTGTACCATTTGAGTTACGGATCCTTATATATGATGTAATTCTATGATATTGATTTTAAATAAAGTTTTTTTTATTTCTATTTTCTTGATCCTTATTTTTCTTGGATCATACCCGAAAACAGATTTTCAACGGTTTCTTTACCAAAACGTTTTAATATTATCGAGGACCAATCAAATCTACGTGCTAAATTCATCAAAATCAATGGATTAGTTTAATCAACAAATAGATTTGTCCATGATTACCAAACTTTGTTTAGACCTATATTTCGTTTAGAGAAAACGTAATAAATATCATTTTGGGGAAACCCTGTTTAATAAAGCTAAAATGAAATACATAATCAACAAACTTTTAACATATTCAGTATCATCTGATAAACTCTGAAAAGCGTGTAGTTTCACCGCTTGTACACAAAAGCGCGCTCGCACGCACGCACACATCCGCGGAAGGACAGAAAAAACTAGCACAAGTACTCGACGTCCTTGTTGGAAGGAAACCATGAGGCCCGGTATGCCTGGGTTTTGAAGGAATCGCTCCTTCGGCTTGCGTACTATTACTAATTTTATCAAACAGAAAATAATATATCTTGTCTTAATTACAAACAGAACCGTTTAACTCAGATGGTTTTATTTTACGGTCAGTAACTGGTTCAAAGAACAGTAGACCTCGCAGTGTATCCTTAATTAATGTACAGAGCGCACTGCGACACCGCTTGACTCCGCTCCGGAATTTGTAGACACCTGCCTAATATAATTTCAATGGATATTAGAAGTTCGAAATGTTAATTTATTCAGATTGTAACGCTTATTAAAGCGGTGAAGTCAAACTTTCGTAAAAGCTAAGGTAATTATGGCGATATTGTTAATTTTTGGAAATTTGCGTCCATCACGTCAAAAACCAACCAAATTTTGTTTGCAGTAAAGCGTGCACAGATATATTACGCGACCGAACCTGGGAATTGGAAACACAAAGACTGATATAAAATTAAAACCCTAAAGCGAAGTGTTTAGTACAGAGGGGAAGAGAAGAGAGAGCGACCAACTACAAACACTAGGGAAAATAGTTCACGAGCCTCCCTACCCTACCCCAGCCCCCAGTACTCACCCCTTACACGCAACGACGGGTTAATCCATAGAAACAGGGCGTCCAACGTGCACAGGGGTGTAGGGGTGTCGGGATAAGTTTTATCAAACCTGTTCCGCAGCACCCTTAACAATAGTGCCAAATATTTGAAAGAATCACGGCACACGCAGCTCTTTCGCTGATCGAAACGAATTTCTAAAAATATTTGATTAACTTTGCTTTTTTGAATATCTAACTTAAAATCTATACTAATAGATGAAACGGAAAATCTCGTATGTTCTGATCTCCGAAATGTTTTGCAATATGGAATACACATGCACCATATACTCGAATTAATCGTTCCGATGAGCTGGTTTCGAATAAATTCAAACAAAACCATCTTATAGTATTGGTCTGAAATGGCGTACTAATAAGGAAATACTCGGGTACAGTGGGGTTTTTCTATTCACACCGGCTAAACAATTGCTCCGACCTAAGTTTTTACGAAAAATGGTTACGCAGAAATTAAGTTTTCTAAAACTTTATAATAATTTTTTTATGTCTCTTAACGTTTTCATCAAAATGTCCAAATCTTTTAAGTGTAGCATTTGTCGGGTATACTGTAGCAAAGCCCGGGTATTCACATATATGCATGTATATATGTGTGTGTTTGTGTCGCACGCGCGCACAAATTTACACCTTAAAAAGGAAGTATAGATGATCATCAGTGCGCATTTCATAGTTCCAGACTTCATAATCTGACTAAAATAAAAGTTTAAATAGTGGTCACACACACACACACACACACACACACACACACACACACACACACACACACACACACACACACACACACACACACACACACACACACACACACACAATCATTAGTATGTCCAGCAAAATCTATATCGTTCAAAATAGTTCCCATATATTCTGAAACAAATCATTACTTTGTTAAACATTTTTATAATTTTTTTAATCAGATTTCCTAATTTTCATCAAAGGTTCTCTCTCTCTCTCTTTCTTTGTCTTTCTGTCTGTCTGTCTCTCTCCCCTCCCTCCACCTCTCTCTCTCTCTCTCTCTCTCTCTCTCTCTCTCTCTCTCTCTCTCTCTCTATATATATATATATATATATATATATATATATATATATATATATATATATATATATATATACACACATAAATGAAAATTACAATGGTGAAATCTGATTTTCATAAAAATTTTAATAAAGTAATGATTTGTTTCAGAACATAATGGGCGCCATTTTGAAGCAATATACGAGTAGATTTCCCTGGGTAGACGAAAGTGTAAACGCTATTATAAAGGTAAAATTTTATTCGGTTTTAACCAAATTGGACCAAAACCGGGCTGTCTAGAGTGCCTAACGAAATCTCAAAACGTATTCTTAAGGTCAGTATCTGTTTTAAGGTTCCAAGCCGGAGTCATACCATAATGAAACGAAAGCTTATTAAGCTTTCTTTCTTAAGCTCTTCTTAGTGACAAAGAGCATATTGTTTTTACTGGAAAATATTATAAAGTCGTTAAAAATGCCTAAAATTTAACATTTTTGTATAGGTATCAATTCCAAACAACTTTGAAAATTTTTGTTTGTGGTATCAAACATATAAAAACTCTTATACTAAAACCGAACATGATAATTGAAAAGTACATCTTTTTAAGTTTTAGATTTTAAAGGGTTAAAGCTATGTAAGCATTTTTGTTTCTGGTTTCTTCTTTGTTTTTAGAGGATTCACTTTGTTTTTATATGAATTACTGTTTTTATAGGATCCACTTTGTTTTTACAGTATTTACGTTTTTTATAGGATTCACTTTATTTTTATAGAGTTCGCTGTGTTTTTGTAGGATTTACTTTGTTTTTTATCATTCACTTTATTTTTACGTGATTCATTATGTTTTAAAAGACTCACTTTGTTTTTATAGGATTAACTTTGTTTTTACAGGATTCGCTTTTTTTATAGGATCCACTTTGTTAAAGATTCACTTTATTTTTATAGGATTCGCTTTGTTTTTATAGGATTCGCTTTGTTTTTATAGGATTCACTTTGTTTTTGTAGGATCCACTTTGTTTTTACAGGATTTTACTTTATTTTTATAGAATTCGCTTTGTTTTTGTAGGATTTATTTTGTTTTTTATCACTCACTTTATTTTTACGTCATTCATTATGTTCTAAAAGATTCACTTTGTTTTTATAGGATTCACATTGTTTTTATAGAATTCGCTTTGTTTTTCAGGCTTCACTTTGTTTTTGCAGGATTCACTTTTGTTTTTATAGGAATCGCTTTGTTTTTATAGG
The DNA here is from genome assembly GCA_022606455.1 of Callitettix versicolor. NCBI lineage: Eukaryota > Metazoa > Arthropoda > Insecta > Hemiptera > Cercopidae > Callitettix > Callitettix versicolor. The sequence continues at coordinate 44,314,846 of CM040185.1, read as the reverse complement.
ATTCACTTCTTTTTCAGGAGTTTAGTTCAACTAAAGTGGTACTCGCGGACGTTACATTGTTGACAGGGCATCCAGTAATTGTTTTTATTTAGACTTCTTTGTTTCCGGTTCCGTTTATTTTCTTCTATGTTAATAAAGTACTTCTACGAACAGCAAACAGATTTTATAAAATTACTTGTTTCCCGATAAAAATTAATTTGAAAACATTTACTGTTGTATTCATCATCATGTTTTAAACGATTTTAAAATTGGATCGACTTCCGGGGGGGGGCTGTAATGAGTCGGTACCTCTTCCGCACTTGCACATATCCCACAAACCGATTATTCATATCCTTTGTAGAGTTCCTGCGTAAAATAAGCAAGTTGAAATGAAGAGTTGAAACCTATAATGTAGTTTTACATTATTGCTTTTCTTAATAAACAAAATCGTGCATTTTGTCAATTATTTTGAAATGAACACCTGCTCTGAACACTGTGTGTGTGTGTGTGTGTGTGTGTGTGTGTGTGTGTGTGTGTGTGTGTGTGTGTGTGTGTGTGTGTGTGTGTGTGTGTGTGTGTGTGTGTGTGTGTCTGTGTGTCTGTGTGTCTGTGTGTGTGTCTGTGTGTCTGTGTGTGTGTGTGTGTGTGTGTGTGTGTGTGTGTGTGTGTGTGTGTGTGTGTGTGTGTGTGTGTGTGTGTGTGTGTGTGTGTGTGTGTGTGTGTGTGTGTGTGTGTGTGTGTGTGTGTGTGTGTGTGTGTGTGTGTGTGTGTGTGTCAGCACGATCAGGTTCGCAATTTTGATCCGATTTGATTAAAACGTGGCACAAAAATCGAACATATAAATAGCTTGGATAAGTTCATTAACCAGCAAAATTCGTATAACGGTTTCAAAATGACGGCAATTTCCAATCTTTAAAAATGCTTAACGTTTTCGCCTTACGTTTTTTTGAAAAACCGATTTCACCATCGTAGTCAGATGTAAAAACTGCGTAAATTAGCTTCTTGAATTTGCATAATATCTTGAAGTTAAAGCAATTGTTTGACGGCGGTCATGGTTCATTATTTTCAATGTAAATATGGAAGTTTAAGGTGCTAGTATAAGTAGATTTCAGTACTGGTTGTGAGGGTGAAATTAGAATTTGAAAAAGGGCGAGATAAAAAAATACTTTTTTGGTAATTTGCTTGTATCACGTTAGCGAGACAGCTGCGTGCGGCGATTATTTCAGTAATATTGGTGAAATTAGTGACCGTTTGTTTGTACGGTGTTTTCGTTACGCTTCTGGTGTTTGTTTAACGACGATACGCCATTATTGTATTTATCAAAGGAATTCGCGAATACAGGAATCAATAAAAGTGTTGTGCCGGAGGCCGGAGAAAGGTTTCCTTTGTGGCCGGAGACGGTGTTAAGTTCGGTCGTTTTATCCAACGGTATCGCGCCGAGTGCGGGGTCATAGCACCGGGCGGGGTCATGGCACGAAAATGTGCCCCGCGTCTAACCGAGCGGCGGTTTTGCTCCCGCGGTCATCGCCTCAACCTTGCCGCTGAACCTCTACGAAGAAAAATGTTGAAATTCGTTACTGCATTTAATTTGTCAGCGAATTTGGATCAACCCCGCGATCTGGAAATGAACACGATACTGACCTCTAGGTCACTTTGAAAGATCGTTAAAATTTATTTATAAATAAATAAACGTTAGTAATTTAAGTCAGATTTGTTTCAAATTTGGCACAGCATTTTAGTAAGAGCGTGAACAAGTACGTTCGCCTTGAGCCGTATGTTCGAATTGATCCAGCAAAATTCGTTCAAAAGTTTCAAAATGGCGGTCAATTAAGATTTTTGAAATTGCTCAACATTTTCGCCTTAAATGTTTTTCTGAATCTGATTTCACCGTCGTGATCAGCGTTAAAAACGGTGTAAATTAACGTTTTGAACTTTGAAAATCCGTTGAAACAGAGAAATATTTTTTGACCGCAGTATTCTCAGTGTATTTTGAAATTTTAAAAGTGCTATTTGCGCGCTGATTATGATGGTGAAAACAGAATTCAAAAAGGGTAAAGGAAAATACTTTTGGAAATTCGCTTCTATCACGTTAGTGTAACAGCTGCTTGCTGCGATTTTTTTAAAGAACTAGATAAAACGCACAGCTAGTGTTTAACTACTAACGAGAGAAATCAAGGAATATCATTTTAAACAACTCGACGACTATTCGGATTTTATTTTAGAAATTCGGTATAGCCTACATCACTTCTTTGACGTACGAAGTTTCGTATACGTATCAGGAGAACTAAAGGGGGTTCATGATTTCAGTAATTTTATTTATCCCCTGATGAAGTTAGTGTTATTACAAATTTAATTTATTGGAAAATGGGTTATTATATCAACAAAAATTTCAGTTTCGATGCATTTTATATCGTATATAAAGAAGTTTATTAATAAAATAATCGCGGCACGTAGCTGTCTCGCTGACGTGATAGAAGCGAATGATATATTACGATTTTAAGTTTCAAATTACATTGAAAATACGAAAATTAACCCTGACCACCGATAAATTGAATTTATTAATTTCATCTGATTTTGAAAATACAAAATGCTAATTTATGCAGTTTTTAATGTTGATTTTCAAAACAATTTATTACAAAATTTTACGAATTATAAAATATTTGAAATGGTCGCCATTTTGAAACTGTTAAACGAATCTTACTGGTTAACAAACTTGTTCAAGTTTTTTGTGCCAAGTTTGAATCAAGCCGAACCAAAATTGCTAACTTGAGCACCCCTCAAAATGTGATTTAAAAGTAATGATCGGTAATTCAAGGTCACGGGTGTGGATCTTATCATGATAACCGCTCCAACAGCTCATTTTTCCAGTAAAAATTTGTCAATAAAAAAAATAATTCACTAATTTTATTTAAGATGAAGAAATTTGATTGTAGCTTCGTATGTTGTTTTGGTAATACGATTAACGTGCGGGCTTCGTAATTGAAAATCCGGGGGGTTAAAACCAACCTGCAGTAAAAGAATTAATTTATACATAGAAATAAATATCTTCCGATATAGTCATAATTTTACTTATATTTAAATTAAATTTATTAAAATCGTAAAAACCCTCAGTATATTAGGACTTACAAAAAAAATAACGAATGAATTTAGACCTATGTTAAAGAAATTTTAAAGGAGAATCGACTTATTTTCAAAATATCGTTCATGTATCATTACGCTAAGCATTTCGATCGGTTTTGCACCAAAAATAAGGACCTGTGTTATTGAAACTTCATATACGGGGTATCTACAGGTTCGTCAATACAGCAGGGAACTCTTATTGTCTCATTTTAAAACTTTAACATAAAATAAAACCGACTTAACCGATAAAAGTTTTGTAAACAAAATACCAGGTGCAGTATAAAGTGTCCCCGTGAGAGTGCAGCATAATGCAGTCTTATGTGACAGAAATAATTGTGTGTGGACCGAAACATCTGATTGTTAAAAAAACATTGTTGAAAGTAAATAAATTTTTACTATATCCAGGATTTAAATAATTATCTATCGAATCAGTTTTGTAAGTAAAATCGGTAAGACAATTTATACCAGTTCTAGTATGTAAATGTTATGAAATAAAAATTCTGTTTTTAGTAAACAGTAAATACTGTAGCTTAATTTAGTAATGTAAAATCCTGTATCCTGTTATAATAGGTTTCATTTGTAAATATTTTAATATGGTAATATGTTAGTATTCAGTCATTAATTTTATAAGTTATAATTTAAATACGAATTTAGAAGAAAGTAAGGTTTTGTTACTTTAACTTGACCTATTTCAAAAATACAACTCGCCATTTCGTTTCTACTAACTTCAGCCGTATGCAATTTTCACATACTATTTCTGGTAGTTTCTTTAAAAAGTAAGTATAGTTTCAAAATGATCAATGGAGGAATGAGAAAATAATGGAGGATCAAATGCGTAAACCTCTTCGTGAGACACTGAATAAAATACAATCAGATAACAAGCTAATATCATAGGATGTCATGAACCACTTTCACACTGCTGTAGTTCTAATAAACCATATATGCTTAGCGTATCACACCACCGTAACATGCACCTGACACTACGCCCTCAGGTCCCTAACGGATCAGCGCTCAAAGGGTTTTCTAAAAAAATGTGTACGTTATTGAAAACCCGATCTCTTTGTTCATGTTTGTGAAGCTGGTAGGTGACTGCACATACATAGACAAGTGTGAGGGCTGGAGGGGGAGGAGTACTATTATGTCGTGTTGTTGGAACAAGAAGGGGAGACTTTAAAAAGAAGAGAGGGTGAGAGGGTGCGCTGATTGCTACCAAGGGGGTGAGTCGTGGAAGGGGTAGGCGCTTCTCTTCTGCTTCTGCTTTTGCTCGCTAAGTTCTATTTCGGAATTTACTTTAAAACCTGACCTTGATGAAGAGGGTTGGTTATATAAAGTAGTTTAGAGAACGTACAATGTTCCCGATTTTGGTGGCATTATCTTTTTTTGGTAGAAAACGTTATGCAGCCTAACTGATGTGATTAAAAAAATTAAAACATATAGATATTGGTCACAGTCGTTTGAATGAATGTTTCGGTGCATAAAAATTTAATAAATATTGATAATGAGTTGACTCGGCAAAATTTGTTACTCGAAATCACAAAATATCTCAAATATGTTTTGAGAATTTAATCTTACCAGTGCAATCAGCGTTTGCATGTGAATAAAATATTATCTGATATGTTCAAAATTCACTGAAAATACAATAATCGCTGCACGTAGATGCCGTGCTGACGTGATAGAAGCAAATTTTCAAAAGTATTTTTCTTTACCTTACAATTTTATTTGAATTCCGATTTCAATATCATAATAAGCTTTAAAATTGGCGTATATTAGCATTTTAAACTTCCAAATTACATTGAAAATACGAAAACGAACCTTGAACTCCATCAAATAATTTCGTAAAATCAACTGATTTTGAAAATACAGAATGCCAATTTATGCAGTCTTCTAAGGTGATTATGATGGTAAAATCAAATTTTCAAAAAAAGACAACAAATTTACGAATTTTTATAGATTTAAAATAGCCACCAATTTGAAATGGTTAAACCAATTTTGCTGGTTATCGAAAGTGTCCAAGCTATAACCGATTTTTGTGTAACATCTCAATCAAATCGGACTAATATTGTGAAAATGAGCGTGCTAAAACACACACACACACACACACACACACACACACACACACACACACACACACACACACACACACACACACACACACACACACATTTTAAGGACCCCTCAAAAAGTAACTTAGAGTGCTCATTTCAAGCACCCTGTCTATGTCTTACCATGATAGCCGCTCTTATAGCTCAATTTTCCAATGGAATAAATTGTTTTTAAACAATTATATGCTTATATTGGGTATATCACAGCTGGTTTTATTAGTTATCCATTTTGATTTCAAAACAAATAGTTTACATTTATTTTATCGAACTACAAAAATATTATTTTGGATTTTTCAAAAATTAAAGACAGGCGAAAATTGTAAATTGTAGGTAAATCTCAATACCTTAATTTTACTATCACGTACTGTACAGAATAGGAGTGGTATTTTGTATTTGAACTAACAGAGTCTAATTTTAGGTTTACTTTATTAATTTCACAATGGTATTTTTACATTAATTCTCAATTTATGATCTCTTTAAACAATTTTATGCTAATGTATTTGGATACTGAAATCAATACAGGCAAAAGACAAGTTTTTAATGTTCGAAATAAAGGATCGTACGGTGTGGGGGGGACGCCGATGGCTAAAGAGCCTACAAGCGCTGAACATTAAATGCAGCCCTGCTCTTTAGGGTTGATTTTGTAGGGGGGGACATTTTTCATCAAAACTTGAAAATCGTTAGAACCTATTTTGAAAAATCCTATTTTTATCAGTTCGTTGTCAGAAGAAGTTTTTGATAAACGTTTTTGTTTTTTGGACTCATGATAAACGTTCTTGTTCTTTAGACTACTGATAAAAACGTTTTTATTCTTTGGATTCATGATAAACGTTTTTATTCTTTGGGAGCGTTTTTGTTCTTTGGACTCATGATAAACTTATTCTTTGGGAGCGTTTTTGTTCTTTGGACTCATGATAAACGTTTTTGTTCTTTGACTCATGATTTTGGACTCATGATTCGACTCATGATTTTTGTTCTTTGGACTCATGATAAACGTTTTTGTTCTTTGGACTCATGATAAACGTTTTTATTCTTTGATTCATGATAAACGTTTTTATTCTTTGGGAAGTTTTTGTTTTTGTTTGGACTCATGATAAACTTATTCTTTGGGAGCGTTTTTGTTCTTTGGACTCATGATAAACGTTTTTGTTCTTTGGGAGCGTTTTTGTTCTTTGGACTCATGATAAACGTTTTTGTTCTTTGGACTCATGATAAACGTTTTTATTCTTTGTACTCATAATTAAAGTTTTTGTTCTTTGGACTCTTGATAAACGTTTTTGTTCTTTGGACTCATGATAATCGTTTTTGTTCTTTGGACTTATGATAAACGTATTTGTTCTTTGGACTACTGATAAACGTTTTTATTCTTTGGATTCATGATAAACGTTTTTATTCTTTGGGAGCGTTTTTGTTCTTTGGACTCATGATAATCGTTTTTGTTCTTTGGACTTATGATAAACGTATTTGTTCTTTGGACTCTGGGTAAATCTATCGATTAGTTATTGCAAAATTCAATATTTCAGCGACTGAAATAATTTCAAACTTAAATATGTATGTATACCAATCGTTAACCGTACTCATCAAAAATCTCGCAATATGATTGCAGTTGGTGCAACCATTTAACCAGCGGTTGAACCTTAAAAGTTATACGAGCCATTAATCGTAATCCAATACTACAAGCGTCGTGTAACGCCTAACCTAACCTAATGTCCTAACCTAACCTAACTGGAAGGTGTTACCTTGTGTGTGCAAGTGAGACGGAGATAAGGTTGCTCGAAGGTCGACTGCATGTACGTTGCATCAAGTGCATTTCGCGGAAAATGCAGCATTCACTCCGGCTCTGACCAGCACTTCAAGTTGCGTGATGCAGTACAACCGTTCCGCCAAAAGATGAACTGGTTGGCGCCATTTTTATTTCGTTTAACCTGAACGTTCTTTAAACAGTTAGTACCTGATGAACGAACTCGTTATTTTACATTAGATTTCTAGGTAGATCATATGGCTTGTGCTATTCGCGTTTTTCTAACTTGGAGTAAAATACTAGCTGATTAAAACGTAAATTGAATGACAACATCCAATCAGCTGATATAACTGTATTCATTCGCAGTGGTTTTATCACTGACCGAGCGAAATGAGGTCTCTGTTTCAATCTGACCTAGTTTGTGTGTTTGTTACGCAGTTTTGACCAAACGCATTGAGTGATTGTTTTGAAATTTGGTACTGAGGTACCTTGTACAAAGCCCGAACGATGTATGGGTGAGAGTTTTTCCTTTTCACTTCCATTTCAAGATAACGGCTCTTGATTAACAATAGCGAAAATACACATTTTTAGAAAAACACTCTGACCGATTGTTTTGAAATTTGATAAAAAGGTACCTTGTACAAAGCCCGAATGACGTGTGTTTTGGATTTTCCCCCATTTACTACTGTTTCAAGATGGCGGCCTTTGATTTAAAGATGACGAGTAAGCAGTTTTGGCCAAACACATTGATCAATTGTTTCAAAATGTAGTACGAAGATATTTTGTATAAATCCCAAAAATATTGTAACATTTTTTGCTATTTACTTCCGTTTCAAGATGGTGGCCTCTAAGTTGGAAACAAAATAAGTTATTATCCAAATTATTAAAAAAAAACGAATTATCGTCCATTTCGTGTATCACAGTTGTTAAAAATAAGTTTTCATATGTGTTTTTTATTTGTCCCAGGACAAAAGCAAGTGAGATTTGGTTCGAATTATAAACCACGTTAGTTAGTCTATTGCGTATCCTCGGGGAAGAGCAAGAGTAACATGACACCCTCTAAAAATGTCAAAGAAATATATTTTTAAAATTTTAATTAAGTTTATGGGATAATATGAACAACCCTATTGTTTACTCATAATTAAGTACTCGAGTGCAGTGTTTTCCAAAATCTTATCCTTCACGTACTCCCAGAGAATGGGAATAAAACTAGCTTTCCTCCTGTACACATATGGGAATAAAATTCTGGTATACAAGTATACGTCATAAATGTTTTATTTTTTCAAATAAAAGTTAAATCAACAGCAATACCTTCATAAAGTACACAATATTAAAGAAGCCTTGTAAACATGTTTAAAAAAACAATCCAGTAGATGGATGCGCTTGTTTGTTAGTTTTGCGCATGTCTTCAAACGTCGCAGTTATTTTACTAAGATATGCGCGCAGGTCGTCATCTACTTACAGCGTATTTTATTTATTTTTCAGTACGGTTGGGGGTGAAAGTCCGGTTTCCACAGGTATGTTGTAGTGAACGACAAGTATTTAACCGCTTGTCGTGACAAATATGGGCATTCTTTTTCCAACGCAATCCAAAAGGTAATCGATGTCTTTTTGGAGTGAAGGCTTTTCAAATTATTGCCACAAGGTACCTTTATTAGCCTTTGGAAGGTTACATATATCAAGGTCAACAGTAAATAATAACAGTTGACCTAGTGGTCTGTTTCAACTCGACCGTTCGGCTTGGTTTGTTATGCAGTTTTGACCAAACGCATTGACCGATTGTTTTAAAATTTGATACAATCAATTTTATAACTTGTATCAAGCAATGTTATAGCTTTTGTAGCTTGTGTAAAGCCTGAACTAAGTACTGTAAATTTTTTTTCCGTCTCAAGATTGCGGCCTCTGATTTACGACGACGAATGCACGCAGGTTTGGCCAAACGTATTGACCGATTGTTTTGAATTTTTTTACAAGTATACCTTTTGTAAAACCCAAGTGATGTATTATAAGATTTAATCAAATTTAGTTTTATTTCAATATGGCGGTCTCTGATTTAATGATGACAAGTGTACGCCGTATTGACCATTTGTATTGAGATTTGGTTCGAAGATATCTTGTATAAAGTCCAAATGTATAAAATGTTTTCGTATTTACATTTGAAGATGGCAGTATCTGATTTATAATAAGCTGCTTAAGCCAAAACGAATTAACCGATTGTTTTGAAATTTGGTACAAAGGTACCTTTGTGTAAAGCCCGAACGATGTATGTGTAAGATTTTTCCTATTTACTTTCGTTTCAAGATGGCAGCTTCTCATTTACGATGACGAATGTACGCATTGATCGATTGTTTTGAAATTAGTTTTAGGTTGTATGAAGTCCGAAAGATGTATGTGTAAGACCTTTTCCCATTCACTTCCGTTTTCATTAGCCATTGGAAGATTACATTTATCAAGGTCAATAGTGAATAATTGACTAAGAGGTCTGTTTCAACTTGGCCGTTCGGCATTTCGTTTTTAACGCAGTTTTGGCTAAATGCTGTGAACAGTTTGTTATGAAATTTAGTACAAAGGTAGGTACTGTTGTGTAAACCCCGAAATTTTTGTTTCTATTTACTTCCTTTTCAAGATGGCGGCCTCTGATGTATGATAACGAATGTATGCAATTTTGGCCAAACCATTTGTGACCGTTTGTTTTGAAATTTTTGAAGAAGGTACCTCTTGTATAGCCCAAAAGACGTGTAAGAATTTTTTTCAGTACACTTCAGTTTCAAAACTGATGGACTCTGATTTAATGATGAGATTGTAGTTGCTCACCACGTCCTGTAATAATATTTATCGTAAATTAGATCGTTTTATGAAGAAAGAGCATAAAATTTCCAATAAGTTAAAGTTGGTACAGTAACATTTTTCTTAAATATAACGGTTACCTGTTAAATCGGCAGAAATGGTTATGAGCGCTGTCGCAGAGCGCTCTGTAAATTAAGAATATTCTGCGAGGTCTGCTGTTCTTTGAACTGTTAGCATTTACAGAGCTTAAGTGCAAGATTATTTGCTGCTTAAGAAATGAATCCATCCGCTGACATTTGTCAAAGTTATTTTTCTTAATTTCATTTTTCCAGAGAGAGGTCTTTTATCATTGCTCCGTTTTTTTCTCAACATAGAAAACATAAATGTTATCTCCTTGGAGTGGAGCATACCAGTTACATATGCTAGCTTCATAGCATTCTAAAGGCGTACCCCATCATCAATTCGTAATTACGTTACTACTACTTTGTTTTTTGATATTAGCCTTCGTCAATTCATTTGTTTTCATTGTTGCAACATAGCCACCGGACCACATGTTAAATAATTAGGATTATGATTTTTCCGTCTGTCTTTTAACTCTCCTCGTACAGTCTACCGCAGTTTCGAAACCTTACTGTTTCATCTTCAGGCCGTAATACAAAATGTCAAATCACTCTGTCGAGGTCGTCCCAAAGTTAAACAAAACATTGAAAACACACGTCACAAACACTAAACACAATTTCAGATTAAATTACACGCGATAAAATTTGGAATGTAACGACATACGAGTTACACGTATCGTTTATAAAGTTGGGAAATAGGATTTTCTCAAAATTGGTCCTAACGATTTTGATAAAATATTGCTTAAATGTAGTTTATAAGTGTATAAACTAAAATTACGTGTAGATGTAGCCAAAAAATACTGTTTTTGAAACTACCGAATAATTGTATATGGTTATTTTATCAAATTCAGTTTTTCCTATGTGAAAATTTGCAATTCATTAGTCTTTGTGCAGACAGTTAATTTTTGAGTAAAAGAAAGAATGTAGGCTAATCTTTGACCACGTGTTCTTTAACTGTAAATTTCTTTTATTTTAAATTCTACACTCTTGTTAGGTAGACCTATACATTCCCACATAACTAAATATTTAACGAAAACGTTTTCAGGACCTCGGGTTTCTGCTGTTGTTTCCAAACCGTACGTTTTGAAGAAATAGAACTGAATAGAATGAATTTTGCGTATTATTTTTTTACAGTTTATTTCATAAATTTAAGTTGAAATAACGAACGGCAAGATCAATCGCAATTTTAAACACTGAGAAAAAACAAAATTTTCAAGAAAGTTTGTCCAGTAATATTTTTTTAAAATATTACAGTTACCTGTTAAATTTGCGGAAAAGGAATGCTGTCGTGGAGCGCTCTGTATCAATTAAAAATAAACTGTTCCTTGAACTAGTAGTAATATTTGATCCGTTAGTATTTTTGTAACCTATCAACTTTCATGCAATACGTAGATGCAACAAAAACTCAAAACATTAAAAGAAATGTTTGCATAACAATTAATTTTAAAGTGTTTCACATTAGGAGTACAGTAATTTGTTTGGTTATTAGTTGGCTATCATTTAAATTAAGTTGTAGGTCAGTGTTAAATAATTGAGATAACTGCGGTTTCAATAGAACGCGTACCTCCTTGCTGATTCTAGTCTCCTGATACTTCACTGACGGTTTTTGGTGCGCGGTGTTCTCAGTTCTTGTCGTCATAGATCGACAATAGTTGTAGAACGACAACGCTGCTACCTAGCGATGAAGAAGTGAAGTAATCGAGTCTAAGAGTGGACCGAACGCTACCTAGCGATCTCGTTGAAAACTACACGAATGTTTTTAATTTAGAAAGTACATTAATTTAATTTCATATATTCTGAATAGTACAAAGAACAGTAGACCGCGCTGTGAATTCTTAATTAATATACAGAGCGACTCAACGACAGCGCTAGTAATCTTTTCCGCCAATTTAACCGGTAACCATAACCAGTATTTACGAAACATTTTACTGAATCAATTTGATTAGAAATTTTATGCTCTTTTACTACCAAGCAGTCAAAACCATGATTGACCTTGCCTTGCCGTTCAGCCGGTATTACAAGAAATAGCCAGCAACTACACTCGTCATAGTTAAATCGGAAGTGAATTAGAAAACAAATTTACCATGCGGGCTTTGTACGAGGTAGCTTTGTTCCAAATTTCAAATCAATCGACCTATGATTTTGACCCAATATAAGTAAATAGGAAAAAATGTTATGCATACGTCATTTAGGCTTTATACAAGATGTCTTCTTACCAAATTTGAAAACAATCGGTCAGTGCGTATGGCTAAGATTGCGTACACTCTTAATTGCAAGTCAGAGGCCGCCATCTTGAAACGGAATTAAGTGGGAAAGATCTTACACAGCATAGTATGGGTTTTAAATTGGTTACCTACGTACTAAATTTCAAAACAAACGTTTGGCCAAAACTACCTATACTCGTCATCGTTAAATCAGAGGTCGCTATTTTGAAACAGAAGTAAATGTTGAAAAATCTTACACATACGTCATTTGGACTTTATAAAAGGTACCTTGGTATCAAATGTCAAAAAAATTAATAAGTGTTTTCGGCTAATATTGCGTACACTTGTTATTATAAATTAGAAGCCGCCATCTTTAAACTTGCATACTAAATTTCAAAAAAATCGGTCAATGCGTTTGGCAAAAACTGCGTAACAAACACAAACCAAATGTCGAATGTCTCGCTCGGTCAATAATTCATTATTAAACATATATCGTAGCACTGGACAGGTGCTTAACGGTCGGAGCATGCGAGGTTTATCAAAGAGAACATATGTTATTCTTATCAACCACTATTATCAATGTTCCCTTCATTACACGCTTGTCAAACCACCATCATGGGTGCTGACAGATATATTTACAGGCGTGCAGATTTCGCAAATAATCAAAGTTGTAGTCAGAACAAAATACCTAATTATTTCCCCGCGTTATAATCCACTCATAACTTCTGTTTAAAAACAAATTATTAAGACACTTCTTGATATTGAAACTTCACAAAGTACGAGTGACAGTGACAGAAATACTCTGTGTAAGGGTAACGCTTGAACATTATGACAACATTATTATTTCAAGCATTATTATAACACATTATTACTCTTTTGTTTTGTTTAGTGATTAATAAAATGTATTTTTAAAGTGGACACTTGTATGGTCGCGGTTGACAAAACATGGATATAAACATTTGCTTTCGCGTCACGCTTGAATCCGTAATGCGTACCTCACAACATATGTTGTTCTTGCATATAGACTACTAAACAGCCGATTTCGCACAATAGCTTTAATATCATTTCAATTGAGGTTATGTTTATTTTTCTTGTTAATTTTAAAAATGTGTATTTTCTAAATTTGTGTAGTTAAATTATTTAATGTATATGACCTATACCAATTTTTGAATGACGTAATCACAAATATTATATTAAAGTCCCTTTTTTATCCTGAGATACTCAAATTCGTAGTCTGTAACAGTTTCAGTTATTTTTGAAGTTGTGTACCTACACACACGCACACACACACACGCACGCACACACACACACACACACACACACACACGAAATTTAATACGAAAATAATTTTCAAGAGTTGCCCTTTCCTGCGTGTATCTAAATTTTTATAAAAATAAATAAATCACAATAGTGAAAAAGTATACAATCAGGCATGCCAAAAGTAGTCACTTTTGTCGGCCAGTCCCGCACTGCCTAAATTTTTCTGATGTTTAGAGTGCTCAATACATAAACTGATTGTAAAAAGTTTTTGATTATCATATGTTTTATATATTTAAAAAAGTGTTTTATGTGAATATATTATCAGTAGTTTCGTTATGTTGATTAACGTTCCGAGTGAATTGTATTAGTGAACTACAATGTTTCTGTGTTTTTGCTCCTAGATATTTTAAGAGGTTTGAATAACATAACCTCATACTGTGTCAAACGTAAATTTGTATAGTTTAATTAGCACTTTAAAGTACAACTGTAAGAAAAATTGAATGTGCAAAGTGTATATTTTCAACACGAGAACATTTCCACCCTCTGCAAGCCTTGTGCGTAAACATTTTTCTGTATTTAAAAAAAATTATGTTATATCCAGTAGCAACACAAATATTTCTTTTTATTGAAAAATGTAATTTCAGAGTATTATATACATCAGTACAAACAAAACACTAAAACAAATCATTATCATGACGCACGTAGGAGATTATCAGAAGCAGAAGTAAATTTGAAATACCCTACTATTTCGCAAACATGAAATTTGTCTTCCTTTTCTATTTCACACACCAACAGTTAACACGTTCACGACGACGGCCATTTTTACATGTCATAACATTTTGTGTTATGGTAACTAACATGAAATATCAACTATAGGCGTAAAATTGTCAGAATATGTATCTATATAACATTTTTGATCATATCTAACCGGGAAAAAATGTGTTCTATACATTTTATAGGTTATTCCCGTGCGTCACCGGTGGCACACGGTATTTATTTGTAAACCATTGCTCTAATAGGCGTAGTGCGTCACTGGTGGCACACTGTTATTGATCCGTCCACATATAAAGTTTTAATTAAATGACTCCATAAGATATATGATTTCTTCTGTGAAGTCTTAGTGTTATAATTGTCAATAAATATAAGTTATTTTTTTGAATGTGTTTTCATTTTCAATAAATATCACGAAGATAGAAAAACAGTAGGCCAAAATATCATATTACTTCATTATATTTAAAATTAAGTTTAAAAATTAAAATTATGCTTCTAACATTTCTATTGAATTAAAGTTTGTTATCCTTTTAAATTACCTATAAGGTGTGTCAGGGTAAATAAATAAAAAACATACAATAGACCAAATTGTAATCCGACTAAGGTTACTCTAGCGTACTTTGAAATGGTCGTACAACACAATTATAGGCTTCAAATATTTGCGTCATTATAAATACGTGTATATGAAGTAAGAAAGAGAGTGCGTGGCACGCCGCCTATTTTAAAGATTAGCGTGCGTCACTGGCGACACACCCTCGCCTCACTCGGTAGTTGCAAAGTGCGTTACTAGTGACGCAAGTTGTGGACAAGTTGACCTCAAATTGACATTTCATTTTTATCGATTTGGTCTTAATTTGTATATTAATTTAATTTCATAACGGAAATATGGAGGAATCGCAGTCAACTAAGTAGGCTATAATAATTGAAGATGACTAACCGTGTATTAGAGGTGTTAAAGTACAAAAATAATTTATTTTTGCTGTTTTAGTCGAAGTGTCCTTTTTCAGTGACCCATGAGTGCAGGTCCTTATCTTCTAGTAGATACACTGTTGCAACTATTAAATAATACTTTGCAATCCTCATCCATAGCATGTAAGGGCAATGTATTAATAACTCTAACGTTCGGCATTTGGTTTGTTACGAAATTTTGGCCAAACGCATTGACCGATTGTTTTCAAATTTGGTACGAAAACACCTTGTGTAAATCGTGGACAACTTATTTGTAAGATTGTTTTGACTTCCGTTTCAGGATGACTTCTGCTTTAACGATGTCGAAGGTAGTTGCTGGCTATTTATTATAATACTGACAAGACCTATTATAATTTTGACTGCTTCATGGAAAAAGAGCATAACATTTCCAGTATAGTAAACATCCAGTAACATTTTTCTTAAATTCTTAGGTTACCGGTTATATTGGCGGAAAAGATTACTAGTGCTGTCATGGAGCGGTGTTCAATCAATTACAAGAATATACTACAAGATCTACTGTTCTTTGAATTACAGCAGGGTACGGTTTTTAGTAGTTTGATGACAGTAAGTGGGCAGAGACATCTAACGAGATTATTCAGCACTATACAACCGGTGATGCAACTCTGGTAAAATTTACAGTCGGTGCCGCACTCTATCATTTATTCTAATGTAGCTTATTAACGACTAAACACAGAACGTTGTAGTAACAATTAGGAATATTTCTAATTTATCTCATTAGTGATTCAGGCCCAGTTGAAAATGAGTCATTGTTTATAATAACATGATATACTAAATTTTGTATGTTTGATTTTCAATATGTAAATTTCAGTCATCTGTTTACGTATATTTAAAACTTAACACATTTCTTTAGTGTTACATTTTCTGAAAATCTAACTGCATTATTATAATCAGAGTTAAACCCTACCAAAATTAGTTTTCAAGTTATCATATTTTTTGAAAATACAAAAATGATTCTCACGTCGGTCAGACCTTTCCGTATTTGTAATGTAATTTAAAAGTTTAATTTAACGGGTGAAGAGAAATCTGTTTCAACTCGACTGTTCTGCATTTTGTTTGTATGTTTGTTACAACAGTTTGGGCCAAAGGCATTGACCGATTGTTTTGAAATTTGGTGCGAAGGTACTTTGTATAAGGCACATTTTTGTAAGAATTTTCCCCACTCATTTCCGTTTCAAGATGGCGGGCTTTTATTTACTAATATTTAGTGTAGTTGCTGGCGATTTCCTTTATTACTAAAGGAATGCTATTTTTTGGAATTTTGACAGGTTCGTGGAGAAAGATGATACAGTTTACAATAAACTGGTACAATAACATTTATCGTAAATATTACGGTTACTGGTTAAATTTGCGGAAAAGGTTACGAGCGCTGTCGTGGAGCGGTGGCCAGAAAATTAATTAAGAATATACTGCGAGGTCTGCCATTCTTTGAACAACTAACTATACTAGTATGCTTGTGTAGATTTGATCCAAACTTCGACTCGACGATTTCTGTAATAGCTTGAACAAATTTGTTTGTGGCCATTTCATGTCTTAAAAAAACTTTGTTGCGTAATTTCTACTGAAAATCTGATGTCACTATCGCAGTATTAAAATCTGCATATATAATTAATTTAATTACTTAAATAATGTAATTAATTAATGAGATTTTACTTTTGATTATGATATAGGCTATGTGTAAAATAATAAAAAAACAATTTCTGATATTGAACTTGAAATAAAAATCATGTATCATGTTTTCTCTTCCTTTTTATTTTAATCACGATAATTTGTTCGAAAACACGACATATTAACATAGCTACTTTTTAGCAACATAACCTGAAATTTATTAAAGCCTATCAGCTGTTCAACGAAAACAGATTATTGTTACGAATTAATGTAAAACAACTGATCTTTAACCATTACATATTTATCAAAATTAAATTAACGATTCATTTCATATATATTGAAATCTGTCAAACTTCTTCCTAGTTTCCCTAGTGTAGCGGTTATCACGTGCCCCTTATACGCGCAAGGTCTTTGGGTCGATCCCTGGCGGAAACACAGGAAATTTTAATTATGATTAATTTAATATGAAACTTGCGATGCGTAACATATACTACTATATATATCAGTATAAAATTGGTAAACTCGCATTATGCAAACTTCAACACATGAACAACAACCAGCCCTAAAACATGATAGGCTATATGTTAAAAAAAGCTTAAATTCACTTACATATGACGACAGCAAAATGTGAGATCCGCGATTTAAATAAAAATCCTAAATAAATAACATAAATAATTCTAAGTGCGGTGTTATACGTAGTATTTACTGTACAATAGCCAGCAACGTGAGAAATTACAGGAATAATTTTATTTTATATCCTGAGGAGGGTTAGATGTCATCTGAAACCTGTATTCTCCTCCGGGATGCTGGATTGTCCGGTGTCCAGTAGTCCTAGTATGGGAATAGATGCTGGGCTAGTGCAAGGACCACTACCCGTCAGTAACGCTGGACAATTATCCCACGGTATGTTGACCTTGACATTAAGGTATCTCTAATAGTGAGAGTGCACTGTAAATAACAAGCGCAGTGTAAAAGAAGATTGGAGATTGTTACGTAAATAGATTTTGACATTTTCGTATCTTTTGAATAAAATAATCAAAATTTAGACCGATATCCTAGAATTTTGTAAATATAAGGATTGCATATTAAAACCAGGGGCACCAGCGCTATGAAAGTTTTAAGGATATGAAATACAGTCTTTTGAATAAGAGTAGTCTTTGGGGTGAAGGCGGTAGTTGCAAGGAAGGGAAACAGGTTTAAAAAATAAATCGAAAAGCAATCGGTTTGAAATAATAATCACAAATTTATGAGTCTTTGTAGTATATACATTTCAATACAGGTTTTTTCAATAGCAATTTTTGCAGGGCATTACACAATACCTCGTTGTAAACGATTATTTGATGCAAGAATGTAATCTTCTTGTATTTTTTTGTATTTCATTTTCTTTAATGGATACAAACATGTTAGTTGATTTAGTTAACCTTGAAAAGGTTACATAGAATTGTACGTGAGTAAAGACGGCATTTGGTAAATACAGTTCTGCTCTTTGAAGTGTTTGTTCCTGCGATTTGTTTATAGTGAAAGCAAAAAAAAAAAAAATTAATAGGTAACTGTCGTATAGTAAATTGAAAATGCATGTTTTATGAAACATTCTGTAACGACATTTTAATTGCACTTCATATTTTATAATGTCTGTATTAACAATAGATAAATACACAATGGAAGGAGAAATCACAGATATATTTCTCCAAAACATGTTTGGTGTTCGAAATGATTGCTCCAACTTGTACGACGGGAAAGGATAGGAGACTGCCAGTAGGGTCACATAACCTAAGTTTAATGGTTTTTAAGTAAATATTCAAATTGTTCTAAGCACGTTATGCAAAAAAGTGGCATTTTTAATGGGACTGTCTGATTTGTGATGCCGCGCATGCGCATCCATGATGTCGTTTTCCTTATGACAGTTGAAAGTGTATTTTATGTTAAAATTTTCCACAAACAGTAAGTTTTAGCGCAAAATCGTTTTGCAACGTGATAAGCCGGTTAAAAAATCTTTCTAAAGATACCTCATTTCTGCTTGTATGAATAGTGTGTGTTGAGAAAAAGGGATGTCGCCTTGAGAATTAATTATATGATGATAAATGTAAGATCTACGTATTTTTAATGATATTTTATTGGAAAATTTGTGTGTTGCTACTTCTCGGACTAACCCACATCATGCGTTCCTCCTGAGTCGATGAGAAATTCGATAGGCCTACTTTGTTGTTCTATTTCACAACTTTGAACGATTTAATTTTCTTTAAAAATAATTAATTAACCACTTTGATTATATTTCGATAACTTTATTTTGCTATTTTTAATTTATTTATATTTTTATAAAGTAACCCTTTCTTCCCGGCGTGTGGCATTGAAATTCCTTAAATAATTTGAATGTTTATTCTACTTTAGGTTGGAACATTTGGTATAAATCAATTTGATATAAAACAATTACTTCCACAATTTATAACTCCGCTGTAATTTCAAGTTACTCAGTACACTATTATTGGTAAAGTAGTAAAAAAATACTAAAATAGTAAATAAATAAATTTAAAAAAATTAAAAATTACTCCTGGATATGTATAATTTTCCAAAATGTTTCTATTTCAAATCCTAAATTCATTTGATAAATTTTTAACAGCCTGACCTGATAAATTTTGTTATTTATAGCGTTTTGAAAACTATATTTTGCTATTTTTATTTGTTCATATTTTGATAGCCTATAGTAATCCTTTCTTCCCGGGGTGTGTCATTTGAAAAGGACCGCACATAAAATAATCTGAACTTCTATACTGCTTATTATATTGGTACATTTGATCCATAACCTCGCTGTGATTTCAAGTTACTGAGTACACTATTATTGCTAAAGTAGTAAAATTCTAAAAAATAAAAAATAAATAGTTACTCACTGGATATCTATAATTTTTTAAAGTATTTATATTTCAAATCCTAAACGCATTTGATAAATTTTTAACAACTGTCACACACATTTTTTAACTGAAATAAAATTTGGAAATAATAATTTCGATTTAAATTTCTATGATACATTTAATTAGTTTAAATCAGTGACTAATTCGTAATGTATCTGCTTTCACAAACAAAAATAAAAGATCTTGTATCTTATTCATTATAAGCAATATTTACACTTCTGTTTCCCAGTTTAAGGTTGTTGAACGCCATCAGATGGGTGAGAACATTCATTATCTCGTTCTAATGTATTTGTTGCTAACTTGTCTAAACAACGTAACAGAATCATTTACCTTTACAAATTATGTTGCATAAACTAAATAATCAATATAAGCGATACAATAATACAAACACTGTATTTATTATTACATGTATTTACATAAAAAATAAATTCTTATTTCACAAACTACATTGTCATTTTCTATTATCAAATTTTTTTAAACAATTCCAAACTCTAAACCACAGCCATAACCAATTATCCAGACTATTATAAACAATTTATTAGCATATTTTTAAAAACACTGCTTCTCTCAAACTCTTTTTAAAACTAAATTTACTTATGCCTTCCTTAAATTCAAGCCCGTATTATCCAAAATACGTATAATCACGTGACGTAACGGATTAGGCCTACGTTTATTTTGTACCTTCAAAGACAAGCCCTCCAGCATTGCTCTCTTGGGCATACTTTCGCTTTCATTAGATATTTTTAGCTTTCATTAGGTAGTTTGAAAACTGGCCGTTGCAGTGTGTGTGTGTGTGTGTGTGTGTGTGTGTGTGTGTGTGTGTGTGTGTGTGTGTGTGTGTGTGTGTGTGTGTAAAGATCGGTTACAAAACTGTTAAATCAGGATTTCTGAAAATCATCTTTAAAGATTTTAATTAAACTTTCCTGAAATAATACGCTAGGTCTACAGTCCAAAAGCGTTTTTGGCTTAGATCGGTTTGTAAATTATTGGAAAAAATGACATCGTATCTCAAAATCGATTCACAACTAAGTCCTTAATTTGCAGATTTATAATTTATGTGTAGCGAATTTGAAAACAAAAGACATTTATATTAGGTTTTATAAACAAGGCGATGATAACCTTAATGGTTTTTCGCAGCAAAAAAATATAAACAGCAAGAATCGTTGCACGCAGCTGTCTCGCTGACGTGATTTATGCAAATTTTCTAAATTATGTTTTTTATCTTAAACTATTTTTGAAATTCTCATGTCATCATTACAACCGGAACTGAAGTCTACATGTTTTAGCGTGTTAAAGTTTTGAATTACTCTTAAAGTAAAAAAAAAACCCTGACCGCCGTCAAATTAAATTTCATAATTCACTGACTTTGGAATTCATAATGCTAATTTAACGCTGATAGCTATGGTGAAATCAGATTTTCAACAAAATTTAAGACAAAAACTTAATGAGTTTTTAAAGATGTACGAGTGTCGCCATCATTTTGAAACTGAACGCATTTTACTTTTCCGAACTAGAATCGATTTTTATGTCAAGTTTGAAACAAAACGGATTAAAATAGAGTACTTCATTTATAAAATATCATGTCAAATTTAAAAGAAAACGATATTTACAATTAAATTGTATATGGAAAAAACAAAACTAATACGAACTTGAAAATATTTTTGTTTTCGCTCTAGGATCTGATTTTTATGAATATTGGGATCCAATGATTTTGTTTGAGTGTTTGTAGATAGCGTTTAAAAAAAATTGATCTATATCGTTAAAACCGATTTCAGGAAAATGTGATTGTTAACAATTAATTGTTTACGCAAAAATCTTTAAAACAATTATTATTAAAATATTAAAAGATGGTCCCGAGATATGGGCAAACTAGATACAGACATACATTCCAAATTTAATAAAAATCGGTAAATTCGTTTAGTTCACAACGACGCACCGTCTCTGGGTTTTATCAGAGATATATCCAGGTATAAAATTAGTTTTTTTTGATAAGAAAGATGAAAAAAATAAACCTTGAATTTTACAGTGGTGGGATATCATTAAAACGACTGCGGATATACTTCTGAATTTTTTTTTTTTTAGATAAAAAACACATTAATTTCGACTTTCATTTAACGACCTAAAAACTTCACGATCACCCCATTTTACCGGGGAAGCTGAATTATGAATGTAATCTTTCGCTAGCTGTAACCTATTAGCGAAACGAAGCGAAAACCTGTTTTCTTCATTATTTTAATTAGAGGAATACGCCTTTAAAGGTTTTTTCGTCGGTTGGTTTTCGGGAGGCTGTATATATATGAACACTAGTCAGTAACATGAACTTCTAAAGTAGTATAATGGCGTTTTCAAAACGGAAATAGGTCATGTTCATCTCAGGTACAGAGTCGATGTTCATACCAAATTTCTCTCAACGGGGGAGGTTGTTAAAGCGTGATTGAATAACAAACAAACACACAAACTTTCATATTTATAATATTATTTCTCCGTAAAAACCTTTCGTAAAATATTGCCAACATTTTAATAAAAAATTAGTCAAATCGGTCCAGCCTTTTTCAAGTTATGGCGTCAGGAACAAACGTGTGTGTTTTTTTATGTGTGGTGTATAAATGTGTGTGTGTGTGTGTGTGTGTGTGTGTGTGTGTGTGTGTGTGTGTGTGTGTGTGTGTGTGTGTGTGTGTGTGTGTGTGTGTGTGTGTGTGTGTGTGTGTGTGTGTGTGTGTGTGTGTGTGTGTGTGTGTGTGTGTGTGTGTGTGTGTGTGTGTGTGTGTGTGTGTGTGTGTGCGTGATAGTAGATAGATGTAGATAGATAGATAGATAGTGTAGATAGTGTGTGATGTGTGATGTGTGATGTGTGATAGATAGATAGATAGATAGATGTAGATATAGGTATAGATATAGATAACTCAAAAACGGTGATGAAAGCTAATAAAACTTTTCTTTAACTATTATGCATTTCTTGTTATATAGATAAAACACACCCAATGTTGGTCGTAAGTGAAACGTTTTCAAAAGAACGTATTTCTTATGAGGCATATTTTTCAGTTTTTTTCACCCAAAAATCATAAAAAATTTTCTATTTTCATAATTATTTGCAAATCCTAAATGGTTAATGGTTTCCGACAATGCGGTAAATATTTTCCGTTAAACGCAAGATTTAGTTGTATAAAATTATCCGTTACTCAATTATTGTAGCATTGATTTTAGGACACCCTGTATATTCGAATAGCGATTTTGGGACACTCTGTACGTAACTGACGTCAAAAGCTTTAAAATGACTGGTGTTAGCAGAAAGTAGGTTTGCCTGTAGAATAGCGAGTAGTTATAAAATGAAGAAATAATTTTTAGTAGAATTTTGTTCTCCACTATGAAAATAATGTTTTTGAATTCGTTATATATATCCTGTTTTATTACGGATAAGTAACAACATTATTATTTTCAAAATTTTAGACATTAAATGTTCATTAAATAAAGTAATTGCTATAAAACTAAAGAAAAGTAGCTCTGTTGGTAGGATTAAGGACAGTTCGTTACTTCTATACGCAGGTTCGATCTGTCGCTCTACCGTCAAAATGCCGTTAAGAGAAAACTGAAAATAATAAATTAAAGGACTTACCTTTGGCGAGGCGACTAATAATTCGTCCGAGTTGTGACCAAGCCTAAAGCCTTTTGTACGGACCCAAAACCGGAACTTTGAATTTTCCGCCACATTCGGAATAAGTCCTTTCAGCGTGCGCACTATCCGGTCGTGTTTCTTGGCCGTGATGGTCTTAGTCTTGGTCAGATCGCCGTAGGTCTGCATCACCCACGGCTGGTACTTGGCGAACATCTCTTCGCGAGCCTCTCCTCCTCGCGGCAACGCGGCCTCCAGAGACACCTCCAGCTCTTCCTTTACGTCTTCGGAATCGCTTTCGAACGACTCTTCGGCCGCGTCGTCACCGAGGGTGGACTCGTCTTCGATGGTCTTGTAGTTGTTGTTGGTGGATTCGAACTCTTTGGTTTCGAACTGTGGCTCTGTTTTGATCGTGGGCTGGTATTTATTGCGCTTCGCGTCATCTGATTTCGGTTCGCTTTCGGATTTACGTTTCAGATTTAGCGGGGAACGAGCGGGACTTTCCATTGTTAACAAATATTTAGACTGTACTTATTGAAACATTTACGAGATTTGTATGGGATTCGCATTTATTTTGTTTTGTTAAAGTAATCAGAACTTTTAAAATTTATTCAGGAATAAATTTTTATTTGTATTAGGAGAGTGAATAAAGAAGGAATAAAAATTATTTGTATTAGGAGAGTGTTTGGTTATAAAGCATTCTGTGAGTAAAAAACGGAAAAGATTTAACGCAACTTTGATGAACAATGAAAAATTTAGGTTCCCGTATAACTAAACACAATTTAATTGTTTCAAAAATTTGGTAAATGTTATCTTACAAACACATTTATTCAGTAAAAAATCGATTATTTAATTTTTTAAATTTAAATTGTAATTTAAACACTTTTAACTGTAAAAATTTAATATGAGCTAATTGGGTTTTGTTTATAAGATATGCAATTGAATAATTCAGTATAATCGAACGAGAAACAAACCTGTTAATGTTTTGAAAAGGAAGGTGTTTTTATGCGGCGGATATATTTATTTTGTTACATTTTGTTTAATGAGGTACAAATAAAAAGTTAAAACAAATGTCAGATTGAAATAATTTATCGAAACATTTTCATAGGCATGAATATATAACTTTATTGTATTAATTAATCTTTTGTATTTATGTAATGACGAATAAAAATCAATTACATAATACAGGTTCGTAAATATTTTGCAATACATAAAAATTAAGATTAAGTAAATATTTTTATAAAATGATTTTTGGAATGCTATCGTAAAATTTATTTTAAATTATAAGCTATTGTATCACTGAATTATAAATTATAGTGGTTATCTAAAAAATACTTTACAAAACCAATAATTTTAAGAAACGAGTGTATCTTTAAAGCCAAGCGTCGAGAGTTAAAATTTAAAATCTAATTAGTTTTAAAAGCAAATCAACAAATTGAACAAGATAAAACAAAACACTAATGGGAAATAACAAAGCCACAGAAAGAAACACAAAACAAAACACAGAACACAAAACATAACTTAAACAGTCTACGCATATAACAACTGGATAAATTGCGCCACAAGACTGAATTAAT
This sequence comes from Callitettix versicolor, assembly GCA_022606455.1. Classification (NCBI taxonomy): domain Eukaryota; kingdom Metazoa; phylum Arthropoda; class Insecta; order Hemiptera; family Cercopidae; genus Callitettix; species Callitettix versicolor. The sequence continues at coordinate 44,290,075 of CM040185.1, read as the reverse complement.
TTAAGCATCAAAAATTGCCCGGCGAGGATGGTTGATATCAAAGGGGTGCAGCATCCCCCATACCCCATCTCCCACCCTTACAAGATGGACCAGTCATTGGACGATGGTTCTGCGAACTGGCTTGGTGGGAACTGAAGGCCGATGCATAAATTAATTTAAGGGGGAGTATGATCCGAAGGGAAGATCACTTTTGAATTTTTAGTTAAAGAATAATATATTGCATTAACTTTCTCACATTAGGTAGCGACGTTAAAGATAACGTTTCTTGCAGTCTATTTGATAACCAGTTCTAGTTCTGTGGATAAGAAAAAGTAAATATGATCCTGCTACACTTAATAAATAATATTTAAGCTGGTGTAATTACTACAATTGTAAAACAAATTTAAAAGTAGATTAAAACACTGTAGGTAGTTGTTTAAAAAATGATATTCCAAACAATCGCTTATAATTCTATAAAAACTCTACTATTTGTTGGTTACTATTTATCTCTTGTTGTGAATAATTCTCTGTAGAATCAACTGCCAAAAGTTATTTAAAATCCTTTATAGACCCAACTACCGAAAATTGTTTAAAATCCTCTATAGAGCCAAGTGCCGAAAGTTGTTTAACATCCTCTATAGAGCCAACTACCGAAAGTTGTTTAAAATCCTCTATAGATCCAAGTGCCGAAAGTTGTTTAAAATCCTCTACAGAGCCAACTGCCGAAAGTTGTTTAAATCCTCTACAAAGACAACTTTGGAAAGTTGTGAATAATCATCTACAGAATCAATGACGTAAAATTTTGAATAATCATCTACAGAGCCAACTGCCGAATATTGTTTTAAATCCTCTACAAAGCCAACTCTGGAGAGTTGTGAACAATCATCTACAGAGAAAATATTGAAAGTTGTGAATAATCCTTTATAGAACCAACTACGTAAAGTTTTGAATAATCATTTACAGAGCCAACTACGTAAAGTTATGAATAATATTTTACAGAACTACTGTAACTACGGAAAGCTTTGAATAATCCTCTACAGAGTCAATATTGAATAATTCAAATAATTCCAAATAATTTCAAATTCAAGAGCCAATAATTCCAAATATTGAAAGTTGTGAATAATCCTCTACAAAACCAAATATTGAAAGTTGTGAATAATCCAATACAATATTGAAAGCTGTGAATAATCCTCTACAGATCCAACTGCAGGCAATAGTGGTTAATTCTCAACTATGCCATTCTATGAACATTGTAAATTTTATCTGTATTTAGTATTAATATTATTTATTTATTAAAATTTTTTTGTTTTAACGTTTGCGCACAACAGTTTAAAACGACAAGATGTAATCAGGTAAAAGCCAGAACCGAAACCAGTCAAACAGCCGCCACTCTGTCATCGCTAGTTTCAGTTGCAGTTATTGAGGAAATCGTGTCTCCTGGTAAAATCGTGCAGTAATAGTTTGTACTGAACTTAACCTGAAATACAACGCTGGTATTTCGGTAGCTTTTTATAGTGAAAAAGTTGGAAATACACTTTTATAAGAAATATTAAATAAGAAATATTGTTTTCACTACAATACTTTCTGTAATCATTACCAACGTCTTACACTCACAACGGAACACATTCACAGCTAAACGAATTCACGCCTCACACTCACAACGGAACACATTCATAGCGGAACGAATTCACAACGTCTCACACTCACAACGGAACACATTCACAGCGAAACGAATTCACAACGTCTCACACTCACAACGGAACACATTCACAGCGGAACACATTCATAGCGGAACGAATTCACAACGTTTCACACTCACAACGGAACACATTCACAGCGGAACAGTTTCGCACCAATTTTCAATTTCTGTTGTTACTTACTACAGAGTTATTAATTTTATCAGAACCGACAAATTTGAATCTAATTTGAATCTAAATTTCATAAAATTTATGTCTCTTCTAAAATAATATAGGCTAAGTTATATAATAAAAGAAAGTTTATGCAGTGTTTTTGGACACGTAATTCCAGATATCTTCCGAAATGTATAGTGTTTTTTATATCAGAACAAATCATAAATAGGTTAAATTATAGCTACATTTGAAGTTACAGTATGGATTATAGATAAAGTTTTTGTTGTTGTTTGAATTATTTGTAATTATATGAACATTAGCTGTTACCCGTCGCGGCTTCGCCCGCAATTATTATTTGTAGGTAATAAAATATAGTCAGTTTTCAAAATCAGAATAGGTTTATTTAAATTTAATATATTTCTATATACAGTATTATGTGATTTATGGTTTTCGGTCAAGTCATATAGATTTTGCTATTCAACACTCTAGAACAGGCGACGTATGGGAAAAGCACGGAATTCCCAAATATATTCCTGCTACTCTTAACGTCTGAACCTGCCACTTATTAATTGTCATTTTAAATGCCAACTTCAATGGAAACTGCAATCTTTTAAAATGGAAAGGCAGGTTGTTTGGAATTATAGGTTTTTTTTTGAAAAAAAATCAGTTAAAATCATTGAAAATGTAAATTTATAAACAATAATTTTGTAATAAATACTAACAGAGATTAAGATTTTCAAAACTGTAATACGTCTATGACCACCTCAGGTATCTAAACAATATTCATTCCAAATTTCATCTCAATCTGCCCAGTAGTTATGCGTGATTGAATAACAATCAAACAAACACGAAGTCAAACTTTCAGATTTATATTATGTTAAGAAGTATAAAATATTATTAAAAAGTCACTGTTGTTCAGTTAACACATATCACAAATAAATACTAAACAATTAAGTTGGACTGGGTAAGTAGTATAATGGTTTTTAGAATAATTTAAATATTTATTATTCACACACCAATAGAGGCTATAATAAACATATAAACCATCACTGATATAACTTGTCACTGTTATCACTTGTCATAAAACTAAATAATTAAGTTGGACTGGGTAATTAGTACGATGGCGTTTAAAATAATTTTAAACGTTTATTATTCACAACTATCAATATATAATAAATTTATAAAACGTCACTGTTGTATAGTTAACAGATGTCTAAAACTAAATACTAAATAATTAAATTGGACTGGGTAAGTAGTATGATGGAGTTTTTTTTAAATGGGAATAGGTCTGTGTTCATCTCAGGTAACTAAACCATGGCTATACCAAATTTAATCTCAATTGGTCCAGTAGTTAACGCGTGATTGAATAACAAACAAACAAACAAACAAATAAACGATATAAACAAATAATCAAATAATAATTAATCAAATAATCAAATAGTTGTGTGAAAACACACAAACTTTCAGAAATATAATATGATTAAGATATTTTTTAAAATTTAAACTATTAATATTTTTCGATTAACCTAAAACATATTAAACTAATACATTTTTTTAACATTTCTAAAAGAACGACTATTTCGTTACAAACATCAATGCCTAAACAATATCTGACCTTGAATTATCAGCTGGTTGGTTTTATTCACTGAGTGCTACAATATTGCATAGATCTAACTGATAGCCATTTCGTTCCAACTAACAAAGCTTAAATCAGTTCGTTGCTCTAAGTAGACTGGATTTGGAGGTTAGTCTTTGTTGCGTTTTGCAAATAGTGTTTTTAGTGTTTTGACTTTTGTTTAACTTCAAAATGTATTGAAGCTTAGGATGCATAAAGTTTATTAAATTATCGTAAATTGTTTCTATTTCAAATAATGACTAACTTGTTTAGAAATAGCCAAGAATTTTTACACGTACATAGGCTAAGCAGGCTAATTAGTTCTTAATATTTTAAAACATTATCTTATTTCTTTCTTTATTTAAAAATATATCCATATCGATATTGGCTAACGTATATATTTTTCAAAAACTACATTTTTAAAGTAATAACTTTCCGATACAAAACAAATTTTATAAAACAATTTGTTTCGTTAATTTATGCTTGTTTTGTTTAGCTATAATTTAGGCCTAATTGGAAATGAACTAAATTATAAAGAAAGTTATGTATTTAGGTTTATAATTTTAACGATTCTACGGGATATGTTTTATTATTAGACCTACTGTTACTACAATAGTTAATTAATGGAAAAATTATTTAGGCTAATAATTAGGGTTTGTTTAGTTGAAATGCTTCCTTTAGCAAAGCTTCATTCGGCAAATTGCATTTTCATGGTTTTTTCAGTTTTGGTAATTTTTGCACCAAAACGTTTTACTATTAATTTTTTCGCCCAATATTAATAAGCTAAAATATAAAAGTGCGGAAACAACGAGAAGTTATAAAAAAAAGAAAGAAAAGTGACAACCATAACCTCAAAATGATTATCGTCCTAATGTAGGTAAAGTGTTTTCGTCGTGAAAAACTATTAGGCTAAATAAATGCGTGTTATTAATAATGAAAAGAATATATTAAAAAAAAGAAGAAACTCATTAGCTAATTCGACTTGGTTGTTGGGTGTTTAACTCAGTTGTTAGTTATAAATAGTTAGTACTGTATTCCGTAAATTTTCTAACCTTTTATTATTATTTTTTGTTATTTTAAGGCAAAAGCACATTGAGGCTAATATCGCCTCCCTAAATGTAAAAGTGAGTGTAAAGTGTTAAGTCGTAAGTGTAATGTTGTAAGTCTAAGTGTGTGTTAGACTCGGGTACCGCAAGGGACGTCTAAATCCTCTCAATAGGTGCTAGTCTGCACCCCCTGCTAACCTTTGTAACGAGTGCTATTGCGACAGATACAAATCTGCCGCTGCTTTGTAAAAATGGACGTCAGAATATAGTGCCGTAATAAACGGCTAAAAATCGTAATTTACCGTAATAAATGTAATCTTCCACTGGTTAATATCTCTCAACGAAATGATATAGCACATAATAAAACACACACACAAAAATGTTTAAAATATTACTTTTTAAAAGTTTTTAAACAGTCAAAAATACCTTTCATTCTAGCCCGAACAAGCCTAACGTAAAATTGATTAGTAGTTGTTAAGGAAATGCAACTTGTTCGATTACAGTTTTTTATCATACATTGCAAAAAAGTTCCTATAGCGTCTAAACAGTAGATTGAGTAGGCCTATCTCGAAACTTCTTTAGGCGGTTCAAGTATTTTTTTGTTTATAGGAGAATACAAACTTTTCTCTGTCCATATAGCGTCTAAACAGTAGATTTAGTGTCTCGTAACTTCTTTAAGCGGGTAAAGTACTTTTTGTTTACAGGAGAATACAAACTTTTGTCTGTCCCTATAGCGTCTAAACAGTAGATTTAGTGTCTCGAAACTTCTTGAGGCGAAACAAGTACTTTTTTGTTTACAGGAAAATACAAACTTGTGATCGCACTAATAATGGTAATTGTGGAGAATAACGTGACCAACATTATCCGAGAAGTTTTTAATTTTAATTTTATTATTTTTATAAATATATGTTATTTTGAATACTATAGTAGAAAAACGAATTTGTGGGGACTCAAACATTGTCGCCGTAACGATTTTTTGAAAATTGCTAGTTGTATTGAGTAAGATAGCGATGTCGAAAATTGCTTTCATTACGTGAAATATTAGATTTATGTCAGATAAATATACAAAGCTGGACTAAGACGTAGCGAATCAAACTGAATGAAAGCAAATCTGTGCGTGTCGATTTCACCAATAAGTGCATTGAGCACAATCCTGTCTATCACTCATTAAGTGGTTCCATACTAGAATACACCGAGTGTCTTGGCATGACGTTAGTTACCAAACTTAGGTGGAGGCCGCATGTAAAAAAACAAGGAAACTAAAATACAGAAAGTTGTATTGGTGAATGGGTCGTCGTTCTTTCTTATCAGTATTAGCTATTGCTTTATCAGCAGGTCCTTAAATCAGTGTGGACTTACGGTATTCAATTTTGGGTTTGTGCCAGTCGAAGTAAAAACATTATTCAACGTTTTCAAAATAAAATACTTCGTGGTATCGTTGATGCGTCTTGGTACATCCGAAATAACAGCTTATATAAAGATTTAGACGTTTCGAATGTCGATAATTAAGTCAGAAAATTCGCTTAAAGTCACGAACAAAGACTATATCAATACATCAGTGTCGAAGCCCTCCAGCTACTCAACAACAATGGCTTAGTGAAAAGATTGAAAAGAATAAAACCATTTGAACTTTTCTAGTTATTGTCACATTACTAAAGAAGATAATTATTCTAGACTAAATGATTATCAGTGGATAAAACTTAGTAATTACTGTATTAATTTAGGTTAAAACGAATAGCTTATCGTGTCCTAACTAGATTGTTATGTAATGAAGAAAAATATCAGATAAAAAGTCACTGTTTAAAGTCAGCCATTTAAAAAAATATTTACTTGGAAAATCTGTTTGTAATTGATATCTTTCCTTCAGAACAAAACTAAAACTTGTCTATAGTCTACATTAATTTACTTAAGTGTCTGCGATAGCCGTATTTGCTTAAGAGATAATTAGTTCTTCGTAACAAAATTGATTATAGAACTTCAACAAAACTTCAAGTGAATAGGACGAGATAATAGAATAATAAATATTTTAATTCAATTTGGACATTCTAATTTAAAATCAGTTAGTTTAATGTTATCTTATTAGATTAGTAACGTTAAAGTGGAATTTATTTGGGTTAGTGTGTTAACAATGCAGTGAATATAGTTCGGATTAAATTAAACTAAACCCTCAGTTTATTTGTCAGTTAGATGAGCTTTTGAAACGGCAATTATAAAAACCTAGACCCAGAGTCATGAAATGAGTGCCGAGATTGATCTATAGATCATTTTTAAAGGGACGTAAAGTTATATATACATACACGTGAGTGTGCGTGTCCTTGTGCGTACGTGTGTTATATATATATATATATATATATATATATATATATATATATATATATAATGTGTTTTAGCGCTGTCGCGTTCGAAATTTTGATCCGATTTCATTCAAATATGAGAAGAAAATCGATTTTGGATGAAACTTGAACGACTTTATTACACAGCAGTTTCGATGTACGGCCGATTCGATTGGCCCCAAAATCGAATTCGTTAATAGCTTGACCAAATTAGCCAATGAAATACGTATAACAGTTTAAAAATGGCGGCCGTTTCAATTTTATTGTGTAATTTGTAACGTTTTTTCTTGTTTCTGAAAATTTAATCATTGTTGCAATCTGCGTAAATTAGCTTTTCGAATTTTCAAAATCCGTCGAAATTGAGATATTTAAATTGACAGCGGTCAGGGTTCTTTTTTAGAACTGTAATTATTTTCTAGTGTACGAAATGTAAACGTTTAAAATGTTTATATGCAGGTTTTAACATAGTGAAATCGGAATTAAAAAAAGGGTAAGATACAAAAATACTTCCATCACGTCAGCAAGACAGATGCGTGCAGCGATGATTACTTGGATATCTGTGTTCGAATGTGTCTTCGCACATGGATGGAAACTAGATGGGTTTACAATTTTGATGGAATTAGGCATGCAGTTCAGTTTGTCAATGTATTGAATCCGTTTTCCTTAAATTTTCAATTTTTTGAAAACTTTTGGTCAAAAAATATTCTGTTCTAAAGATTTTTATTTTGTATTTTCTTGCATTATCTTGTATTTATTGAGTGCATTAATACAAAACTTACTTATTGCTGTATTACCGAAGTAATCGGTTTGTGAGCTATTGGTAAATTCACCATAAATCGGCCTGCAGAATGAAAATAGGTTGGTCAGGTTTCGCTGAAAATTTGGCTTTATATGAAAATACATAACTAGAAAGATAGACAATTTGTTACACGTTTGTGGAGTGATTAAATTTAGAGAAAAGTCCTAAGCGAAAACGTAACAGAATTTTTAGGTTCTGAAAAATAACAAAAAACACGAAAAATAGATACTATTAGACTATACAAAATATAGCTTATTCGAATTTTGGTCATTTGAATATTTCTGTTTGAAGATTTATAACTCAAGTTTTTAAAGTTTGGGAAAGTATCTTGGGGATTACTTAAATAAAACACGATAATCAACCCTGACCGCTGTTAAGTTATGATTATGACCTATTTTCTTCCGTCCAGTAGTTTTTTAACGTCACCTCGTAAACGTTACCGTGATTTCGAAACTTCACTGTTTCATCTTCAGGCCGTAGTACAAATGACAAATCCCGCTGTTGAGGTCGTTACACAGTCAACAAAACATTGAAAACACTCGTACGCGTCACAACACTAAACAAACACGATTACACATTTGTTAACTGTCCGGTCTCTAACGATATACGAGTTGCACGCAAGTGTTCGGCTAAACCAAATTTTATCGTGTTAATTTTAATGAAAATTGTGTAATTGTGTTTAGTGTTGTGAAGTGTGTTTTCAATGTTTTGTTTAACTTTGTTAAGACCTCGCTAGTGAGATTTGACCTTTTGTACTGCGGCCTGAAGATGGAACAGTGATGTTTCGAAACTACGGTAAGCCTTTACTGGGTGAGTTAAAAAACCACTAGACAGAAGAAAATAGGCCATAATCCTAATTATTTATATATGTGTTCCGGTGGTTATGTTGCAATAACAAATTTTTTAGTAAAAATATCCCTTCGAGCTATAATAGGTGCACTCTTTTTATGTATATTTATTTATATGTATGTTCTTTTTTCACGGAAACAACTTCAACGATTTTGATATATTGTTGAAATATACCATTTTCTTGCTCAAAAATCTATCGAAGTGAGTTGTACCTTTGGAAAAGTTTTAATAGTAATAATAATAATAAAGTACCAATCTTTATATGTAGGGTATGTCCATTTTATTGCGGAACAACTGTAACGATTTTCAAATAACGTTGGAATCATATTGAATATTTTTTACGAGGTGGCCTTTACGAGGTGAGTTAAAAGATCACTAGACGGAAGAAAATAGGTTTTTTCACCGATAACTCGAAGTAAAACTTTTAAACAGATTAAAATAATTTAAATGAACGTGAAAAAGTTAATGCAGGTTTGACTAAACTTAAAAACTAGATTCACCGAACGGGTCGAGACATGAACTGTTTTTTAAAAAACTAATCTGTTTTTTCCGAAACAGGACGTATCGCAGGATGTGTTCTCACGGAGGCTGCAGGACCGCGCTGACCTCTTGACCGTGGGAGATACTGGTCCTCTCTGCGCTCGGGATGGTGAGACAGACCTGCTGGACCACAACATCCCCTACACTGCTTCGGTAAGTTGTGTCTGCTTATAGTTGACTTGTATTACACCTTATAGCGTTTAGATTTTCAAACGTAACAAATCTTTAGAGTAAGTTATTAAAACTGTGTATGTTATTGTTGTTAAGTTTAGTAAATTCTTCAAATATTCCTAGTTCTGCATTAGTTTATTCACGTTTTGGATTGCCTCTGTTCTCAACGCTTTTTGGTTTTGTGTAAATTTTATTCTAGATATTATAATTTATCTGTGAATTACTATAATTTGTTTAGGTCAAATTTGCACATCAAAGTTCAAGTTGTTGTTGAGGGAGGCGTAAGATAAGAGTTTCTATTAGAACCAGATAATTGAATAATATTTCAAATTTTTAATGTTTAAATATTAATTTAAAAAAATGTAATTAACAAATTAATTTAAAAATTCAATGTTGTTAAGTTTAGTAAATTCTTCAAATATTCCTAGTTTTACGTTTGTTAATTCACCTTTTGGATTGCCTCTATTCTCATCACTTTTCGTTTTGTTTAAATTTTGCTCTAACCATTAATTTTTACTGTGAATTACTATAATTTCTTCAGGCCAAATATGAACACCAAAGTTCCAATTGTTGAGGGTGGCGTAGGATAAGTGTTTATATAAGAACCAGTTGATTGAAAAAATGCAAATAAACAATATTTTTTATTTTATTAATATAAACTTATTTGCTGCAGGTAAACCATTACTTAATTGGTTTTTATCTTGAACAATTACACATAACATTTTTTTTGAAGTTACATGTTGAAAAAAAAACTCTTTCCCGGAATCGTTTTGTTGTTGTTGTGGGACTAAGACTTTACCTGATCAAGAGTTTTGGGTAAAATAAACAAAAAATTGCTGTTATTGAACCAAAAATACAATTCACGTCGTGTTTTATTTTCATTTTTATTTTAATTACGATAATTTCTTCTAAAACACGACATAACCTCAAACTTATTATTGCCTATCAGCTGTTCAGTGAAATCAGCTAATCGTTACGAATTAATATAAAAGGACTTGTACTGTAACTACCAATATAAAAATTAAATTATCAATTCATTTCGTATATTTATATCGGTCAAACGTCTTCGTAGTTTCCGTGGTGTAGTGGTTATCACGTGCGCCTCACACGCGCAAGATCTTCAGAACGATCCTGGGCGGAAACAGAAAATTTTAATTGTAAGTTACTGTAACACTTGCGATGCGTAAAATGTACTGTTATGTATCAATATACATTTTGGCACTCACATCACGTAAAATCCAACATCACAATCAGCTGTAAATCTGTTAAACTAAACATTGTGTATGGAAATAGCTGGTGGTAAACGATTTCTGTGAAATTCGGTATGTAGGACTAGACGTGCATATATATATCGAAAACGATTGTAAAAAAAATCATACCATTTTTTGATAATTCTTTTTACAAAAAACACACAAATATGAATTTTTGAAAATCAGTTCTAACGATATTAAACAAATTTCGATCAGATATCGTTTTTACTTAATCTATCAAAACAGGACGCATAGAAAACTATCGACAAAACTTTTAAAATCGGTGCACTCAAATTTTTGTAATGTAGCCTATATGGATTCCGTGTGGCAAATTTGAATAAATTAATTATCTTAAAACAGGATGTAAACTTTTTGTTATTTTTCGAAACTGATTGTTTTATGCATTTAGCAAAAAGTAGCACACTAGTTAATGTGAAGCTTTATTAATTGCTTTTCGTACGTTTTAATTGAATTGAATTAAAATAATTAAATTTAAACATATACCATTGTAATTAGATGGTAACAGTATAACAGTATAACTATTAACGGATATTTTTTTAAACACTCCGTAATGTTTACCGACGCGGTTTGTTGAAGTATGAAATTAGTTCGGGAATGCTCATTGTTCGGGTTTTTATTGCTTGTTTAAACAAGATGGCCCTCGGGGACGTACTGCGTGCTACAGTAAAACATCTGGCTTAAATGTTTTGTTTTCTGTTTTCGTATTGACCTGCCTCCCTCACCTCTGCATCAAGGTTTCATCACGTTTTTCACCTAACGTCCTGTTTTTATTTCTTCTCACTATTAGATTTTCCCTACTTCCGATGTTCCGTTACGGTAACTTCCGAAAACGATATTTTTGGAGTCAGTGATATCCATTTTCTTTCCTTAGTTATGTTTATAAATATAGTATTTTTGTTTTTAAATGCCTTTATGGTAAGACCTAAACTCGGAAATGAGCGTCGATATATATATATATATATATATATATATATATATATGTGTGTGTGTGTGTGTGTGTGTGTGTGTGTGTGTGTGTGTGTGTGTGTGTGCGTGTGCGCAAACACACACGTTTCCGATTTGATACTAACGACAACAAATCTATTTCTCTAATAAGTTGGACAATTTTTTTTTACCGAGCAAAATCCGTTCAAAAGTTTCAAAATGGCGGCTATTTCAAATCTCTAAGAGTTGATAACTTTTTACCTTGTTTTTTAATTGAAAATCTGATTTTATTATCGTAATTTGCGTTAAAAAGTGCGTAATTTACCATTTTGAATTTTCTAAACCTATTGAAATTAAATTTTTTTCAGGGTTCATTGTCATATTTTCAAAGCTGAACGTGCTAGTCCATGCAGATGTTAATGCACATTCAAAAAATTTAAAAATCTAAAACGGCCGCCATTTTGAAACCTTTGAACGAATTTTGCTGGCTAACGAACTTGCTCAAAGTATTACCATAATCGAATTTTATGCTAAGTTTGAATAAAATCTGACGGAAAATGCGAACGTGAGCATGCTAAACACACACAACACACACACACACACACACACACACACACACACACACACACATTTTAAAGACTTCAAAAAGTAATTTACAGCCCTAGTAAATTACAAAAAGTAATTTAAGGCCGTAGGTCTGGGTCTTACCTTGATGGTGCTCCAGTAGCTCATTTTCCATGGCAATTTACTAGAAATAGTAGTAAGAGCCGATATAGTAATAGTAGTACGAGTAATAGTAATATAGTAATATAGCCGATGCGGGAGTACAGCTTAAAATGTAACAGGTGAAGATGGGAGAAAACTAGGTCAACCGGGTCAGGTGTGCAGTTAGATGAATCGATAACTTCAGAACAACTAATCTCAACGATAATGGAACTGTGTAAATACTGCATTTACGATGTATCGTTTATGTGTAACTAAACGTTCATTAATTATACGTTATAAACGGAAAAAGAAATATCTGTGGTCCACAAAAAATATGGAACAATAAATGCTTGCCAATAAACACTGTATAAACATTTTTTGAGCTAGTCAATCGTGCTAAAACAATCTACACACCAACTTTCCTGCATTTAATTATTTTACCGGGGAATTCGGTACAGAAACTATCGAAATAACCTGAACATTTGGCTTATTATCTGAAAATCGGTTCACCAGACTTTGCTAAAATTTTGGTCATAACTAAACTCAGTGTGCCAATTTTATTTTCTGAATTCACTTACTACTTGTATTTTTAAATTTGCTACACAAACGTATGCAGGCCTATATTTAATGACAAATATTTTAACAGAGTTTTAATAAACTGATTTCCAGTTTTTTTCCTGCAACCGTTCATTTTGTTTCGGTACTTATAGATTACTGCAGCAAAATTTAAGGAACCGATTTTGAGAAAAACCTGTTCCTAAGAATTTTATGTCGAGAAAGGAATTGCTATTTCATTTACTGAAATAAGTGAACATAAAGTTTTAGTGTAAATAATGGTAATTTATTAAATTTTCACAAAACGTGATGCTGCATTAAATGGTGATAAAACGTAGCTTTCATAAAATTGAAATTAAATATAAATATTTGCTTAATTGTTTTAAAACTATAAGGTCTCTTTAATTATTATACAAATTTGGGTTCTGTTAAATTATCGTAAAACGTAAAGCGTGTTTTAATTGTCGTAACAATTTAAGATTTGTTAAATTTTCAATCTTAATTTTTTTTGTTAATTTGTTATAAGATACATCTTATAACATTATTGTTATAAGATATATTGGTTGTTAAATTTCTTCAATATACAAAAATGTTATAGTTATTTTAAAACAAATAGATCGATTGAACGTTTGTAAAACTTAAAGAAGAGAAATGGAATTTATAAATCGTTCTGATAAATTATCATAAAACTTTAAGCTGTGTTAAATTGTCATACAACGTAAAGCTTGTTATAATAGTTTGTTGTAAAATGTTATGTTTGTTAAACTTCTTTAAAATATTACAATTTGATCTTAATGTTTTTTTAATCTGTCATAAAACGTAAAGCTCTTTTAATTTGTTATAAAATTTATGACTCCTTTAAATTTTGCTCAATTTTTATAATTCTTATAGCCAAGTTGACTTTCTTAGAAACTGTAAAGTGTTATTATATTGTTGTAAAGCGCTTTTTTTTGTTAAGTTGTAAAAACGTTACTCTATTAAAACAAAACTCTATTTAAGCTCAGTTAAGTTGCCATAAAAAAGGAGCACTCTTATCTTATTAACTAATGACCTGTGAAGCTCTGTTTTTAGAAACAATTGGATTTCATCAAATTATTATAAATAGTTATGTTCTGTTAAGCTCTATTAAATTGTCATGAAAAGTAAAGCGCTTTTAGCTTGTTATAAAAGGTGATTCTCTGTTACATTTCCGTAAAACGTGAAACGGTCTTTTTGCGCTGTGTCACATGTTATAATATTTTCTCTTATGGACTTAAATTTAATATAGATATTCATGAAAAACAATTAATTAATCAAGTAATACAGTGAATTAAAAACAAGTATTTATTACTCTCTCCCGCTCTCTCTTATCTCTTTATAGAAATAAAAAAAACCCGAACACAAGAGATTGCTAAAATAAACACTACTACATTATTCTGGGCCAATAACCTTTGATATCCTCTAACATTTATTTGCATGTCTTCCTCGCTTTTCCGCTTTAGCGAAACTCACACAAGTAGGAACCTAACTTATCTTGTTTCGTACCACTTTGCCGACGCTCTCAACGACCACTTATATTTAGGGCCACGAAGTTTTCACACTGATTCACTGTGAGATTATGAATTGTATATTAGGATTCGTATTTTATTCTTTCACAAGATTTCTGTACATGTGACATGATAGAATATGTGTCTAGAAGAATACACTCGGGTGTTATAGTCCAGTCGTTGACCGTTTTCTCGTATAATTTTGCCAAACAGCACCGATTTTCATAAAAAATTGTATTTAGGTTCTACTGACCCTCTACTTCAAAACTGATCCTGTGTCGAGGGTCGCTTTTACCATCCCTTCCCGGGGGTGAAAAATGTTTCATTGAAAATAAGTCCGGAAATGGATAGATTGACTAATTCTAAGCAACGTTTGTTCTGTAAAGGTTTTTCTGAAAGTCAATACTTTTCGACTTACTCACTAGTTAAACTGTCAATTTTTCAACCAAAAAACCACGTTTTCAGACGGTTTTTCGCAAATAACTCAAAAAGTAAGTATTTTATCGAAAAAAATCATTTTTAGTAAAAATGTAGCTTATAAAAAAAAACCAAAAAGAACGGTGAGTTTATAGTGTCTGTAGACCCAATGGTTTGTTGAAGGTTGGTTCTTATTCGGTTGGTTCCTATTATTACTGTCAACAAAGTTTCAACAATACGGTCGGGCACAGAGTCCTGTATTGTTTCACGGAATATACCACCAAATATAAATTGTTTGGGTAAACTAACATTGAATTTATGCGTTTACCACAAAAGTTACTTTGTTTTGGTTATGCCAAAAAGAAACCAATTAAAAGTTTAAACAAGTTGGTACGAAAAATTATAAGAACCCGCGAACCTTTCTTAAGTTATTTTTTAAACTTGAAGCTCTGTTTAATTACTGTAAACTTTGACTCTGTTAAATTTCTATATAAATCGTAAAGTTCTGTTAAATTGTCACCAACTTTCGTTAATCGTATTAAAACGTAAAGTTCCCTGAAATTGTCATACAACGTTGAAGCTGTGTTTAATCGAGTTATGAAGCGGTAAAAGTTTGTGTTTATGACAAACCGTGTTAGGCTTTAATGGGACTAATTTCCAGTGTAATATGTAGTTTGAAAACGTGATAACCGAGCGTCTACCGGAAATTGCATTACCTGAAAGTAGTTTTCGCCGGAAATGAATATTTAATAGCGAAATGCTCGTCGTGAGCTGAAAGTAGTAGGCCGACAAATTGTAACTGCATTACGTTTATAACACATTAGGGCCTACGTTTGTAGCAAACAAAGGGTGAAGGTTTTATGTGTGTAGGTTGGTAGACGTGTTGTTTGCAGTAATAGCATTTTAAAATGTTGACTAGTAGTGTAGTGACAGGATTTTCTTCTACCACTATACGAAGTATACAGAAAGCATTTTTACATGCAAAAATCTTTTTTGTGAGCGTGCGTGTTTGAACAAAACTTCAAACGAATTTCCAGATTCGATAAAATTCGATAGGTAGGTTAAATTACCCTACTGTGTGCCTATACCTAAAAACTATTGTTTAAATACTTTAAAAAATTTTATTTAAACGTTCTATTCCTTAAAAAAATCTTCTCCATTTAAATTGATTACGATTATGATCTACGGATCCAAAAATCAAAAATTCAAATTTTTAAGAATTTACTATTGTTTTATTATTAGGTAGAATATTTCGATGTCATTTACACTAGCCCCGCAGGTGGTGCAGACTATCTGCACCTATTGAGAGGATTTAGACGTTCCTTGCCGTACCCGAGTCTAACACACACTTACACTTACAACACTACACTTACGACTTTAACACTTTACACTCACACTTACATTTGGAGAGGCGATAATAGCCTCAATGTGCTTTTCGCCTTAAAAAATCTCACTAGTAGAAGAGCAGCATACAGAATGTCCCTCCCAAGTATTCAGCTGTACTTTGGAATCAATTCAATGCAGCTGTCCAAAACGAACCACCGACTGTCTATCCGAAGCGTGGTATCGTGGATTTGAAGTAATCGTTGAGAAACGCTATCCATCACTGTACTTCTTTATAAGAGAAATTATATGTGAACAGGAAGGCAGCTATCAATGATGCTGAAGTCAGCTGCGAGAAGAAAACGCGATTCCAAAAACTAAGAGCACAATACGACAGGGTTAATTCTGTTAAATTGTTATGTAAAAATTGTAAAACTTCGGTTCTGTTAAATTATTATGCAACTTTGGGTTCTGTTAGATTGTTACATAACTCTGGATTCTGTTAAATTGATATACAATTTTGGGTTCTGTTATACAACTTTGGGTTCTGTTGAATTGTTGTACAACTTTTATATCTGTTAAATTGCTATACAACTTTGGATCCTGTTAAATTGTTATACAACTTTAGGTTCTGTTAAATTGTAATGCAAATTTGAGTTCTGTTAAATTGGTATAGGGCCTACAACTTTGGGTTCTGTTATGCAACTCTAAGTTCTGTTAAATTGTTATACAACTTTGGGTTCTGTTAGATTGTTGTGCAACTTTTGGTTCTGCTAGATTGTTATAAAACTTTCATTTCTGTTAGAATGCTGTACAACTTTGGGTTCTTTTATGTTGTTATACGACTTTGGGTTCTGTTAAATTGTTATAATACTTTGGGTTTTGTTATACAACTTTGGTTCTATTAAATAGTTATACACGTTGGGGTCTGTTAAATTGTTATATAATTTTGGGTTCTGTTAAATAGTCATACAACTTTGGTTCTGTTAAATTGTTATACAACTTTGAGTTCTGTCAAATTGTTATACAACTTTCGTTTCTGTTAGAATGCTATACAACTTTCGGTTTTGTTAAATTGTAAGAAAACGTACAGCGTGAAAATTTATCTGCTATGACGAACATTTCTAGTTGGCCGTGAGACAACTACAAAATGTTTGTGTTTGTCAACTACATGAAGAATGCAAAAATCGCGAAGTACTTCTGGAATATTTAAGAACATGCTGTCATAATTTTACGTTATAATA
The DNA here is from genome assembly GCA_022606455.1 of Callitettix versicolor. Taxonomy (NCBI): domain Eukaryota; kingdom Metazoa; phylum Arthropoda; class Insecta; order Hemiptera; family Cercopidae; genus Callitettix; species Callitettix versicolor. The sequence continues at coordinate 44,272,928 of CM040185.1, read as the reverse complement.
TTTCTTAGCACTTTTGCTTCAGATGTGTGTTAGAGCACCTCTTTATCGAAGTGAACTCTGAAATATGTGACAATCGTAAATTTCCTTATTCGTAGGCTACATGAACGAAAAGGAAAATGTGCTGTGAATTACTTTTTTATGAAATCGATATCCGTATTTGAACTTAAAAAGCATATCCTGTAAATAAAATAATTCAAATAATACAATTGGCTGGTATTTTTTAAAATGTCAGTTAAACTAATGAGGACGATGGATCATTGTTAACGGTAAGGGTAGCACCTGCGGCTCGAACTAAGAACCTTTAGGTGCGCAGTTGGGTGACGCAGTAGACTGACCGATGCTTTACCACTTCGACCTGTACTAATTTTATCCTCCCCCTAAGTGGCCAGTACCAGCCCCAGTGGCTGGTATTTACGTGTTATAATAGATTAATCTTTAATTCAATGGTTTTAAGATTACTGTACATATCTTCCTAAGTAAAATCGTTGCAAAACCATGTAGACCTACTATTTCTTGTCAATATGAACGTCCGTTAAAATAGACGTTATAGTTATATTTAATACTTGTATGGCCTGTTAATAAAGCAATGCCATTCATTATATTTAGGTTGTTTAATACAATAGGTCTTACTTTGTTCTACTTTCGTATTTAAAACTATACCATATAAAATTAAGGACTGAATTCTAACATTGTATCTTATTTTTTCAATCTTATATTTCAATATTTACAAATGAAACCTACCATAACGGGATTGTATGTTGCATAAGCTACCTAAATTAGGCTACAGTATTTACAAAACCGACCGGAACGCGTAGCGTAATAATATACGAAAAATGGCGTGCACAGATAAACACAGACACAAAGGTGAACAGATATCAAAGTGAAAACAAATTTTTTGGGCTCAATAAAAATCTGAAAACAGAATTATCAAAATTTCAAGTTAGTTTGTTAAGGATTTCGCTAATTTTTACACTTTCTTTAGTGAAAAAATAGAAATGTACGTTTATAGGAAGTGACAAACAAAATTAAATGCGAATATAAATTTAGAATTTTTTAGAAGAATTTGTTTATTCCGTTTTTGTCAGTTGGACTAACGAGGACAAGGGATCAGCGTTAACGATGGGTAAAGCAACGGTAGCAACTGCGCCGAACCTAGAGGTGCGCAGTTTAGAGGCGCAGCCTGTGCTTTTGCCAAATCGACCACCGAATCCTAAGTTTGCAAAAATGAACTAATTTCGCTATTATTTAAAAAAAAAATTTTCAATAGGCGTGTAGTGTTTATGCTATTTATCGCTGTTAATTTTGGAAAATCGTTGCGTTGCTTGTACTAGCCAGCACCGCCGGTATTTGCATTTATCAGTTGACTTTCATTGGTGTTGAGAAAATTTCCATTAGGCTACAATATTTCTATTTTTTTTTAAACTGAGTATACCTTTGGCACTAATATTTTCAAAACCAATTATCTCTATGTAGGTACGTTAGTACAGCAAGGTCGTTTTATCCAGCCGCGCTGAACAGTTATGTTTTTGCATATGAAAAGGCCGGTATGTGAATGGCCCGTTAGAACTTATTGCAAGGGACCGGTTTTGCAAGATGGCGCTGAACACCCTCTAACCGACCAATAAAACAACGGGACAGCCCATAAGGGTGTCCGTGCATTTACTATTTGCCGAAGGAATCTTATTGTAAGCTATAATGTTTGTAAAAAAACTTAATCCATCGTTAAGTAGACTTCAATACTTGCTGACGTAATAGAAGAGAATTTCCAAAAGTATTTTTCTTACTACTGTATTTTTGAACTTTTAAATTACCATTAAATTCAGGATTAAAATCTGCGCATATTAGCTTTCTGAACTTCCAAATTGCGTTGAAAATACGAAAATGAACTCTGACCGCAGTCAAACAAATTTTTAATTTTAACGGATACTGAAAATTCAAGATGATAATTTATGCAGTTTTTAGTGCTTATTTACGATCGTGAAATCAGATTTTCAAAAACTTTTAAGAGAAGAAAGTTACGAATTTTTAAAGTTTTAAAATCGAACGAATTTTGCTGTTTATGCAATCTATGTATTGTTAAGGACACCTCAAAAAAGAAATCGAGGTTAATTTTATAAATAAATTTGTATAAAATGTGTGCATGAATGTATTCGATCAAATGTGATTAAATTATTGAAATAAAAGTCAAGGTTATTTTTATGAATGCATTTATTTAAAATATGTGCACGAATGTATTCATCAAATGTTATTAAATTATTAAAATAGAAATTGAAGTTATTTTTATAAAAGCATTTCTTTAAAATGTATGTACGAATATATTGGACCAAATGGGATTGAATTAATAAAATACAAATCTATGTTATTATTATGAATGCATTTGTTTAAAATGTATGCATGAGTGTATTCGTTCAGAGGTGATTAAATTACTAAAATAAAAATTGAGGTCATTCTTATAAATGCTTTTGCAATTAGACTTCCCCAACCGTAGTCTGTAGGAAACCTTTATAATGACCCAGCATTAAGTGTAAATCCCGCTTTGGCAGTGTTCCACGAAGAAAAACGAAAAGGTACTTGTCGGGGGAATTTCAGAGAGAAATATACCTGGTCGTTTAAATAGCACTGCCACGTTTATCGAACCTTCATTGAGTGATAAAATATTGTAGGCCTAATCGGTATCGTGCTTGTAATACACAACACTGAGGTTTTATTATAGGCAGTTTGTGAAAGAAGGAAATTAATTTTTATAATGACTAAAAAGTATTGAATAGTAATTGTTTACAGTAAACATTATTGTTCTGCAAAATGTTAAAACATTATAATTATTTTTATGGAAAAATAATTGAAAACTGTATTTAACAACATTACATTTGGGTATGTTCGTTTCTTGGAATAGTTTTTAATTATTAAAAAATATAGTTTGCAATATTGTTAACTAATAAAAAACCTTAACAAAATGCAACAAAAAACGAATTTTTTAAAAATCGTCAGTAAAACGTTTCATCAAACTGTACTCGATTTAAGTGTCACTACCTGTGCAAGAATCTGGTTCAAATCATTAGATTTCGCTTATAAATGGAGGTTTTAACTAAAATTTGTTGTAAGTAAAACGCCCGAACGAAGTATTTTTTTAAAATTTAAAATTGTCTAAATTTATTTTTTGTTATAAGCCATAAATTGCGATAGCATTTCAGCAACATCGGAATGAAAACTCAAAATGCTTATTTATGTGGTTTTTGACGCTGATTATTACGGTAAAATGAGATTTCCAAATTATTCAAGACAAAAAATTACGAGTTTTTAAAGATTTGTGATGACCGCCATTTAAAACTGTTGAACGATAGGCCTATTCGCTGGTTAACGGAATTGTCCAAGCAAAATCGATTTTTGCTTTGTTTATCCAAGTTTGAAACAAATCGGACTAAAATTGCGAACGTGAGCGTTTTAACACACACACACACACACACACACACGCGCGCGCGCGTACAATGACTTCAGAGTATCACGTATGGTCTTGATGCATGTTCAGTTATCTAAACAACCTTTGATCTCTCGCAGCTACTACCAGATAACCAGTCTTCTTGTAAGGGATGCTGCTAGGCTGGTCCATTTAACCGGTATTCCAGCAAAGGATGGTGCTCCTGCAGGGAGATCCACTTGATTACTGGACCAAGCATCTGGCGTCTGTAACTAGATTTCTATCCCACGGTTACTGCGGCGATAGGAGTGTTCGCTCAGTGCTGGAGGGAATGTACTGGCCTGTTTGCATTTTCCTTTGCCAATCAATGTGTAGACTGTTATTCCTTTGTATTTTCTCGTTATAAGAAGTATAATGTGAAGGCAATAATCGCGGCACGCAGTTGTCTCGCTGACGTGATTGAAGAGAATTTCATAAAATAGTTTTTTTATCTTACCCTTTTTTTCGAACTCTGATTTTTTATTATCATCATTTTTTAAAATTTTTAATTTAATTACATTGAAATTTCAAATTAAATTTCTTAATTTCAACGAATTTTGAAAAAATTCAAAATGCTAATATATGCAGTTTGTTACGCTGATTATGATGGTGAAAACATATTTTCAAAAACTTTAAAAAAATAGTTTTCGAGTTTGTAAAGATTTGAAAGTACCGCGAATTTTTAACAGGTAAACGAATTTTGCTGGTTTGTGACAGATTAAACCATCAATCTGATTAAAAAGGCGAAACAAGTGATGATAACTAAAAAAATATGTAGATGTCACTATAGGCGTTCGTTTCTCAAGTCCCAGGCCTGGATCTTCCAACGCCAATAGATCGTTTTTTAATTGAAATTCGCAAAAAAACCAAAACGTGTTTTTTACTCTAAAATCGTAAATTTCGTTTACATCAAATTTGGTCGGTAATTTTATTTTTTTAATAGAACTACTGTAAATGTAAAGTACATATTTTAGCAAAACTTATTTCCTCTAAAAAGACGTTTTGAATGGTAGTGATAAAAACGGGAAAATGACAATTTTTTTTGAAAATAGTCTAATCAGTGTTTGCTCCAATCTTAGTCACGTAAGTGTAAATACCCATAAGTGTGTACATTGCAAAACAATACTTCCAGTAGTGAAACAATAGAAGCATACTCAACAGTTGAGTTTTGTAAAGTTTTCCAGTTATTCAAAAACCAAGTTTTCTTCAGAAAAATCAGTTCAGCATTTCCAAAATGGCAGTCATTTAAAAGTTTTAATATGTTTTATGGCTGGTTGTGATGTTGGATTCTGCGGGACGCGAGATACGAGGACTATGTTTATATTGATATATAACAGTATGTTTTGCGTATCGCAAGTCTCATATTAAATTAATTATAACTTAAATTAAATTAATTAATTTCTGCGTTTCCGCCGGGGATCGAACTGGCCTTGCGCGTGAGGCACATGCGATAACTACTACACTACGGAAATTACGAAAATATTTGTTCGATTTAAGTATATTAAATTGAATCGTTACTTTAATTTTGGTAGTTATATTAAAAGATCAATTGTTTTTTTTAATTTGTAAATATCAGCTGATAGGTTCAGGTTATGTTGTTAAAACCTAGTTATGGGCCTATGTTAATTTGTCGTGTTTCGGACAAATTATCGTAATTAAAGTAAAAAAAGGAAAGAAAACGTGATACATGATTTTTATTTTTGGTTCAGTAACAGAAATATTTAAAAATTATAACTATTTTTTGTATATGATTTTATTATCGTAATCAACGTTAAACTCTACGTAGATTAAATTCTGTCAATAATACGAAAATTAATATAAGGACAATCAGGTTTAATTTGCACAATTTCAGTGTCATTTGAATGAGTAATTGTTACTGATTTAATTCAAACGTGACACAAAACTCGATTTAAGTAATATATTTGAAACATTCGCGTTCAGAAAAATCCATTCAATCGTTTAAAATTGATTTTAAATCATTAAGAAATACCAACTTAATTACGTAAATACTTATTACCTCGTTTCACCTTCTGATCAAAATAGGTTATAATAAACTTTTTTTTATTTCAATTAAAAATAAGAAAGGAAATGAACTTGGCAGTAGTTTTTAATTTTTATGTAATTAGAAAATTTAAACTTAAAAATTAATATTTAATTCTCTCTCTCTCTCTCTCTCTCTCTCTCTCTCTCTCTCTATATATATATATATATATATATATATATATATATATATATATATATATATGCACATAGACCCTGTTGGATCACGCAAAGCATACTCATAATAACAACTCCATCATTTCAGATATATCTATATCTATATCTATATCTATATACATAATAATAATAACAACTATCATTTAGAAAAATAGTTTGGCAGTTAGAAAGTTTGAAATCAAAAAGGATTTGTCAGTTAAAAAGAGAAAAAGGAGCGGCAGGGTATAATACACGCTTGCCGTTTCTTACAAAAAAAAGCAATATATGTTACTGAATCAAAAATAAAAATCGTGTATTACGTTCCTTCCTTTTTATTTTAATTACGTTTATTTGTTCGAAAACACGATGCACGTTTTTTATTTTTCTTAAATAAATATTATAATAATTATAATGGACAATTATTATTATATGTATTTTATGTTATTAAATAATAATTTTTTTAGACATTATTAATATAATATTTATTTTTTATTTAAAAAAATAATGTATTTAAGTATATTAATGAAAGTATAATAAAATTAAATATACTATTATATACTAATGTATTAATATGGGACTTGCGACGGGCAAAATATACTATTGTATACCAATATAAATTTGTGCACTCGCATCACGCGACGCGCAAAATCCAACATCACAACTGTAAAACGATATAAGTTTTACAGTCCATTATAACTAGGTTATGGGCTTCAAAAAGTGACTAATCCCGTACACCTATAATAACATAACAAAATATAACCATCCGTTGACTCAGTTTTTATGGAAAACACTTTAAAATTTTGTAGACATGTTCAAGTGTTATTGGGCCAGAGTCTAGTTAAAGCTTTTCAACTAGAAAAAGCTTTGAGCAACTTTAAGTAACTTTGAGTACAGCAGAAAGGATGGAATACAAAACAGTAAACTAGGGCAGTTCGGGGAAGGAGGTCTTTATAGTTTTTTTGACAAACTATTCACATCGCTTCACTACAACTTGTTTTTATGTTAGAATAGTTGAATTGTAATCAGATTAGAAGCTATGCCCAGCTCAACTGAGCAAATACTTTTTTTTAAATTGATGCAGTAAGTGGAGTCTGTAATAAGTTGTTACAGTAATGTTTTGTTTTTATCGTTTTGTTTTTTTATAACCAATAGTTATCTAAAATTGTTAGTGAATGTGCACAGAAAGTATTTAAGTGATACCGCAGTACAAGTTTGTTAGTGTTAGTTTATTTTCTATTACGTTTAAGTAATTAATTTAGTAATTAAAGCTGAATAAGTGAAGCGATCATTAGTTGTAAATGTGTAACAATCCATCTTCCTCCCCATCTCTACGAATCTTAACTCCGGAACCTGGAAGCTACTGATCTCTGTTCCATCATTTCTAAAACCAATCCTAACATCTAATCAGAAAATATTCTGGTAATCAGCATTGTATCATATTTGAGTAATGATTTTAATTAATTTTAACAGTACCAAGCAATATTCTAAGTTCCTATTTTAATTATCAAAATTCATTATTCTCTGAGATTCATTATTCTTTCTCGTATTGATAATTATTAATTTGTATTAACTTGTAATTTATATTAATAATTCCACATTCTGTTTATAGGAAATTGGATACTTTATTTCAATAACCCTAAAGTGATTTCCTTAAGTATTCCAATAAAAGATAGTATCATTATTGCAACATAGTCACCGGACCACATATTTAAATAATTAGGATTATGACCTATTTTTCCGTCTATTGGTCTATTTACTCACCTCGTAAAGGCTACCGTGGTTTCGAAACCTTACTGTTTCATCTTCAGGCCGTAATACAAAATGTCAAATCCTTCTGTTGAAGTCTTTACAAAGTTAAACAAAACATTGAAAACACACATCACAAGCACTAAATATAATTACACGATTAAAATAGACACGATGAAATTTGTTTTGGCCAAACTATACGTACGTCTTTACATTCCGGACTGAAAAATAGGCGGGAAAATAGGTCATAATCCTAAACGTTAGTAGTTATTAACTATTTAACTAACGTTGACCGCCCAAAATTGGACGGGCTGTTTATTATATATATATATATATAATATATATATAGCCTATAAATATATATATAGCTATATATATATATATATATATATATATATATATATATATATATATATATATATTAGCTGTGCCCGGCCACGCATTGCTGTGGCTCATTCTGGTTCAATTTAACAATGCATTCGGAAACATTGTTATGGAATCGTAAAATATTTCGTATAACGTGCGTTGCTTTTACGTCCAACAGATGGCGCTGTTTTTTTTATAAAAGCATATTTTTACCTGTCGGTGGTGTGGCATCTATATAACAGCCTAGATATGTAAAAACATGCGCGTATTCGAATGCTAGGTTTTGTCAAAATTTGAAAGCAACCGAAATTTGAAGAATTTTTGGAGATTTAAGATTTCGAACAAACGAACATTTACATTTTTATTTATATATATATTGAAATTATAATGCTGATTATGACGGTGAAATCATATCTCCAACAAATATAATATAAAAGGTTTATGTCGATAATTCCCTTCCATCACGTCAGTTAAAAAGCTCCGTTCAAGATTATTCTGTATTGGTGATTCAAGGTGATCGCGAATAATCGAGTTTCTATTTTCGGAAATCGATTTATCGCAAAGACGTTTCTCAGTGGCAGCCGGAGACGCATGCGGCAGAGAACCAGTTACGCAAGAACCAAATGGGCAGCCCGCTTCAACACAAAGGAATAGTGGGGTGTAGTTAGGCTATTGAACAGGTTTTGCAGAAACACGGGAAGAGACATGTCAAAGGTCAAGGAATGGGTTGAAAGGGTTAGTCGTACTCGGGATGCAGTGGTCCAGTGTAAGGGAGAGGAAGTGTACAGGGATAAAACCCCTCTAATATTAATACCCTGCCCGCTCTTCAGCGCATACTCGTCCCCTATCGGATTTTTAGTACTTGTAATTGTGCATAGATATGTTATCATGAAAAAATTGTAATACACATAACCTAAAAACTAAGATCAGAATATTTTATAACGTTGTTTTGTATAATCAGCTGTTTGATGAACTTCATGGCTGAAATTTCTTTTAAATATGAATTTTTTACTGACAACGGGACCTTGTTTGTCTTCCACCATGCTATATTATTATAATTTTATTCTGTTATGGTGATTTTATCTGGCTAGTATGTAGACTTGTAATAACTAAACAAATACATTATTTACTAAATTAACTCGTATTCTATTTTAAAGTGAAATTTAAAATTACTCAATGTATTTTTTTAAATGGTGTTTGAATGTATAATTTCTAATCAATAGGTTAATAGAACAATGGAAAATAAATACCCGTTTTATGTGATAAGATGCCTGAATATACGTGTGTATACTTTAACCATCCAAGCAGCATTAAAATATATTCAAATCAACCTCAAGCTTTCAAGTTAAAAAGGAGTCATTCTACAATCCAAAATAAACTCAAAGATTTCGGACCCGTTAGGCTTCTAGAGCTCGGAAAAACACTCAATTTTTAAATAAATCGCGCATTTCGAGTGGCGCCGTTTGGTAGCCTAAAGTCTGTTGTATTGTAATAAAACCGTAGAACTTGCAGTATGTGTTATTCTTAATTAACATACAGAACGCTCCACGACAGCGCTCGTAACGCTTTCCGCCTATTTAACCGGTAACCGTAATATTAACGAAAAATATTACTAGACAACTTTATTAGCAATTACCATGAAAGTGAATGGGAAAAATCTTACACGTAAATCTTTTGTGCTTTATACAAGGTACTTTTGTACCTCGTACTTTCGTACAAAATTTGAAAACGAACAACCAACGCGTTTGATTGAAATGGTGTATACTCATCATCGTTAAATCAGAGGCCGCCATCTTGAAATGGAACTAAGTAGGAAAAATGTTACACATACGTCATTTGGGCTTAATACAAGATATCTTTGAGGTATGTCTCAAGAAATCTTGAGAGAGAGAGAGAGAGAGAGAGAGAGAGAGAGAGAGAGAGAGAGAGAGAGAGAGAGAGAGAGAGAGAGAGAGAGAGAGAGAGAGAGAGAGAGAGAGAGAGAGAGAGAGAGAGAGAGAGAGAGAGAGAGAGAGAGAGAGAGAGACAGGCAGACAGAAGTCAATAATAGATAAATAATAGGCAGGTAGGTAGACACATAAGTAAATAAATAGATAGATAAAAAATATATATAAAGACGGATTCATTTTAATTAGTTTTGTACTAGAAAAATACGCGAAAGTTTTTTTTAAAAAGTTTGAAGAAGTTTCTTAAGAAATCTTAGAAGAAGAGCTTAAAATATGCAAACACGCTTCAATCACTGGTTGTGAGAGAAACAATTATGTTAATGTCGAAATGTAGAATTAATTGCACCTTTCACTTTTAAAAACAAACTTTACTTCAATTTTAGACTTGAAGAATGAATCTCTGCCTATTTTGAAGAATTGAAGAATAGATTTGAAGAATTGAATACTTTAAAAATCTCTGCCTTTATTGTGAACTGAAGAATTGTTTTTGATTTTCGTTTAATTTCAACTGGACATGATTCAACCTCCAAGCAGAATGATATTGTTAGAGCAATATTCTTTTATCTAAGTTTTCAATTATCGTTGCGATTTTTTAAAATTAGAAGTTATACAGGCAAGGTAATTTTTTAATGTTGTATTTTTAGTTTCGATGGACTAAATTCATTCATTTCATTACTTACTTCACTTTTCCATCTGTCATTTGTAGGCCTAAAGTTCGGTTACAACATCGGTTCATTAGAAAAGTGTATTTCCATTTATATTCTCGTCTTCTTCGTACATTATTTTTTTAGGAAGAGAATTAGAATTTATTGAATTATATTTAGAAATTTAATTATCTATTTATAGTTGCCTATTTAATTCTCTAGTTATCGTTAAATAGGCAATCTATATTGAGTTTTTTAAAATATTTTTTACCTTAAGAAAAACCTTCTCCTTTTCATTAAGAAGCATTGAGTTTATTTTCAATTAAAAAATTATTCTTTTGTACGTTGAAAGCCTTAAGTTTTTATTTTGAATTGCAGAATTACTCCTTTTTACTGTAAAAGCCTTGGGCTTATTTTGAATTCTAGATTCCCAAATCTTCATTAAGAAGAGCTGAGTTTTTTGAATTACGAAATTAATCTGTTTTACTTTAAAAACCTTGAGTTCATTTTGAATTGTAGAATTACTCCTTTTTACCTTAAAAGCCTTGATTTTATTTTTAATTCTACAATTCCACCCCTTCACTAAGAAGTGTTGAATGTTTTAGTAGCAAAATTACTCTTTCTCGCTTTAAAAACCTTGAATTTATTTTGGACTGTAGAATTATATCTTTTTACCGCAAAAGTCACGTTTATTTTGAATTGAAGAATTATTCCTTTTTACCTTAAAAACGTTGACTTTATTTTGAATTCTAGGCTTCCACTACATCACTAAGAGGCCTTGAGTTTTTGTAATTGCTAAATTACTCTTTTTTCATTTTAAAAACCTTAGGCTTATAGTATATTTTTGTATTTTACTTGATGCATTGGAACATTTTGTATGAGACGTTCAACAAATTTTCGTCTGACTCAGTGTCTGTTACATTAAAATGCCGAATTCATCGCTGCTCACTGCGAAACAAATTTATTCGGCAGATTTCAATGGAAACGTTTATATTTGTTTAGTACAATGTTTAGTAGTGCTTAGACTGAATAAAACTTCCTTCCACTTGTTTGAAACAATATGACGGTCTCTCAAAGTGTGATTTATTTCAAAAGGTGTTTTCAAGAGCTCAAACAGTTAAACGGGTTGACCAACTAATAGTTGTACTACTGGGTTTTCTTCGTGTAAACTAACAGTTGTTTGGTTACAATATCTTACTTCTAAGGATACCTGTTTAGAGATATAGCCAAACAATCCGACTTAATTTGCTGAAAAAAGTAAAATATTCCACTAATAACAGTAACATGCTTTAAAAATAAAAGCTTCTCTTCAAGAACGGATTAAAGGAGGCAGTGGGGTGATCGCACCCCCGAGAAAAAAATTAAATTAAAAAGTAGAAGATCCTATTTTACGTACTTCCATAAAGTGGAAATATACGTGCAGCTTCGAAGAAAAGTGTAAAAGAGGCATCTGAGGGCCCGAAACACTTCACATTATCCCGATGTAAACTTTGTGTGTACATAAAATTTTGTCCATGTTCACATATGTACGTTTTTGCACTTCGTAACACTTATATTGAAGGTGGGAACAGGGTTAATCAATGGAATATTTTATGTCGGTTCTTTTTTCTCATCTTTTGTTAACTGTAACAGCATTAAGACCCATTATTTTTACATTAAGCTCCATTATTTTTACATTAAGCTCCATTATTTCTACATTAAGCTTCATTATTTTTACATTAAGCTCCATTATTTTTTCATTAAGCTCCATTATTTTACACTAAGCGCCATTAGTTTTACACTAAGCTCCATTATTTGTATATTAAGCGCCTTTATCTTTACATTAAAAAAAAGTGCGACAGCAAAAGATCTTTCTTGACTTTAAAAATGATTAAAACTTGGTTGAGAAACTGTTGTCGCTCTCAACGGGGCCTTCGTAAGTTCATCAATAAAAAGCAGTTTACAAAAAAAAATAATAATTTTTAAAGTATTTTTGAAATACGTTTTGCCAGTTAGGCTAATCAGAACGAGGGGTCATCGTTAGCAGTAAGGAAAAAGCAACGGGAATACTGCGACTACATATAATAAATTATAGCAGCCTAGGTATATTAAGAAGAAAGAAAAAAATAATGTTTTCTTAAGTACAAATTTGTTACAAAATCAGTGTTATTGTAAATAATTGTATTGAAAGAAATAGCATAATTTAAAAAAAAATTAACTATTAGGCCTACTAGTTAATTTTTATTAGGCCTATTAGAAATTTTTTTCTGTTTATTTGTGTGATTAGTGTATTTTGCCAATGCCAGTTGTGAACTAACACTTTTTTGTTCAATGTTTTATTCTGTAACGTCCGGTGACAACATACACCATACGGGACAACGATCTTTACTTTTATCCGAACAAAAGCACAATTATTGTTCATGCTCACATTAAAAATCCCACTAATCGCAGTCGAGATCCGATCCCACAACCTTGTACGAGGCCAGTGTGCTAACCACTACTCTAACAGCACTGCTGTTTTCCTAATGTTTATTTTTAAATTAAAAGTATGAATTATTAGGAATTACCAGTATTTGGGAATGACAGTTACTAGCGACGGACTCTTGGACACAGCGGTAAAAAAACGACACGCTTTGGGAAAAAAAAGCAATAAGGATATTGAACAGCATCGTGTGGGATCAACAGCTATCAAAACTAAATAATCATAGAATATATAATACAAATGTAAAAAAGTATAATCTCATATGGAAGCGAAGTATGGCACTGAAACAAAAAACAGAAAAATGTTTTGAAGCTAAATGGACTGTTGGCGAAGATCAGCTGGTCGGTCCAAAAGGGAAAAAGTAAACTATTTAAGAATCTGTGAAATCATGGGAGCGAAGCACACCATTATTGATGCTATTAAAACCATTATCGATGGTTTAGCCATGTCCAAAGGATAGACAAAATCGACTTCCCAAACAGATTCTAAAATGGAAACCGCATGGTTGCGGAAAGGAGAAAACCGAGACTTAGTTGGAGAGAAGGAATTGATATAAAAGTGAGGGAGAAGAGATTGGATCAAGATCTGTGGAAGGACGGAGTAAAATGGAAACAAGGAATCGGAAGACGGCAGAAAACTTTTTAAACCGGAAAGAAAAGATAATTAGGAATTTAAAGCTAATAAAAACGCAACTTTCATGAACTTTCAGAATTCTATTATATGAGTTTTTAATGTAGATTTGTTTCTAGGTTGATAAAACCTTATAGAGTTTGTTGTATTTATGTTAAAGTTATCTAAACGGAGCCAGTTTTGCAAATGTTTTAAAAACTAAAGTGATCTTTTAAATAGTAAATTTTTGCAATTATTTTACAATATCAGTTTTAAGTCTCAAAACAGCTTACTAGTTTTTGAAGGTATTATTTATTTTAAAAAATTTATTCCCTAAAGGAAGCCATCCTTTAAATTGAATCATCCAACCAACCGCCCCCCTACAAAATTGCTTTAATCCGTTAATGTTTTTCTTTCAAATATTTATAAACATACTGCAATTAACATTTTAACACAATTTTTAACTCAACTTTCAAACTAAATCAGCAGTAATATTTATTCTGAAAAAATCTATTCATTTAACGAAGTAATTTAGAAAAGGAAGAAAGTTATTTTGCTTTAAAAATAGAAACATAAAATTGTCACTTAATGACACTCAGCGACAATAAATTCATCTTCAGTTGCACGGCTAACGATTCGCTTGTTACGATAAATAGGTTCCCCAGATTTCTATGCGGCATAAAATTCCAGACTTCTGCAGTACTGAAAATTTAATAAGCGTTTCAAAGTTCTTGAATCTAAAGGAAGGTTTCGTCTACGCATGCGTATTTCTCCTTTTTTTTATTCTTGTGACATCTGTATTGTTGTAGAGCTGGTATGCTAACACAAGGCAGGACAATTAGTAAGACTAAGCTGTAGTACCGTCGAGTGGTAGCAGAGTGCGCTGGTATCGATTAGTGCCTTTAATTATATATAAACATAACCGGGTATAATAAAAGTATGTTTCGATATTTGAGTAAAAGTGAAGTGGAAATAGAATGGTTATAGAAGCATTTCTGGACGTTATGTATTTATTGTGGTGGATACTGACAGTGTTAAATATTTTGAAAATACTTCTTAGCCAGAAAATAACCAGAAAATTGTAGAATCTTTTTTTGTAGATTTTACTGCAGAAAATGATAGCTATTTTTCTGTTGTGAAAATAATCACGTCGCGTAGGTGTCTGGCTAACGTGATGGAGGCGATTTTTCAAAATTAGGTTTTTATATTTTTTTGGACTCTGATTTTACCATCATAAACAGTATTAAAGTCTACATATATTATTACTTTAATATTTCAAATTGCATTGAAAATACGAAAATGAACCCTGACCGACGTAAAATCATTTTCTTAATTTCAACGGATTTCGAAAATCAAAAACGCCAATTTATGCCGTTTTTACCGCTGGTGAATTAAGATTTTCAAAACACATTCAAGACAAAAATTTAGGATTGTTTAAAATTTTGAAATGACCGCCAATTTGAAACTATTGATTTAATTTTGCTGGTTGTCGAATTTATCCGAGCTATTACTGAAATCGATTTTCTTGCTGAGTTTGAATCAAATTGGACTTAAATTGCAAACGTGAGCGTGTTAATGCTAACACATGAATATAGGCTATATATATATATAAACTATATATATATATATATATATATATATACATACATATATATATATATATATATATATATATATATATATATATATATATATATATATATATATATATGTATGTTATGAGTTTACATTTGCTATTTAAGTCCAATTTTATTGCACTCGTTTTATATATATATATATGTGTGTGTGTGTGTGTGTGTGTGTGTGTGTGTGTGTGTGTGTGTGTGTGTGTGTGTGTGTGTGTGTGTGCGTGCGTGTGTGTGTGCGTGCGTGCGTGCGTGTGTGAGTGCATGGGTGCGTGCGTACGTTAAGTCCTAGTGCGTGCGTGCGATTTTGTGAAATTACGTTGATTTATTTGTATATTTTCTGAAGAGAAAATAATATTGCACTAATAGGTAGGACCTTCTCCACATTATTGTGGATTTAATAGTAAATTTTTGCAATATAATTTATTTTTTGAACAACATTAGCACGCAGTCTACCTAACAGATGTGAAACAATATAGCCTAACCATTGTTTGTTATTCGTACTGAACTTTATGTGATGTTTGTGTTTATGAAGTTCGTTGTGTTACAGTTTACGTTGCCATAGTTTTAATGTTGATATGAACTTGTCCTAGTTTACATTGCAGTGTGTTTGTGATAACTTATTACTCGGCAGAAACTTCAAAGTATACAGAGTTAACAAGGTGTTTTGTTTTCACAGTGATAAAGAAAAAAGTGATTGGAAACAGTTTCGCTGCAGGGATGTTCACAAATAAAGCTTAGCAGCATGAACTCTGTGAGTTCTACGGGAGCTGGCAGCAGGAAGGCCTCAGGATACGATGTGGATGACGTAAGTGACAACAAATGTTCTTTGGTAATAGAATTAAAAATAGCTCTTATTATTCTCTCTCTCTCTCTCTCTCTCTCTCTCTCTCTCTCTATATATATATATATATATATATATATATATATATATATAAGATATTGTTCGTATGTATCACCTTTGTAGGTGTAAAAATTACAGAACTGGTTTCATTGAATATTTCACAGTCTTTCCGTACACCCCCCTTTTCAGTAGCAGATATATATATACTTTTGTGCTCCTATAATTACCTAAGGGCAATCCTGTACATTTTGAACTTTATTGCTCATGGAGCTCTGTCTGTCTGTATTTCTGTCTGTCTGTCTGTATTTCTGTCTGTCAGTCTGTCTATCTTTCTCTATCTGTTTCTCTGCCTGTCTCCCGGTCTGTCTGTCTCCCTCCCCCCCTCTCTCTCTCTGTCGGTCTGTATGTCTGTCTGTCTGTCTGTCTCTCTCTCTCTCTCTCTCTCTCTCTCTCTCTGTCTCTGTCTGTCTGTCCGTATGTATGTCTTTCTGTCTATCTCTTTCTCTCTTTATATATATGTGTGTGTGTGTGTGTGTGTGTGTGTGTGTGTGTGTGTGTGTGTATATATATTTTTTTTGTGTTTAACGTCCGACTATTGTGCACACTTGGGCTAATGCAGACGATGGGATGATGTATAGCGTATGAAAATGCCAAGCCCTCGCCGGGAATCGAACCCGGATCCTCGGAGTGAAAGCCTAGTACGCTATCCACTAGACCACTGAGGCGGCTATATATATATATATATATATATATATATATATATATATATATATATATATATATATATATATATATGTGTGTGTGTGTGTGTGTGTGTGTGTGTGTGTGAAAATTTCACAGTTCTTATTGTCAGGAGTGTTTAGGGAGTTATTTCACCGCCATATTTCTTTCCGTCAAAAGCTATTTTACACCGACTACTGTGTTTAGTGAGTGGTTTGAATTAAATCCGATAGGTAGTGTTGTTTTGACAGTTGGATTTAACTACATTCTGACGTTTATAAAGTAAAGGCAAGGGACATAATTTCTCCGTACACAGTCGAGAGTTTTCATGCTTGTAGATTGTCTTTGGAATTACAAATTTCTGTACTGAAATTTGTTTATACTGACCAGGTTTATTTTTCATATTGTATTATCAAAAGCTGATACTTGAGAAAAGTAGTACATTTTCCAGTCTGCTCGTCAAAGTTTTTTTAGTTTCGCTAGAATGTCCAAAAATGCGACAAAGTGAAATATTTTTGCCCTATATCTTCCGTAATAGGCAAGTAGGTTGACAAAATAATTTTATTGCCTCACTGTACTGTGTATAAAAAATTATGGAGTTTGTGAATTTTTTCAGGTAAACGCAACATGCAGCTGTCTCGCTGACGTGATGCAAGCGAATTTCCAATAGTAATTGTTTTATCATTTTTTTGTTAAAATTCTGGTTTCATTATTATCAGCATTAAAACTTCTGCACTTATTGGCATTTCAAAATTTTAAATTGCATTGAAAATTCGAAAATGAACCCTGACCGCCGTCGAGTTCAATTTCTTGATTTCAAAGTATTTTGAAAATTCCAGTCGTAAGTTTATCCTGTTTTTAAAAACGTGTACGATACCAAAATACCTTAAAAACCTTTAAGGAACACACGTTTTATTGAAGATTTTTAATGGCTGCCATTTTGAAACTGTTACGGTTTTTGCTGGGTAATAAACTTGTTTAAGCTACTTGTGCCAAGTTTGTAACAAATACGTCCGAAAATGCTAACACACTTTTAACGTAAAAGCGCTGCTTATTGCAAGGTCCTGGGTCTTACCATGATGGCCGCTCCAATAGCTCATTTTTCAATTAAAATTTGATAAAATAATTTTTACAACGCCTGAGTTTATTATTGTAAATTTAGCTTGGATCTGTCTGTATAAATTTATATAGTATTTGTCTTTGTGTTGGTGTGTGTCCGTCCGTGCACGTGCGTGCGTCCTTGCGTGCTCAAATTTCGGTCATATTTTGGAGTAAAATGGTTTCTACGGTTTAATGATTCATTAAAATTTACATTGAATCAAGTTATAGATTTCCATATATGATGAAGTACTGTGCATTATCTGAATAAAGTTTGTTTATGGGTCTTTTCTTTTAATATGTCTACAGAGAGAACAGCCGGGCTGAAGCAAAAGCGCCCTCTTTTGATTTATAAAAGTTTTCTTTCCAGCAAGAGAATTTATATATTCTTTTATTATTTCTGATCTGCAGTAAAAAAAGTCTTTGTTATGATTGATATTGAAATCTTTACCAGTGATTGGAAATATATATTTACTACGCTTAGATGGTTTTTGAATATAAAATAGTCCTTTATCTAACGTTCAACCGTATCGCAGAACTTCCTTTTTTGATGAATGTGGATGCTCAATATTCCAGGAATATTCTCGGTCCTTATCCATCTGGGAGCGTTTCATTTCTTTCCTTTCGAAAAACTCGAAGTAAAATTGTTTCGTCTCTTAGATTTTCTTGGAAGTTACACATTTTTCCTGCTCTAAACTACTTTATACGCTAAGGTTAACTATTCCAAAATTAGTGTTCTCGTTTTAAGTTTATCTATTTCAATTGTATTTATATTTCAGTAATTGTCAAAATATCTGTACCTAAATAAAACAGTTCAAATTTACTTTTTTATGTACGAAAAAATAACCAATAAAAAAACACACAAACACAAAAATTGGCATTGTGAGTTGTTTCTTTTTGAATTTTGTACAAAAGTACATCGTGTAAAGCCCGAAAGATTTATGTGTAAGGTTTGTCCTATTCACTTACGTTTCAAGATGGTGGGCTCTGATTCAACGTTGGGAGTGTATTTCCTGTAATACTGGTTGAAAGGGAAAACTTATCGTAATTTTGACCTCTTCATGGAGAAATAGCATACAATTGCTAATAACATTTTTTCGTAAATATTTGGGTTACAGGTTAAATTGGCGGAAAACGTTACGAACGCGGTCGTGTAGCGCTCTGTATATTAATTAAGAATAACTCATACTGCAAGTCGTACTGTTCTTTGAACCACTAATTAAGTGGTTTAAACATGGCTTCTTCCTAGAACATGAAAATCTCGTTTTTTGTGCTATTTTATGGTGTTTATATCTATACTGTAGTTTATATTGAAACAAAATTTTTCAGTAGACTTTCAAATTAATCAGCTGTCATTTTTAATGCCTGAAAAATACAGCAGCGAAGTAAGATTATAAATACAAAACTGTTTGTTCTGATTAAAATATAATCCTGGGTAAGTAGCTTGCGTTACTTTCCTCGACAAAAAATAAATCCACCATATGGTGTTACCCACACTACTTAAGCAGAAGATTGGAACCCCACCGCACTTACTCAGCTAGTACTAGTCTGGTTTTAGCTTACAGCAAATATTGATTCACTCACAACTCGAGGGGGGTTTAAACTAGTTACAGTTGGGAACTGATCTTATGCACTAGTTTTTGAACATTTTTTATAGTCACGAAAAAATCATGTCTGTTTTATCGACAACAAAACGGAAATACAGGTTCAACCGATTTCGTTAAAACATGTAGATGCTTAACTGAATAGTGTGTACGAAATTAAAAATAAGCGTGAACGAATACTGTTCAATCAGCTGATATTGTTTGTCAGCTGTTCACGTTTAATCAGCTGGTATAATAATACAAAATGTGAATTAACTTTATTAAAATTGGCTACATGTTATTAATGGAGGTTTAATTGTTATTTTTTAAAATAATATAGGAATAATTATAATCATATTTTTTTTGTCTTACCTTTTTTTTAAAATTATGACTTCACTATCATAATCACCATTAAATCTGCTTATATTACCATTTTAAGTTGCATTAAAATTGCATTAAAAATACGATTCCTGACTACTGTAAAATTCCGTTCATTCCAACGGATAACTCAAAATGCTAGTTTATGCAGTTTTAAGTAATAGAAAATCAGATTTTCAAAATAACTTAGGCCTCGGTGGTCGATGTGGCTAAGGTACCGATCTATGTTCTGCGCACCTCAAGGTTGTGGGTTCGAGACTGCCGTTGATTCACCCTTACACAACACCGATGCCTCGATAACCATGACGCAAGAACCAGTCAGAGTTTTAATTTGTAAAAATTTTATCAAACTGTAAATTGAGTTAATGTCGAATTTGCAACACTGATTCGTGTTATGTAGCTTTATAGTCTACGCGATCAAAATTTTAACAAATCTAATAAAGCGATTTTGGGAAATTAGGCCGATGTTTTTTTGGTGGTTTCTCAACTGAATGGGGAAATAAGGTCTGATTATAATGTAGCAGAATTTAAACAAACCGACTATAAGAAAATTCAGTTACGAAGCGGTATTTTTCACAGAAAATTTGTTTGAATGTTTCTGTTTTATAATTTTGTTTTATATTTATCATGACTAATCGACTAATGATTTTACCAGCATATAATACACATGAGTAGGATAATTGTTACAAAATAATTGAATTAACAGTGGCTAAAATAGTTCATACGGTTTAGTTCTTTTTAAGGCGACGCGTATTGTCGGTCTTTTGAAGTACTGCTTCCATTTTCTTGTTCTCATGTATGCGGAGACGCTGGTTGTGTTTGACTTCGCGTCATAATGAATATTATTCCTCACATACAATGGTGCGTTCACCATTCCACGCAACACTTTATTCTGAAAGTTTTGTATTATGGTTAGGCCTATGTCAGAACTCAACTTGATACCATATGTTCAGATAGGCTTCAGTATCTGCTTATATATCAATATCTTATTTTCCACTGAAAGTTCAGAATTACGTCCAAGCAACCAGTACGATTTTCTATATTTAATACCAAGCTCTTTTTTCTTCACACGTAACTTCCACTTAAGTCTTGCGTCTAGCGTCATTCCCAGACATTTGACTTCTTCAGCATGTGGTATTATTTAGTTATTGACTATAACAGGATACGGAACTATTCCCTTATATGAAACTTTATATGGGTTGACTTCTTCATAAATTAAATGTTATTTTCGTGGTGCAGGCAAAAATGCTTAGATTGTCTTCTAGTTTGCATGTTCTGGCGGCCCCTGGCATCGCAATCTAAAGGATCTATTGTACAACAAATTACTTAGATTTTAGTTCAGCAGATCGGTGCCCTTAATGAGTTTTGGCAGTCCGCTAACTGGCTCATTCTGCTGGAGCCTCATTTCTCAGGGTTTTCGAAGCCGAACACTCTTTGCCTCCTTCTGGCAAGAGCCTCATAATCATAGATTGTGTAGCCTGCAGTTTCTTTTTCCTTCCTGCGTAACCTAACACTATTTTTCCGTGGTACTTTTCTATCTTGTTAATACGCATTCAGGCAACAGTGCCCTGTGTACTGGTTGTCCCATGGTGCACCTGGTTTTCCTGTGTTGTTTTACTGCCCTAGTTGAAAATGTAGCTCAAAGAGACCTTAGTTAGAAATAAATTTCACCCAAATCGTTGAGTTCATTAGAATGACTTTAGAATGAAGCACATGCAACGTAATATTTTATTGCCGAGTGGTTACATTTACGTTTACACAGATTTCCTACTTATGAGACTCTTGCAAATTTCAAATTATGCTTTGTGTTTGGGGAAATTTATGAAAGAGTCCACAATATTAGGTAGACTAATCCAAAGGGAATAATGGTTGGTTGAAGTTTTGAGTTTTTCCTTCAAAATTTTTGAAAAATGTGTTTTTACAATTCTCGCCGCATCGGTGCCCTGCATTGTTGTTGGAGAAGTACCATATATGAAGTATATAAAGAGAATATGTTTGGGGAAAAATAGTTTTTGTGGGTTTGTTACTTTCGTGGCTATGGAGTTTAAAAAAAAGAAAGTAGTAGTAGAAGAAGACGAAGACGAACAAGAAGGTGAAGGAAGAAAAATCGAAGAAGAAGGAGTAGAAAAAGGAGAAGAAAAGGAGGAGGAGAAGGAGAAAAGGAGAAGGAAAAGAATGAGGAGGAGGAGGAGAAGAGGGAGAAGGATAAAAGGAAGAAGAAGGTAAATGAGAAGCAGGAAGAAAAATGTAAGAGAAGAAAAAGAAGATAAAGAAGTAGGAGGAGAAGGTGGTGAATAAGAAGAAGGAGGAGAGAAGCAAAAGAAGAAGGAAGAAAATGAGAAGAAGGAGGGCAGTATAATAAGAAGAAGGAGAAGTAGGAGAATAAGAAAACGAAGGAGAATAAGGAAAAGAAGAAATAGGAGTAGTAGGAGGAGAAAAAAGGAAAAAAGGAGAAGATGGAGGAGGAGGAGGAGAAGAAAAAAGAAAAAGAAGAAACAAGAAGGTAAAGAAGAGGGAGAAGATGGAGGAGGAGAAGTAGAAGGAGAAAAAGAAAAAAGGAGAGGAAGTAGGAGAAGAAGAAAGAGGAGAAAAAGAAGGAGGAGAAGAGAAAGGTGGAGGAGTACGAGAAGGAGTAAAAGAAGGAGAAGGAGAAAGAGAAGTGATTTTGTTAGATGTATCCATTTTCAGATTGGCTGAGTTGAAAAAGATAGATCATATACGTGTGTGTATGATATAGATGTATCATATACGTATCATATAGATACGTGTGTGTATCTGTACAGAATCTGATGAACTGATTTATATTGAAAGCTTCAGCAGCGGATTTGCAATTATTAAATACGAGAAAGTTTGTGCACCGTCTTTACAACATTCATTCACAATCCACAACATTTTTTGTGTTCTTTCCCATTCGCGATATGTATGACACAAGCTACTTCCGTTTAATAACTTGTATAGTTGTCTGTAATTAGTCTGTCTCTTCCCTTTTTCTTGGAATGTTACGACGCCCGTCTCATTTGTCCTTTTTCATCTCTGTCCATTTTGTTGTTTGTACACTAAGAAATTTTTGTTGATTTATCTCTACAATCTCATTTTGGAAACCGTACATAACGACTGGACTCAGTAGAGTCGTGGTTTATATCTTTTAGTTTTAGTTTATATACGTAATATTGTGAGCCAGAATAAAGGATTTAATTTATTTATCGCCAGACGTCCTCAGTTTATATCCGATACATTCACTTGGTTATTCTTAGCACGTGCAAAACATAGAAGTCGATGTCCTCCTGGAAATCCGTTTGCGAGTTCTATTGATAAAAACAGGAAAAGCGATTTTTCAAAAATATTGTCAGAATTTGCTCACATAGTGGTAAAATAAGAAACTCACAACGTAAGTCAGTTTACAAAACTTAAATCGAAATTAAGGATTTAACTGTGATTCGAAAATAACGAAAATATGACGAAAAGTCGGGTTTTGTTTTGTTTCTTAGATTTACTCTTGAACCGAATTTTTTAAAATTGCAATGTCCTGGATAATTACTTTGTCATTTCTCTTGAGTATTACGCGGTTTAAGTGAGATAATCCAAACGCCCGTCTATTTATTCACACAATTTATTCAATATTCGGTATTTTGTTCTTTTCCAGTTCTCACTTTGAATCGAAATTTTTTACATCTTCAATTCAGTTAACGAGTCTTCGACTATATATATATATATATATATATATATATATATATATATATATATATATATATATATATATAGTTGTAAAAAATCATATAGCTCAAATGTTTACTGCGTTAACTGAAATTTGAGTGATTTCATGTTTCTTCTGTTAAGATCTACTGAACTGGCATTATAGAGACATAATGGAAAAAAATGTTCTGCAATTTTTGTACTTTCTTTGAAATGTGAAAATTAAACCTTCTAAATTGTGTTATATTTTTTACGTGAGCTTATTACTCATTTAATATTCACTTTGTATGGTCGAGTCTGTGTACGTTTATGCGACCAACTTTTCTTACGTTAATTCTGTCAACGTTCATATGTTGTTACGGTCAAACGTTTATGCGGTCAGGAATTCGTTACGTTAAGTACAGTCAAACGGTCATTTGTTGTTACGGTCAACCGATCGTACATTTATGCGGCCAACCTTTCGTTACGTTTAGTACAGTCAACCGTTCTTACGTTATACGATCAAACGGTCATATGTTGTTACGGTCAAACCAATCTTATGTTTTGCGGTCTGCCGTTCGTTATATTATTACGGTCACTCTTTCATATTGTGGTACGGTCAACCGGTCAATAGTTGTCAATTACCGGTTAAATTTTCATGGTGACAACGTGAGTGGGATGACAATATCTGTCGATTATTATTGCCCAGCCAGCTGTCTTATCATATATTTCGATATATTCGATACAACTAGCAATATATTTCGATATATGTTTAATACATTTTGATAAATATGTTATATTCAGATATAATTCGATATATATGTTTCTGTATATTTTAAAATATTTTGTTATAGTCTCTTCGGTAAGTTTTCAAATATCAATATATTTTGATATATTTGATTTACCAATATTTTTGATCATATCTAGATATACTGTATTAAGATTTAGTTCTATATATTATATTTATATAATGTATTAACAATTATATGAAGAAGAATAAACATTTGTAAACACACACACACACACACACACACACACACACACACACACACACACACACACACACACACTTCGTTAAAACGTTTGTATCAACAAAACTTGCATTTTATAGAATTGTTTCCACTGATTATGTTTGTAAAGTCGCAAAAGGTGTACAGTAATAACTTATATATTTAATGTACTATATAAGGAAAACACATGTAGTAGACTATATTATGTACAGTAACATTATGAATACTAAACAGAGCATATTTTATCAGGTAGCTCGCTAAACAATTCACGTTCGCATTATCAATACACCTTCTTCGTAAAGTATTTATTTATTCAACTTTTTCAGAATATATTTGCTATACGTTTAAACGTAAATCTGGCAACGCCGGAGAGAAAACAATCAGTGACTAATTGCGTTAGCAGTGGAAATAACTTTTGTTTAGGTTAAGTGCGGCGGTTGCCGGTGTAGCAGGTAGTACTTTAACCCGCTGCTGTTTATATATACGACCATCAATCAATCAATCGAAACATTTACGGCCGAATGACCTACTTCGTTTTATTAGTTTTCGTATTTTCTCGTTTTTGTTTAACAAAATCGCAAAACGTTTTCCCTAATCTTTATAACCGCTTGTAAAACGTATTTGAATATCGGTTAGTGTTAATTAAATCTTTCCAGTTTCATTGTTAACCTCATTTTTATTTCAATTTTTTACATTGAATCATCTGTCATTCATTATTATAAAAAACTGTAAATACTTCATAATTACCCAAAGTGAAATGTTCTAAAAAAATGACATCATTATATCCTTGCATGAAGTAGTAGAGGTGACGAAGGTACCGGTCAGTTTGCCGCGGCTGTAACATTTTCGTACTTTAAGTTCGCAGGTTCGAGGCTGCTGTTACTGCCGTAAGTTTAACCGTTTCGTTTATCCCCGATCCCTTGTTAGAATAACTGCTTAATGGCATGAAGTATGGTAGTAAGATGATAAATTTGTAAAAAAATGATTCGACTTAGGCCCTACGTATTATTTAGAATCATGCATTTAAATTACACAAACGCGCGCGCGCGCACGCACACGTACACACTCACGCCGCTCACGAGCACGCGCACCCACTCACCACACACACACACACACACACACACACACACACACACACACACACACACACACACACACACACACACACACACACACACACACATATTAAAGGTGTGGATTTGGTGTCTTATATTTTCATTTTATGAAATTATGCTGTATATGAATTTTTAGAAACTTTAATCCAAATCGATGAATTTGTTTTGTATGCAGTAATTCACACATATACTCTACAAACACATACAAACATAGACGTCAACAAGTTATTATGATACAAGAGTTTTATAAAAATATAAAAATAATGTTTTTCACAATCACAATAACTTCTTTTACCCTTTGTACAGTGAGAAAGTGTTCTAATACAAACAAGTGTATTATTTTCTAATTATTGTTTCCCCACAAATTAATATTTATTTTGTTATGAATACAGTGAATTGTTCACAGTGTTGCATTGGCGCTGAAACAGTTACAGGCGCTCTTTTCGTAAATATTTTATTTTTAATTTCACATTTCATTTAACGCACTGTTTTGTCATTTCGTATATACGCGGACGGCGTCAGTGCTAATGGAATAACCATGTTTGGTAAAGAGCAGAATTAATGGTAAGCGACTGCCTCTTATTAAAAAAAGTTTTTTTTATAAAAAGAAAAGTTATTCACAATGGAATACACTCTTTTGTGTTTTTATTGTGTTATATAGTGTGATCTTTTTGAGTGCGCAATCATTGGGTAACTCTGAACCTACAGGTTATAGACAGAGTTTAAATGGGGGAATTGACTTTAATTTTTGTTTGAAATGAAAACCTTAAACTATAAAAAACGACCGTTATTATAACAACAAATGATCAACCTAATTTAAAGACGATTCCGGATATTGGTCTAAACAGGGTCATTAAACAAGAATTCCCTTCGTAGGCGAGTAGCCTATACAACCCATTTAATTTTTTTTAACGTGTGTCATGTTTTAGGGCTGGTTCTGACTTTGAATTTTACGTGATGCTAGTGCACAAGTTTATATTGATATATAACAGTTGATTTTTTGCGTCGCAAGTCTCAAATTAATTTCATTATTGCAATATAGACAACATATTAAAATAATTAGGATTATGACTTATTTTCTTCCGTCTAGTAGTCTATTTACTCAGGTCGTCAAGGTTACCGCGGTTTCGAAACCTTACTGTTTCATCTTCAGGCCGTAATACTAAATGTCAAATCGCTCTGATGAGGTCGTCACAAAGTTCAACAAAACAATGAAGACACACGTTACAAACACTAAACACAATTACACGATTAAAAAAACACACGATAAAATTTGATTTGTCCAACACTACTGGTACGTCGTTACATTCCGGACTAAAATTAATTCATTACTAAAATTAATCATAATTTTCTGTTTCCGTCCGGGATCGAACCGGTTACCCGGCGCGTTTGAGGCGCACGTGAGAACCACTACACTACGGAAACTACGAAGTAGTTTGGCCGATGTAAATGTATGAAATGAATAGTTAATTTAATTTGGATAAATATGTTATAGTAAAAGATCAGTTCTTTAAAATTCTTAACGATCAGCTGATTTCATTGAACAACTGATAGGTTATAATAAGTTTCAGATTATGTTGTTAAAAACTAGCTTTGTTAATTTGTCGTGTTTTCGAACAAATTGTAGTAATTAAAATAAAAAAGTAGAGAAAACATGATACTTGATTTTTATTTTTGGTTTAATAACAGATATTTTTTTAAATATTTATTTATATTTGAGCACAATCTACTGAGTGCAGGCAGTTCGGGGTTGCAGCTCCTGTCTGTAAGTAGGACGCGGGTTAGATCCTGTAAGTCAAGCAAAGTTATTTGTTAACTCGTTCTCTTGCCAATAGAAATATATCGTCGAGAAATTCGTTTCTCATAGATTTTTCTTATATGTCACATTACTAAATTTAATTTTAGAGCTAGTGAGAAATAAAAAATTTGGTTTCTTTCCGGTTTCGAAAGTAATCGGCGAAAAATATGGTATTTTAGGTACCTTCATTGTCTGTTTTGACTTTTGTTTCCAGTTTCCTAACCTGCGTTAACGAGGTTTTTTGTATAAAAAATGTTTTTCTTAAATTACAAATTTTTTCCTACTTAGCCTAATGAGATCAAGAGATGGGCTTTATAGGAAATGAATATACAAAATATATTACTTATATTAAATTTTTTTAAAAATTATGAGCCATTTCTGAAAAATATAGATTTTTTAATATGTTTAACTTTATAATGAATGCTAAATCTATTTTTAAAAACGCTTCAGTATTTTTGTAATTACAATTGTAATTCCGTAAACTTCTCAAGAGAAGGTCTGAAGATCTGCAGATCTGAAGTTTGAACCAAATTGGAGTAGCAGAATTTGCTTATGTAGGACAAAAAATATATCTATATATATCCGGACGTCGTACAAAAACTATTTTTTTTAATGATTTCCATTAAAAATGAGCGGCCATCATGGAAAGACCCAGACCTGGGCTCAAAATCGCTTTATACTACTATGTTGTGTATACAATTAGTATATTCAGAGTCCTATTTGATACAAACTTGGCACCAAAATTGGTTTTGTTGGTAGTTTTTTAACCAGCAAAATTAATTAAACAGTTTCAAAATGGAGAACGTTTCTAATTTGTAAAGGTTCATAAAAATTCTGTTTTACATTTTTGGAAAATCTGATCTCATCGTCGTAATCAATGTTTAAAACTGTATAAACAAGTACTTTTGTATTTTTAAAATCATTAATTAATTAAGAAATATAATTTGAGAGTTGTTTGAGTTCATTTTCATATTTTCAATGCAATTAGAAAGTTTGAGGTTCTAATATGTGCTGATTTTAATGTTTTTTGTGATGATGAAATCAAGATTCAAAAAGAGGTTAAGCTAAAAAAAAAATATTTTTGGGAAAAATATTATGAAAAAAAATATTTTCACGTTCCACGGATAAAGTGAGAGTTGTAAAAACATTTTAGAATACATTACAATTTTCTTGACCTTGAAAAAGGAATTAATAAAGACCATCTAAACTAAAGGAGGCCATTTAAAAGTAACCTACAGACCACGTATTATAAATTCGAACCTTAAAAGTCGCAGGAATACAAAAACAAGACCTTGAATATTCATTATTTGTCTGTATGAAGTACATCTATGACCCGACAAATAAACTGAACACTAAGAACGGTGAGAATAAATTAAAACATGAATCTCGGGACATTTTTTTTATAAACGTTTTGCTAGGACAAAGAAATGAGACCGTAACAACTGTACAATTGACAATTTGTTACATCTTGGATTTGTAAGTATCATTTAATATAATTAGTAGCGAATTTGCATTGTATAAATGACCTTTTGAAAAAGAAGCCATCATGATTTACGGCTACACACCATAAATTAGCACCGTCTGAGATCACTTTTGTAAGTTTGTGTGTGTGATGTGTGTGTGTGTGTGTGTGTGTGTGTGTGTGTGTGTGTGTGTGTGTGTGTGTGCGTGCGCGCGTGCGTGCGCGTGCGTGCTCGTGTGTGTACATTATTTTCCCGTATTAATTCGTACTTAGCACAAAAATTGATTACGACAATATCTTAATTAAAAAAAAAATGTTGGCCAATTCAAATCCTTAAAAACATATCACTTTTTTGTTCTTGAAAACTTGATTTCCCCATCTTAATCTGCGATAAAAAATGCATAAATTATTACTTTTAATTTTCAAAATTCAATGAAAGCTATAGCCATTTTTTGACGGTTTTCGTTGGTTATTTTCGTGTTTTCAATGCAGTTTGGAAGTTTAAAAGGCAGATCGTAATGCTGTTTTTGATGAAATAAGGGCTTCAGCAAGAGGTTAATGTGAGAAAATTACTTTGAGAAATTCGCTTCCATCACGTCAGCAAGACGGCTGTGTGCCGCGGTTATCCAGTTGGAATATCCATTTGTTAATCACTATCAAGATTTGATTAGTCCTTGTGTTTATTTAGAGGGCCTAATTTAACTTAAAAAATAATAATAAAATTAATAAAAATCCTAAAATTTAACTTCTGACGTGGTAAGTCAGGTCAAACGAACGCCGGGTTTGGGTTAATATTTGTGTTCAAATGGATGACAGTTTCTGTGGAGTTTTAAAACCTAAATAACACTCGGTTAAAAATAGACGTTGTAATCGTATCTTAGTCGTTTTGAAGAGAAAGGTTGGACGTTTGTGTCAGTATCGTATCGACTGTCGTTACGGTTGGACGTCACGAACTGCGCATGTGCGAAGTGATGACACTATTCTTTCTATTTCCTGGTTAAACTCGTGTTCATAATTTGAATTCGAAATTTGAAATTTCGTTAAATTTTATTGTAATGTTGCCGCTTTATCTATTGTTTACCCGTTTTTAAACTTTATTTTTAATGCTATTCAGTTTCCTAAACTTAATAAAAGAAAACAAAAATTGTGTACCAAATAACAGAAAGTTCTAGTATGTTTACAAAATTTCCTTTTTTAAAATGAGCTATTAGAGCGACCGTCAAGGTAAAGCCCAAACCCGGCACCTTGAAATGAACGGCACCTCTATTTTTTGAAGGGGTCAGTAATATATATATATATATATATATATATATATATATATATATATATATATATATATATATATATATATATATATATATATATATATATATATATATATATATATATATATAAACAGTATATGTATAAAAATAGGTTTTGGTAATAGCTTGAACCAGTTCGTTACCTAGAAAAATCTGTTCAACATTTTGACAATAGCTGCAATTTTGAATATTTAAAATTTTGTACCTCTTTTGTCTTAAATATCTTTGAAATCCGATTTTATTATTTTAATAAGCGTTTTTAATTTTAAAAATCCGTGTAATTACTTTTAGAAATTTACGTACATCACGCCAGCGCGACAGCTGCGTGCCACGATTATAATAACACGATGATTTATTACTTCAAATTCTTGTTTCGCAGAATTTATAACCTCGAATAACAAGTTACTTTTCCATGCATACAAAATTAATCATGTATATTCATTATACAGCGTGAGACAGTATTCATCGGCATCGTGCATTTCAAATTATACTGTGCTATATTGTTTATTTGTTTTTATTAGTCAAAGTTTGTAATTTGTAGCCAAAGTAGTTTTACAAAGTTGCAGTTAAAGGATCATTTTGTTCTGAGCGGAAGTAATGGATGGTGCGGTTAAGAGGGAATGACTTCCGGATTATTGTGTAAAACGTTTGACTAAATACGAACGCGAGCCATTTTGTTTTAAATTATTATACATTTGTAAACTATAACGTACAAAGTTTTATTTACAGTTGAAAGACAAATCTTTATCTGTTAATAATAGTTTTGTTTGAAGGCTAAAGGAAATAGCTACGATTCTTTTCAGTAAGTAGACTCAACGTTTCCGTCATTCTTTACAAATTGCTTTTTTGGTATTTCACTAAAAGCCTTGTGTCTATAATACATAGATACCTCAATGCAGAAGAAATTGTGTGACTGAAAATTTAGAACGCTATCTATCGGAAGAAAAATAACCATGCACTTTTAAATTAGCTTTTGCCTTGAGTCTATTTATAATACATAGAGATATCAATGCAGAGAAAATTGTGTGACTGAAAACTGAGAACGCTATCTATCGGAAGAAAAATGAGCATGTACTCTTACGTTAGCTATTGCCTTGAGTCTATCTACAATACATAGAGATCTGACTGCATAGTGAATTGTGTGACTGAAAACTGAGAACGCTATCTATAAGAAGAAAAATGAACCATGTACTTTTAGTTTAGCTTTTGCCTTGAGGCTATCTATAATACATAGAGATCTCACTGCGTAGTGAATTGTGTAACTGAAAATTGAGAACGCTATCTATCGGAAAGGAAATAAACCATGAACTTTTATATTAGCTTTTGCCTTGAGTCTAATACATAGAGACGTCATTGCATACTGAATTGTGTGACCGAAAATGAAGAACGCTATCTATCATAGGGACGTTCACTGCATAGGGAATTGTGTGACTAACAATGGAGAACGCTATCTGTCAGCGAACATGGGAAATGAACCATGAACTTTTAGGTTAGCTTTTGACACTACAATTAGGATATTTGTTAATAATGTATGAATCACTAATGGTATTAATTAGACATCTTAATCGAGTGTAAGATATATCCACGCCACTACAGCAATTTATAAACTGCAGGATGGGCAGGTAGTAGAAAAACGAATTCAGAGCTCTCTGATGTCAGGTTTTGGTACTACGTGCCTTTTATCTTTACCTGACATCCTGATTTTAACATCAGATTATTATTGTTTGTTATTTTATGAAGCAAGTAAACAGCCATAGCATGCTAGTTTATTTAAAGATAAAGAATACAACTTTTTTTACTCTAGTTTTTTCCATAAAATTGATCGTTCTCGCCATTTGGATTTAAAATACCAAATGGCCTTCATTTTGAAATATATTATTAGATAAAGTTGTTTAATTTTTGTATGGATAGGGCATTATCAAAGTAAGTACCATGTCCAATTTCAAAATGATTGGTCGAACCATTCTAAATGTAAACAATATTTAGCGGAAAAAACAAAATGGCGACTAGCAAGAAAACAAAGCATTTCCATCTTTATTTTAACACAAGAAAACACACACACCAGGTCAAGTTTCACTGAAAGGTTTTGAAATTGAGGATTATTAGAGAATATCCACTGAAAAATGAACTATAGAAGCGGTTATCATAGTAAGATCCAAACCCGTGACCATGAAATAAGTGACAATTTGATACATTATATATATATATATATATATATATATATATATATATGTGTGTGTGTGTGTGTGTGTGTGTGTGTGTATGTATGTATGTAAACACACACACACATTTTTTTACTATAAATTTTATGCAATATATAGGTATACACATATAAACAAATTTAACTACCTTTCTAAATCCGTCGCTCATATAAAGTTCCCGGGTCTGGGTCTTACTGTGATGAACGTTTCTATAGTTTATTTTTCAATGGTTATTCTCTAATAATGCGTATTTTTAATACCTGTCAATGAAACCGCAGTCACAATAAATACGGAGCGTTGCTGAGAAAGACTGAACATAAACAAGGAGTCTTGTTTATCTCGCTCCGTGTAACTCGATTGCCTAACCGCGCAAAAGACGGCGCTCTATATATAGTACCCGTGTTCAGAGGCAAGGAACAGCTCTCACAACAAATCCGCATTGCTTAATGGTAAATTAACTTTGTTACTACGAGGCGTTGCAAACAGTGTCGCTGACAATTAATTAATACAATCTTTCCGTCTTGTACCTGCCTCGCAGTGTACAAGTTGATTTGCAAATCTTACTTAAAGTGTACGTAGCAACTTGCACACTCATTTGTGAGACTATTTGTTGATCAAGGGATCTGCTTTTTGTTGTTTTGCCTTTCATTTTTCTTAGTGAATTTTAATTGGAACTTAACATGGGACTCACCATCATGGTAAGTTCGAGAGCCGTGACCTTTACAACACTTTTTTGAGAGCGTTACATATTTTATACAGTGTGTGTGTGTGTGTGTGTGTGTGTGTGTGTGTGTGTGTGTGTGTGTGTGTGTGTGTGCTTAGCACTGTAGCGTTGGCAGTTTAGATCAGAACTGATTCAAGTACATTATTAAAAACGATTTCGTTAATTCCAAACATACAAACAAAATTTTTCAAAAAGTTTAAATAAAAAAATCTTACAATTCCCGAGTGCATGTAAATTAACACAAATAAACTCTGACTGAATGTGTTTTTTCAATTTACCCTGAAGTTTACCCTTTATTAGAAGTTTAACTATTATCACTGGCATTAAAATGTGCATTTATTAACAATGTATCTAAGTAGATTTAAACATTTACACTGATATTCAGAAAATTCACCTTGATGATACATCTTCCTTCAATGATACATCTTAATTTCAACGGATTTTGAAAATTCAAAACGTTATTTCACGCACGCGCACACTCAATCTCTCTCTCTCTCTCTCTCTCTCTCTCTCTCTCTCTCTCACACACACACACACACACAATATTTTATAATGTCTAATATAAAGATCACTATCGGTGCTCATTTCAAATCAACGACTGTTGGTTTTACTATGATGACCGTATAACATAGCATAAACGAAACGGACATTCCGGTACAAAAATATATCAGAAAATAAATAAATGTAATATTGTTTATCGCTGATTTTATGCCAAATCCATATCCGGCGATATATCGTATATTTATGTTAGTAGTTATATACTTAATTTTATTATATCTATTAAAAATTATCACAATTTATAATTGCCGGTTCTTATTGTAAAAGGTAATTCATTGTACATAATGGAACACTGTTACGTAATATTTAATAATAAATGTTACTATAGGAAGCCGTCACTAACATAATTTGTGTTGTATGCGCGATAGACTTCTGCGCACCATGAAATAAATTATCCCTTAACGAGAAGAAATTCGTGTCAGCGAGGGAAATGTACTAAAAAAATGTCCCTCAAATCTCCCTTTATCTCTAAAATACATAAGGCCATTTGTCTGAGTTATGGTGTGTTGTTAGGAAAATATGTATGTACAAAGAGTTCGCGTAAGAGGTTGTGATTGTGGTTTAAAGAAACGCAAATTTTGTAAGCTATATTGATGATTTGTTTTAAATTGAGGACGAAATTTTATTTTGAAAAATAGAGGCAAGAAGTTGTTTTGCAGAATTAATACATCGAATACGTGGTATTGCGCTCTGCCGCAGTTGATGCGAATTTAATTTGGAAAATGAGCTATTGGAGCGGTCATGATGGTAAGACCCAGATCTGGAACTTTGAAATCAGCGCCGATCCAGACCTCTAGTTCACTTACTGAATGGTCGTTTTAAATTACAATAATATAAAAAAAGTACTAATGTATATAATATATATATATATATATATATATATATATATTACTTTATGTATACAGTATATAAAGTAATGTATATATACTGACCAAAAAGTACACAGTCAGGCCTGCCAAAAGAAGTGTAGTTATTTCAAGTCTACACACACACACACACACACACACACACACACACACACACACACACACACACACACACACACACACACACACACACACACACACACACACACACACACACACACACACACACACACACACACACACACACACACACACACACACACACACACACACACACACACACACACACACACACACACACACACACACACACACACACACACACACACACACACACACACACACACACACACACACACACACACACACACACACACACACCACACAACACATACACACACACATACACACAACACACACACACACACACACACAACACAAACACACACACACACAAAACACACACAAGACACACAAGATTCTGGCGATAAAACGGAGATTTTTCCCCGTCCAGAAAGTATATAGTCAGGCCACCCAAAGGAAGTAGTCAATTCTAATCCACAAGTATGTATTTCTTCGTTTCTTTAAAAAATCGGAAAATCGATTTTTGAAGAAGAAATATATACATTTTGAAGACGTTTCCTCGTGAATATTAAGATTGAACTTACCTCTGAATTTTAAGGTTTATAATTAAATATACAGTTTTAATTCACTATAGAATATTACTGCTCATTAAACGTTTACTTCCGGGAAATTATACATGCTTTCTATACTAACAATGTTTGAAAAGGTAAGGCTATAAATGTCATTTTTTTTTTTTTTTGGTGTTTAACGTCTGACTATTGTGCACACTTGGGCTAATACAGACGATGGGATGATTTATAGCGTATAAAAATGCCAAGCCCTGGCCTGGAATTAAACCCGGGTCCTCGGGATGAAAGCCTAGTACGCTATCAACTAGGCCACAGAGGCGGCTCTATATATGTCAAAGATAAATATTAACCAATAGGTGTGTCTACAGCTACATTTTAACGATTGTAACGCAGTCTTTGTAGGGTAAACAGGTAGAAGTTTTTAATAAAGAGTTAGGGAACACTTTAAGCGATATATACCACTTTAAGTGACCCATTTTAAGTGGGTCAGACTGAAGCACTCTTTGCTAAACCTGTAATAGAGAATGACCGTAGTTCTGATTTATACACATAATCAGTACCAGTAATTCATTCTTCACTTACAAAACAAAGGGGTTATAAATCCTTTGGAAATTGTTGAAATTATAAACAGGGTTACAATATTTTCTTTGAACAAATTTCTTCGTACACATCTCCTGTTCTATAGTGTTTGACTTAAACATTTCACTATAGACTATGACAATTATTATTTTTCATATACTTGTAAATGACCCATAAAGGTCGAAACCGGTAGTGAGTACTAAATCTCTTTAACGAATTAAAACTGTGTTGTCAGTAATAAAGCTGTGTAGTGAATTAAAACTGAGTTGTGTGTAAGAGCTCTGTAGTGAATTAAAACTGAGTTGTTAGTAAGAGCTCTGTAGTGAATTAAAACTGTGTTGTCAGTAATAAAGCTCTGTAGTGAATTAAAACTGAGTTGTGAATAAGAGCTCTGTAGTGAATTAAAACTGTGTCTTGTTAGTAAAGAGCTCTGTAGTGAATTAAAACTGTGTTTTTATTTATGAACCTTAAAATGTTTGGATTTCACATAGTTAAAGCGTAAATTTAAAAATAAATCTAACTGTCGAAATTTTATTATTGAAACTTTTGTAATATATATATATATATATATATATATATATACATATACACACACACATACATACATATATATATATATATATATATATATATATATATATATATATATATATATATATACCCTGGTCGCTTTAGTTTAATTTTGTATTTTTGTGATACATAAATTTACTGTTTATAGTGTATTTATTCATATCATAAATACGTAATAATATATATATATAGTTATATATATATATATATATTTACTATATCTAGAGAAAAATTAACTGCACGTAGGTTTCGAGCTTACGTGATTGAAAGGAATTCCCCAGTGTTTTTTTTTATCTTACCATTTTTTGAAATACCGATGTCATCTTTATCTGTATAACCAGAATTATTATCTCCATGTTATCGTTTGAAACTTCTAAACTACACTGAAAATAAAAAAATGACCTGTTATATTTTAAAAAAAAATTTTAACCGATCTTGAAAATTCAAAATGCTAATTAACCCAGTGTTTAACATTCTAATTTTACCATTTTAAATTGACAATCGTGAACGTGAGTGTTAAAACTCTCCATCTCCCATGCACAGAGATCATATATATACGAGGTGTGTTCAGAAAGTAACGAAAATTTTAATTTTTTGAACAAAATATTTATTTATTCTTCTACATTGATGTTGTCGCCTTCAAAATAGTCCCCATTAGAGACTACACACTTGTGCCAGCGCTTTTCCCAATCCTAAACACTTCTCAAACTCGATCTTTGAGACAGTCTTTAGTTCTTTCAGCGATGCGCTTATAATGTCATCTACGGCTGTAAAACGACTGCCCTTTAAGGTTCTCTTTATTTTTGGAAATAGGCAAAAGTCACACGGAGCCATGTCTGGCGAATATGGAGGCTGGGGCATCGTTACAGTATGTTTTTGGCCAAAAATTCACGAAAAAGCAATGAAGTGTGAGCTGGTGCATTACCGTGGTGCAAAAGCCATAAATTGTTTTTCCACAGATCCTGGCGTTTTTTTCGGATTGCTTCAAGCAAACGGCGTTGTACTTGTATGTAGTACTCCTTATTGACCGTTTCACCTGGTGGCAGAAATTCATGATGAACTATGCCATTAATATCGAAGAACACAGTGAGCATAACCTTCACGTTCGACCGCACTTGTCGAGCCTTTTTCGGTCTTGGCGAGCCATAATGCCTCCACTTGAATGATTGAGCCTTAGTTTCGACGTCATATCCATAAACCCATGTTTCTTTTCCTGTTATAATACGTTTCAGTAATTCTGCATCGTCGTTGACTTCTTTTAATGACTCCTGAGCAACTTCCATTCGCCGCTGTTTTTGTTCAAAATTCAACAATTTTGGAACGAATTTTGCTGCCACGCGTTTCATACACAAAGATTGGAAACAATGTCATGATATGATCCAATCAATATGTCAACATTATCAGCGACCTCTCTAATTGTGATTCGCCGATTGTTCATAAACATTTCTTTCACTTTTTCCACGTTTTCAACGGTTGTTGATGTGCTGGAGCGTCCAGGGTGTTCGTCATCTTCAACGTCTTCACGGCCATCTTGGAAACGCTTATACCACTCATAAATTCTTGCTTTACTCATAGCAGACTCACCATAGGCTTTTGTTAACATTTCACACAATTTGTTACACTTTATTCCATTTTTTATGCAAACTTTGATACAAATTCTTTGATCAATGACTTTTAACATTGCCGAGCTCATTTTTTAACACAACAATTATGAGCTCTCATTTAATTTTCTACGAAAATTGCCGAGCTCATAAAAACACGTCAACCTTAGTGGCTGTCACAGACAAAGTCAACAACGAAAACAGCTGAAAGTTTTATCATACTTCAAGAGCATGTATACCAACATAATAAAAAAAAAGTTTGACAATCGGACTCTCGAAGCCTGCGAAATTTAAACATTTTCGTTACTTTCTGAACATACCTCGTGTGTGTGTGTGTGTGTGTGTGTGTGTGTGTGTGTGTGTGTGTGTGTGTGTGTGTGTGTGTGTGTGTGTGTGTGTGTGTGTGTGTGTGTGTGTGTGTGTGTGTGTGTGTGTGTGTGTGTGTGTGTGTATGTATGTATATATATATATATATATATATATATATATATATATATATATATATATATATATATATATATTTATTAACGGCCTCTCAAAAGTAACCTAAAGGTCAGGTTCGGTTCTGCTTTTTAAATTCCCTGCTCTGGAACGTATAGCTGGCTCCTATAGCTCATTTTTCTAGTGGAAATTCACTATTACTTTTCGGAATTATTTTTGTAATATCTGACGTTATAGCTTTTAAGTAACCTTCTGTCTATTAAATGGGAGGCATGGTAGCCTTCATTAGAAATATACTATATTGAACATGAAAATTGAGGCTTTTCATACAAACACCTTTTACATCGGTTACTGAAACTAACATAATCGTACAGAATCCAAAACAAGTCTGAATGGGAAACGAACGTTCATTAATTACCCCTTCCCCGCAGCGCCTTGCACGCCATACGGAGTAATTATAGAAGGAAAGCAGGAGATTAAAAAACGGCGAAACTTTTCTCAGAATAAACCCAAGTTTTAATTGATATCCCCCACCCGCCCTCCACCGCATCCCTCGCGATCACTTGTTCGATAAACATTACACCAGAAAGCACATTAAACGAGTGCAATTTCTATCTTATTTTATGTACGTTTTTTCGATGGCTCGTAACCATCTGTTGGGGGGGTGTTGGGATGGTGGAGCCGATGTTTTCAGGAAAGAGCTAACGTTTGCTCCATCGACTTTACCCACAATGCCCTGCGCCACAGTGTTGTGTGCTCTGCCGGGCTGTTAACATCATCAGTGCCGGGCCGGTCAGTTACAACGTTCCTTCACACATGGATTTCGAACTGCTTCTTTACTGAGTTATGTATGTGTAACGTAGGCCATTGCTAGAGTATATCTTAAGTATAGTTCGCGTCAGATGTTTTTAATTGTTTTAAAATTTTTAATTTTTTACAGTTATAAAATATCACATTAAGATACACAACACTGGTCACATTTAAAAAAATAATTTATAGAGTACATTTCAAGCAATACTGTTTCTGATTTTTAGGTTGTATAATAAATTTGTAAAACGTTTTATTAAAATAAATTATTCAAGTGTAGAAATTAACTTATTCTAATCTTATTAAAAGTGAGTATGTTAGAATATACATTCGTTTAAGGCATGTCTTAAATATTTTCGATATTTTAAAATATTCAGTACAAAGTGTTGTTTTAAAAAAACAAAAATATCACACGGTATTGTTACAGACATAATGTAAATTATTTTTCAAAACTGATCGAACATTTTTACAACCCGTACATTTTCACAGTTAAGAAAACAAAAAAATGAATGAGTAAGCTGATAATAGTGGAATTCCTAATGTTTTTAAGTTTATTTCTTTGAAATCTGATTTTGTCATTGAAACGCTATGAAATCAATTAAAATTAGTATTTTACATTCTCAAAGCTTCAAAAGAAATCCGGGTTTATTTTCGTATTCTCAATGAAATTTGAAAATTTAAAATTAAATTTCTTTTAATTATGTTCAAATAGTGTTTTAAAAAAAAAAGATAGTAAGTTATGTTTTTGCGAAAGCATTAACTACTATTTTCAAACGGTTATACGGATTCTGTTCGATGCAAAACTTAATAAACCAAAATTGTTTTGGCCAAGATCGAATAAAAAACAATGTTATATGCTGTTAGTACATATAACATTATAGAGTCGTAAACAATTCTAATATAGCATACATTTTTTAATTATATACATTACAAGGATAGCTAGGACATCGCAACTGCCTTACTGTCTTGATAGAAGTGGATTTACAAAAGTATTTCCTTTCATCTTACCAATTGTTTTTGAAAATCTGTTTTTACCGTCTTAATCAGCATTAAAATCTGCATATATTGGCATTTTAAACTTTCAAATTACATTGAAAACCGTAAAATGAACCCTGACCAAAGTCAAAACATTCTTAATTTCAACAGATTTTTACATTTAAAAATGCTACTTTATGCAGATTTTAACGCTGATATTTATCCTCGGATTTTCGAAATAATTTAAGACAAATTATGGATTTTTGCATATTTTAAATGGCCGCCATTTTGAAACCGTTGAACGAACTTTGGTAATTAACGACCCTTTTCAAGCTATTTTCGTGATCGATTTTTGTGCCGTGTGAATCAAATCGGTTTAAAATTGCAAACGTGAGTAAGCTAAGAATAAGTGTAAAAATTTAACAACCTCTTGAAATGTGATTTCAAAGTCGGTATCAGTAGTCATTTTAAAATTCCGGGTCTGGATCTTACCATGATGACTGCTCCAGTAGCTTATTGTCCCAACGGAATTTCACTAAAAATTAATCTTGAATTTGCAATGCATTTTGAAGTTCCTGTTTTGAGTTAAAAAAAAGAATATATTTACTTGATTTGATTTGTCTGTCCTTCAGTCTGTGTGTTACATTTGAGACTAAATTAACAGACTGATTTTGGTAATATGTAGATCTGGACGCCCGTATCTCAGGAGTTTTTAATTTTATAAGGAAAAAAATGCTTTTTCGAATTTCACGCTCGCACAGCGGCCAAAAAGATCGGGTTTGATAGATATAAAAAAACGAATTTCTCAGAGTCGGTTCATTGGATTTAGCTTACATTTTAGCCACTTATAAAGATATACAACTTAATTCGGCGTAGCGACTTTGAAACATAAAACATTAACAGTAAGGGTGTAAATCATTGTCCACCATTGTTTTTATTTTTAGGTCATTTTCGTTGGAAAATTAGGTTTTGTAGCGATGCCCTCCCTACATTGAAATGAGCCTCTATTCTTACATCTAGATCACTTTGTGAGCAGTCTGTATAATTTACACATACATACATACATACATATATATATATATATATATATATATATATATATATATATATATATATATATATATATATATATATATATATATATATATGTGTGTGTGTGTGTGTGTGTGTGTGTGTGTGTGTGTGTGTGTGTGTGTGTGTGTGTGTGTG
Organism: Callitettix versicolor; assembly: GCA_022606455.1. Lineage (NCBI taxonomy): Eukaryota > Metazoa > Arthropoda > Insecta > Hemiptera > Cercopidae > Callitettix > Callitettix versicolor. The sequence continues at coordinate 44,231,713 of CM040185.1, read as the reverse complement.
TGTGTGTGTGTGTGTGTGTGTGTGTGTGTGTGTGTGTGTGTGTGTGTGTGTGAGTGTCTTAGCACACTCACGTTCGCAATTTTACTCCGGTTTGCTCAAACTTGGCAAAATTTGGTGATAGCGTGAACGAATTTGTTAACCAGGGAAATTCGTTAAACAATTTAAACAAGGCGGCCATTTAAAATCTTTAAAAATTCGTTAATTTTATTTTAATTTTTTTTAATAACTGTATTCACTATCGCAATCAACGTTAAAATCCGCACGAATCAGTTTTCGAATGTTCAGAACCTGTTGAAATTAAAAAAATTAAATTGACGGCGGTCAGGGTTCGTTTTTCAATGCAATTTGAAAGTTTTAAACGCTAACATATGCAGATTTTAATGGTGTTTATGATAATGAAATAGGAGGTTAAAAAAGGAGAAAATATTTTTTTAAATTCGCTTCCATCACGCGAGCTAGACAGCTGCGTGAAGCGGTTATTTTTATTTATCCTCGAACCGTCAATTTCTTAAATTTTGAACTTTGGTGCATTGAGCGATGTCAAGGCCCTGTATCTAAGACCACAATCTGATGAACTGATTTAGAGGAATATGCAGATTTTTCTGTTGCCTCCTGTTTTCTTGTACCTTCTAAACCGGATTGTTTTGGGAAAGTAATTGAAATTTGCATATTGTGGTTGTACTATTCCAGTAAATATCTTTCCGTTCGCAATTTGATAAGAACAGTATGTTTTTTTCTGATCAAAAATCTGTGCGAAATCTAATGAAACGATTTAATGAAATTCAACTGATTTGTACAGGGTTTAGAGCGATAGCTTTCTGAATAGATTTTATGCGTAGTTGAATTAAAAGAAGTTTGCATAATTTTTGGGTATCATTTATTTTTATCACCTGGTAGTGTTTTAGATGAATCAAAGGCCTTCCAGTTTCTTTCTGCCAATCTAAATTTATTTAGATGGATTTATTGCCGGCGAAACATTTGCGTGAAGTAGGTTGTCACGGGGAAGAATACAGGTCAGCGGGAAAGTTTTTATAACTCATTCAAAGAGTTCTGATCACTCTTTCTAGTTTTGACATTATCGTTAAGTCCATACAAGTAACAAAGATGTCAGAAGTAGTTCCAAACTTGAGGAGTTTAAGTAATAGTCTAACACGGCAAACACACTTTTTTTCAAATTCAATTAAGTTATTTTAAATAATCCTTTTAGGCAGCAAAACAAAGCGTACTTTCAAAATAATTTCGTTCAACAACTATTCGACGGACAACAGGGAAATCATAATTTGTTAAATCGTTTTTTGTTGGGCGTACATAAAGATTTAATAATCATGTCAAAATCTTTTCATTTACATGGTTGATTGGCACGCATCTGTCTCACTTAAAGGAATTACCAAAAAGCGTATTTTTACCTTATTTTTTTTTTTGAAATTTTCAGTTTCACCAGCATTAAAATCCGCTTGTAAGAAACACTTTTAACTTTTAAATTGGCATTAAACATGGAGAAATGAACCCTGACCTCTGTAAAATTTAATTTTTTAGTTTTAAAGCATTTTTCAATTAAAAATATTAATTTATGCAACGTTTAACGCTGATTAAGATGGTGAATTTTTTAAATATTTATAAATACTTGGAATGTCCGCCATTTTGAAATTGTAAACTGTCTTTGATGTGCAACGAAGAAAAGGTTTTTATAAAAATCAATACGGATATGCTTTATTTTCCTGATAGCCGCCATTTTGTTTTTTTAAAACTAAGTAATGTTTACCTCTAGAATGGATTGACCAATTATGTTGAAATTCGGCACGGTACTTAATAAGGTAAAGGCATATTATTGAAAAAATACACAAACTTCTATAATAGTATTTTACAAAATGGCGGTCATATAAAATTTCTGAAAGCAATTAACGCGGGAAACGACCACGTTTGTGAAAACAAATTGCTAGTGTAAAAAAATTCGCTTATTAATTTTAAATAATTTTGAGTACTTGGTTTTGTCATATGGTTCGTACAATAACCAGGTTTCTACTAAAATTAAGTTTATTAACAATCAATTGATATATATTATATATGTTATATATTATATATATTAATCATCAATTGTGTATACCCACACAATTGAAATAAAATGGTTTGTAGATTTTTACTGTACAATTAAAACTGGTTTGAAATGCATTGACGAAAATCCCAGGGGAATACATTCATCAGTTATAACAACATTTACATTTTGAAAGCGAATTTAAAAAATCTTATTTTCTATAAATTTGTAAACTGTAGTCTTGCTTATTTCATATTTACAATATTTTAAGTTATGCCTATTTCTGTGTAACTAAAATTTGAACAAAATCTGTCTTTTTGATTTTATACCGATTCTGCAGTTTCTTTCAATATTTCCATAACCTCTTATTTTCGATCTATAGCGACCTTAACTTTTCGTATAGACTAATAGACTACATTTGAGAAAAATAGTTACAGCCGATTTTCGTACTGCGTTTTTATTTTTTTGGCGAAAGATTTTCAAAGGTAAAATGAAAAATTGTCAAGCGATATCGGCAAACCAGAACTAAACACTAATCAAGTCAATTGGACTTAACCATTACTGATAACGGTTTGGTTGTTCGGTTTCACTTCAGTGTGAAGGTGTCTGTTTAGAATATTGGTCAAAAGCACTTGTGGACATTGTACTTTGTACACGTGTAGGCAATAGGTGTCTGTTGACTAGTTCAACACGTAGTTAATTAACTAAGGTGTTTGTGTGTGTGTGTGTGTGTGTGTGTGTGTGTGTGTGTGTGTGTGTGTGTGTGTGTGTGTGTGTGTGTGTGTGTGTGTGTGTGTGCACATGTGAGTGTTTTGTGTGTGTGTGTGTGTGTGTGTGTGTGTGTGTGTGTGTGTGTGTGTGTGTGTGTGTGTGTGTGTATCTTTGTTTTCATATGTATATACATATTTTAATGTAATAGAAGTTAACTGTATGTTTTGATTTCCAATATGTTTAGCAACTGAACAGATATGGAACACTCGTCGAACACTTAATTAATTCGTCTCGGTGAACTGGTTTTGAGTACATCCGTAGCTTTTATAAAGAAATTGTCCTTCGCTAAAAATGTCCATTTGGAAACCTCAGGCACTGTCTCGTTCTTCTATAAACCCGCCAAACGGTTGATCGAATCAAAGTTTTGACGAAAAATAATTAGTCAGAAATTTGAAATTACATTATCGACAACTTTATAATTTAACTTTTAATTATAACTATTTCAGTTTTCGTGTAAAGTAACGAAACCTTTATACGGTTGCAAGTCACGAATATATTTATATATATGAATATATATATATATATATATATATATATATATATATATATATATATGTGTGTGTGTGTGTGTGTAATTTTCAGGGTATATTCATACTACAATGTAGGGGTGCACTAAGATTAGAAAAAGTGTTTTGCGTTTGATCTTCTTGAAGCTTAACATAAATATTGCAAAATACAAGTATTGAAGTACAATTTTTAGAATTTTCCAAAATTCATCCCGTAAAGGGATTAAAGGACGTATAAATTGTAAAAAGGTGGTAGTCCTATAGAATTCTTCACAGAAAAAATATTTCCTTAATAGTATTTTTTGATAAATACTCTGATATACGAATAATGAAACAGCGATTTCAGGATTTTGCCGAATTCATGTATTAAATGGGTAGAAATGTAAAATGAGGTATAAATGCTCGCATTAGAGAAAGTGATTTTTCGGATTTTCTTGAAACGTAACAAACATATTCTTAAACAAATTATGAAGCATATATTTTCAAAATTTTCCAGAATTCATCCCTTAAATGAATAATATAAAAAGAGCAATAAATATTTGCGTTGAAGAAAATATTGTTTTAATTTCTTTGTCTTGAATATTATCAAAAATATACTGAATCACAAATTATGAAATACGTATTTCAGCATTTTCCACAATTCATCCACTAAAATGGTAACAAAGAGGGTGTAAAGTTTTGCTTAAGAGAAATATTTTTCAGAATCCATCCATTAAAATAATAAAATAAAAAAAATGTTCCTCTTAATAAATTACATACTTTAAAATAAATCAAATTTCTGATTCCACCTAAACTTTAACGACCTTTTGGGTTTGTATCAATCTATCTCTATATATAAATATCTATCTATCTATATATCTATCTATATATATATATATATATATATATATATATATATATATATATATATATATATATATATATATATATATATATATATATATATATATATATATATATATATAGGCTTTAAAAAAATTTAACTCATGTCTAAGTTAGAGAAGGGAGGCGTGAAAAAATTGAACTTTTTGAGAAGTCTTTGGCTCTATAAAACGTTCTTGAGCAGAAACGATATATATATATATATATATATATATATATATATATATTCAAAAATCAGTATTACTTCTAGTTTCTAATGATACCTTACATTACATAATTAAAAGTTCTTTGCGCATAGGATTTTGCTCCTAAATATTTTTGTTGTCAATTATATATTTCTGAAGTTTGGAAATCAATTTGAAATTTTGAAACCTATGAAAATATTCTAGCCATATGTTAGTTACGTGATGCGTAAGCGATTCGTTACCGACAGACAGACGAAAACGAGCGCAAATTTTCTTTCTTCTTTCTTTTTTGGGGGCGAAAAATCATAAAGTTTATCATCGCCGTGACACAAATTTGAAATGACACAACAAAATTATTTTTAAAATTATTATTAAAAACACATAATGAAAGTTAAAATAAATAAATAAATACGAAATATAATAACAACTATAAATATTTACTTAGAACTAGTTAACAATAATAAAACTTAAAACAACATTCACAATTTATTGTAGGGCTGTAAATGGGTCCTGCAATAATAATAACTATAATAAATTAAAGAAGAATAAAACATACCTAAAACTAATTAACAAAGGAAACAACCGAAATAACCAATTAATTTTAGGGTTGTAACAGCCCTACAATAATATTATACTTTTAAATTTTATTAAATAAATCAAGACGATGAAAAAGTCTAAAGTCTGGTCGATGGCCGAGACATTATCTCCCAACATCGTTTGTAAACAATTGCCCAATTTACATGTATACCTCATATTTTGGAAACCGTCACAATCGAGCAATGTCTTCTGTTACTACATTCACTGAAATACGAAAGAGATTCGTGCTTACCGTTTATTCGTCAAATAAACACGATCGCAAGTTATAATTCTAAAATTATAATAATATTTTCAGTAAAAGTTTAATAAAACGAGGTTTTTTATAGATAATTGCCACTGCCTGTTCTCGTGGTTTTGCACCGACTGCATTCCAACCGGATTTCGAAGAGCGCTGTTGCCAGTAAAATTAATGGTTACAGGTTTGCAATAGTTGTTGAAGTTAGTGGAGTTTATAGTAACAAAAATACGATGTTTTTAAAATTTCTATCGCTTGATATTTTTACAGTAAACTAATGACTTGTTACGGTTTTGGTAAAGAGCGAAATGCGAGATTGACTGATGTGCACCATTTTTAATTTAAACTGAAACCACGTGTCTTGTTAACACAATCGCTTTTAAATAGAATATCGATAACACACAAATATATATCGATATATATAGAGAAATATTTTTTATACTAAATTTTCTTGAAAGTTAGAAATACTTAAAAACACAAATTATGAAATACGTATCATAATTCATTCCATAAATAGGTAAAATAGGGGTATAAAATTTCGCCTAGGAAAAATATTTTTTCAGATTTTCTTGAAAATAACATAAAATTGTAAAACACGAAAAAAACGTTCAGTAAGTTCTAAACCTTACTAGTTAAATGGGTGTCAAATTAAAAAGGCAAGAGAGGTTTAATATTTGCCCCTGGAAAAAGCTATGGAATTATAGCTAGAGGTAAAGCTATTGTATCACGTATTTAATAAAATACAATTTGTATTTACTATGTACAGGAGGATAAGCCAATAAGTGAAGTGAAATTGAAAAAAATCTATATATTTCTTCTTCTTTTCGTTTCTCCCTCTTTGGGGTACGCTGAATTAATCATTTCTTGCGCGCTGCACTTTTCTTTGTTCCCAGTAGCTCTTCATTCTTTCTGATCTTCTTTTCCTCTCCTCTTCTGAAATGATAGGTTTAGGTTTTATTTTGGTTTTATCTTGGAATTCTTTCGTCTTTGGTAATTATCTCAGCAGTTTGGTCAAGCAGTGAATTTTCTGTAATTTTTAATTCTATTAGGTCTTTTTCAATTTCTTTAAACCAGTTCGGTTTTGTTTTACGATTATGGAAAAAATCAAACACTTGTTTCGTTAATCTATTAGAGTTCATTCTAAAAAGATGGCCGTAAAAATTTATTCTCCTTTTTCTCATAGTATCTGACAGTTTTTCAATTTTCTTGTAGAGAGCTTCATTTCTTATATATACTACCTTATTATCCTGAAATTTTGTTCCTATAATTTTTCTTAAGATTTTCCTTTCCGTTATTTCAAGCTTTTATATCTGGCCTATGCGGTTCATGGTTAATGTTTCTGCTGCGTACAGTGCTTCCGGCTTGATCACTGTTTTATAATTTTTAATTTTGGACCCCCATAAAAGGGATTTCTTATGTATGTTTCTTTCGTCAATTGGAAGGTCAATTCAAGTTTGTTTTTCCTGGATTCCATTGCCTTGCCTTCATCTGCATTCCAACTAATCCATTCACCAAGATACTTGAATTCTTTTACAATTTCTATTTTCTGTTCTTGGATTTTAAGGTATTTATTTGGGTATTTGTTGTTTGTCATGATTTTGGTCTTTTCAAAAGATATGTTTAGACCTATTTTAGCTGCTTATTTCTTTAATTCAAGAATCTGCTCCCTTGCTTCCTCCATTGTTTCAGCAAACAAGGCCATATCATCTGCAAATGCAATACAGCTAATTCTGAGATTCTTCTTTTTGTAACCCAATACTATTCCACTTTTTGTATTTTTCTTCCATTCCCTGACTACTTTCTCAAGTGCACAATTAAACAATAAAGGGAGAGCCCATCCCCCTGCCTTACTCCTGTTTTTACTTCAAATGAATTCGATAGTTCACCCATAAATTTAACTTTCGAAACTGTATTTGTTATAGTTGCTTTTATGATATTAGTTGTTTTCTTACCCAAACTTAGTTCTTCTAGTACTGATATAAGAGATTCTCTATCAATGGAATCGTAGGCCTTTTTAAAATCAATAAAAGTAATTACATACGTTTTAGCTCTTACTTTTTGGTATGCCATAATGTTTTTAAGATTGAATATTTGTCCACGCATGATCTACCTTTTCTAAAACCTCCCTGGTATTCTCCCAATTGTGGGTCCAATTGTGGCTCTGCTCTCATTAAAAGGACTTTTGAAAGAATCTTATATGTTACATCCAGCAATGATATACCTCTATAGTTGTTTGGGTCTGTTTTTAAGCCTTTTTTGTAAAGAGGATGGATGAGAGCTGTTTTCCACTCTACTGGGATATCTTCTTTTCTCCAGATTTCATCGAAAACCCATTGAAGAGATTTAACTGCATTTTCGTTAGCTTTTTTCCACAATTCGGCCACTTTTTGGTTTTCTCCAGACGCTTTATTGTTTTGTAACTCTGAAATGATTTGTTTTAGTTCGACAAGTGTTGGTGGATCTGAATTCGGTTTATCAGAGTTATTTCGAGTGAATTCAAATTTTTCAATGATGGGTTCACAATTCAAAAGTCTCTCAAAGTATTCTGCTAATATTCTGCAGTTGTCTGTGTTGTTATGAGCAATGGCTCCATTAACATCTCGAAATTGAAGGGTTGGTGCGCTGTATTTGGATAATTGGTGTTTAAAAGTTCTATAGAAGCTTCTCGTGTTGTTTTTTGTAAATTCTTCATCAATTTGCATGAGAGTTTGTGTTTCGTGTGCCTTTTTTATTTGTTTAATACTTTTATCTACCATTTTTCGAATTCCAATGAAATGTTCTCTACTTCCTTCTGTTTTCTGTGATTGCCACTGTTGCCATGCCTGTTATCTCATTTCTATGAGTGTATCACATTCCATCGACCACCATGCATGTTTTCTAGTTTTCATTTGAGGCGCTATTTGTTCAGCTTTGTTCAGTAAGTTTTCTTTAATACTTTCCCAACTTTGGGTTTGGATGTCTTCTGTTGCTCTCGTGAAGTCATCTGAGCTTAATAATTTTTCTGTACTGTATTTCCGACCTTTAGTTTGCTGCCTTATGTATTTTCTTTTTGGGATGAATTTAAACTTAATTTTAGAAAGATAATGATCCGAATCCGGGTTATCTATATATTTATTGTACGCAAGTACAATAAATGATACTAGCATTACTTTTCAACTAATTCCCCTCCTTCTATGCACTTAATCCATCTTTTAACCAGCGTTTGAATCCTTTCTGAAAGAAGGTTTTCCTACCTGTGCTTAGAAAATTTCGCACTACTTGTATGGCCTCATCACCAGGTCGGTAATGATTGTCTCGCAACTGTTTTTTAATGAAAAGTAAAGTTGAAAATTGCTTAGAGAAGGGTTTGGTCTATATGGAAGGTGGTCCAGCAGCTGAAAACTGAGATTTTGAAGGAGATTTTGACTGTATTTTTAGCCGTATGAGCTCGAGCGTTATCTTGGAGTATAATCACGCCTTTTGAAAGATTACCACGTCTTTTGGATTTGATTTTTTACTTCAATAAATGCATTAGCTTACAGTAGCTGTCACTATTGTTTGATCTTTTTGTTTACAGTCAACAAGAATTGGACTTTCCATATCCCAAAATATCGTCATCATATCCTTTCTTACAGACAGTTGAGTTTTAAGCTTTATTGCTTGGGGAGATGAAGGATTTGTGCACACGAAACTTTGTCGCTTACTCTCTGGTTCAAAATGATGGGTCTATGTCTCATCAACGGTTATTATTCGCTTAAGAAATGAGTCTCCTTCTTCGTAACATTCTAAATACTTCTGGGAAATTTTGACACGATAGTCTTTTGTGGATGCTGGTCACTTGACGTGGAACTCGGCGAGCACAGATTTTCGAAAGTTTGAGGAATCGTGGATGATTAAATATGCTGAGCCATGACTTACATTCAACTCACAATATTATCAGTTGTAATTTGTCGATTATCGACAATACTTTGTTTAACCGATTCAATATCTTACTCTTCTTGAAATACTGATTTCACCATCGTAATCAGCATTACCAGCACTTTAAGTTTCCAAATTATAATGAAAATACAAAGATGAACCCTGATAACTGTCAAAAAATTTCTTAATTCAAAATGCTAGTCAATGTAGTTTTTACCGCTAATCACAGCTCGTACAATGGTGTGGATTAACAAAAAATTGATAAGAAAGTTATGAACTTTTAAAGATTTGAAATGACCGCCATTTTTAAACTATTGAACGAGTTTTGCTGGTTCACGAGCTTGAGCATGCTAACCATATAAAACATATATATTTATAAATAAAGAAAGAAGTAACGTCCTCTAGGAAGGTGGTGTGGAGATCAGGATCGGTGCTCATGTCATGGTCCCGGATTCAGTTTATATAGCTCATTTTTCCAACGGATATTCGTTAACAAGCAATCTACAATGAATAAATATTTTTTTCTTTCGGACAACTCTAAAAATTATTGGTAATTGTGGAGAATAAGGTGACCACTATTATCCAAGATTGTTTTATTTATTTTTTTAACATACATTATGGTGAAAAATTAGTTTGTAGGGACTCAAAAATTTTCATAAGGATTTTTCGAAATTGCTAGGTGTATGGAATGAGATAGCTATTTCGAAAATTTGTTTGCGTTAAATATTAGATTTATATCAGATAAAACGTAAAATGTATCACTGAACAGTATAAATATTACATAAACTGTACTTTTTTACTTTTATTATATTTTTTAATTTTGTTAAACTTTATTTTTATTTCACTAAGATTTGTAAAACGTTTATTCATTTTGAGGCGTGATTACGATTTATTTCAGAGACCATCTTGTTTCATTCATTCCTTGTGACGGCCAACTGGTTCCTTGTTTCTTGTTTCATTATTAATACATTTTCAATGAAAATAATATAAATATTTTTTTAGTGACCTAAGAACCTAACTAACACGGTTTTGTATGACAGTAGTACTGCGTAAAAGTTACGAAACGAATATTTAAAGAACTAAAATATGTAGTGTAATACGGAAACATGATTTCCGGTTGCGCTTGTGTGCTGGCAAACTCGCTAACTGCACTGCATTAAGTAGTTATGTAGCTTAGTAATGTAACATGAACAGAAAGGGACCAAAGTCCACTACATGTAAACGCAACTGTTGTTTAAAAATATTTTTTTTAAATAATAAAATTGCTGTCAGAGTGTTATAAATTATAATTTATGTCATATTTGTACTATTCAGTGATAAAGCGTACGTTTTATCTGGTGTAAATATTTCGCGCAAAGAAAGCAATTTTTCAAAAAATCGCTACGGCGGCGACAATTTTTGAATGCCGAAAATTTTTTTCCCACTATAATCGTATATATTATTTCTCCAATCAACATCCTTTTTACTCAGCATAACCTATTCGTACAGGCTCATTTATATTAGATATCTTTAGAAAGGTTTTTTAACCGGCTTCTGACATTGCAAAACGATTTTGCGCTAAAACTTACTGTTTGTGGAAAAAATTTAACATAAAAGACACTTTTAATTGTTATAGTCAAAACGACATCATGGATGCGCATGCGCGGCATCACAAATTAAATAATATTTTGTATATTTTACGAAGATAACTTATAAATCACAAATAGATAGTTCCATTACAAATGCCACTTTTTTGCACAACGTTCTTAGAACAATTTCAACTTAAACTTATAGGTTATATGGCCCTACTGACAGTCCCCTATCCTTGTCGTCGTACAAGCCGGGACAAGCATTTTGAATACCAAACCAATATTTTGGACACTGTTTTTATACAAATATATTTGTGATTTCAAAGAGCAGCATTGTATTTACCAAATGCCGTCTTTAGTCACTGACAATTGTATGTAGCCTTTTCAATGGTAAATAAATCAACTGACATCTTTGTATCCATTAAAGAAAATTAAATAAAAAAAAGTACAAGAAGAATACATTCTTACATCAAATATCGTTTACAACGAGGTATTGTAATGCCCTGTAAACATTTATATTAAAAAAACAATTATCTGTATTGAAATGTATATACTACATGACTCATAAATTTGTGATCATTATTTCAAACCGATCGCTTTTCGATTTATTTTTTAAACATGTTTTCCCTTTCTTCCAACTACTGCCCTCACCTCGACTATTCTTATTCAAAAGGCTGCGTTTACTTAACGTTTTACTGCGTTTACTTACATAGCGCGAAATTTCGCATGGTATTTAGAATAACGTGTATTTTAAAGAAGAACTTCGGGTATTGGTGGCAACGTTATTCTCCACTAGTACCAAATTATGTTTACATTTTGGAATACAACGTTTATATTTTATAATCATTGAGCATTTTTTTCAGTTAGAAAAAAGCGAATAACAACCAATGTTTTTAAAATCTAACATTTTAACTTCGGTCAGAACAGCTGTTTAAAATCGTACTGGCATGCAACAAATTATATTTTAACTGATTCGTTAATTATAAAAACAGTAAACGCTTTTGCGTCTGTAGTCGTTGAAAAATATTTTAAACTTTTTAATTGAAGTGGAAAGTAACGGGTTATATTTACGGGGCAAAAGTATTGTCGGGAAAATGTTCCATCCTCGAGCAGCAGCACTAGAGCACTCCAGTGACCGAACGGCGAGATATACTCCATAAACTTAATCAGCGTTGAAATATTCACTTTATACACATTTGGAGAGTGCTTGGTGTCCAAAGTTTAATTATTAATTGCAGTTCATATTTCTGGAAGTGTTTCAGATAAATTTTATAGTTTTAAAGAAGGTCATAAAACACGTTTATTACTGAAACAACCGTGAAATAATGTACGAGACCCTACAAACTTTCTGAATACGTCGTGTGTTTTACAAAATGTAGACTATAAAGCAGTTATACTGATACTTGTTTTTACTCTGTAACGCTTAATTTGTGAATTTGGAAAAGTGAGCTATTGAAGGGGCCATCATGGTAATACCCAAACCCGGGATCTTGAATTGAACACCGATCCTTTCCTCTAGATAACTTTTTGAGAGATCGATATATATATATATATATATATATATATATACATATATATGTGTGTGTGTGTGCGTGTGTGTGTGTGTGTGTGTGTGTGTGTGTGTGTGTGTGTGTGTGTGTGTGTGTGTGTGTGTGTGTGTGTGTGTGTGTGTGTGTGTGTGTGTGTGTGTGTGTGTGTGTGTGTGTGTGTGTTTGAAATATTTGAAAGATTAGGATAGTGAAATCGTATTATAAAAATATTTAAAAAAATAATAAATTTGACGGTGGTCAGAGTCAACATTTGTATTTCGATTGCAACATACAGTAAAATCTCTGTATTGCGACATTAGAGAGAACATTAGTTTTCGCCGCTGTAAAAAAAAGAGACGAACCAAAACGTATAAAATATGTTTTTATTTGTACATCGTGTTTACACTAATTTTAATTTCAAGTATTGAATGCAAAGTTTACTGAAATAATAATGTATAACGTACAGTCTTTATACTGTATGAATGAAAACCTTGTGAGAAAAATGCAGTATTTTGGAGAAAATACTCCAAAACCGTTCCTAGAATTTCAATTCCTTCAAATTCTGGCTTTCGAAGTTTCTTGAAGCTATTTCCTTCGTTATATGTCTTCTTTATTTAATTTTAATTTTTTAATATCGAGCCAACAGATGAACTAAATTAAAATTTCGGCAAACACCTCCTTGCTTCACACCTTTCTCTAATTTACTCAAAATTCTAAGTAGAAAAAATATCTTATTTTTTTGTAAACGTACTTCATCAGAAGCAGCGTTAAAATCTCCGTGAACTAATTAGTATTTTACGTTTTCAAATTCCGTTCAAAACAAGAAAATATAATTGACGGCGGTGAGGGTTTTTTTTGTATTTTCAAGTTATTTTAAAGTTTGAAATGCTATATGCTTGCAGTTTTTAATGGTGATTATGGTGGTGAAATCAGATTTTCAAAAAACTATTGGTAAAGAAATTATTGTTTGGAATTTCGTTTCCGTTTTGTCAGCGTGACAGTTGCGGAATTATATTTAATGAGTGAAGTAGCAAAGTATTTCATGAGTTATTATTAGTGGAAACTACGACGGACATAAAGCTATCAATAAATTATTCAGGAACTTTTGTAATTATCTAACACGATTCAGGGCAAATCGACGTTGGCAGAACTAACACACCTAAGCGGTACGAGGGTCGATACAGACGAATTTGATTGCCATACAACACGTTGATATTATAACTTGCTCACAATAAAGGCAGTTTATCTACTGTACAATACACAGTGTACAGGATCAATGCACATTGTTTGGCCAGGTCTACACCCTTCCCTCCCACCACGTAATGCGGCATTATCATCGCCTGCGAATAAGAGCAAAAGGCTAAAGGTCCACACAACTATGCAATAATCGTAACAAGTGGCTAACTCGCTGAAAACAATAATTTTTCATATCACGTACTGACAGTATGGCTTAGACATCGTTAAAGTCTGTTTTAAAACTTTCAAATTAGATAGAAAATACGAAGTTTTTATTTATGTCGTGAAGTTTATTTATGTATTTTCAATGTAAAACGAAAATTTAAATTGCTAATCTATGCATATTTTACAGCTGATTCCGGAGCATATTACACTATCAGAGATATTTGTGAAATATTTTTTAAATATCTGATGGAACGTTGACAATATATCTTGTTCACATTTCTGTCAAAGTTGTAACAAGAAAACATTTTAAATTTGTCCTATTTCTTTAATCAGGTTGGTCATTAGCTAGGTATATTTTGTGGCGAGTCTATGTCTTGTAACACAATTAATGTTAGCAGCTTGCTCACTTAAGGCCGGGTGCCCATCAAATGCGGAGCGCATTATTTGACTCCGCTCAGCTCTGTTACGCTTTCAGTAGCCGTTCTTACATGAAAAAATTCCTCTCCGCATTTGGTGGCCATTCTGCCTTACAGTTAATTAGAGCAAAATCTCCTTAAAACAGCATTGAATATAATGTTAGTTTTCGCCGCTATAAAGAGATTTCCGATATAGAGAGAGCTCAACCAAAACTTATTTAAACATTTGTATTTTTATTTATAAAACGTGTTATACACTATTTTTAATTTGACACATTGAGTGCACAGTTTATTGAAATAAAACTGCTATATAGAAAGTCCAGAAATTTTGTTAACCTCAAAAGAGGAAGTTACAATATATATTTTTACTATAGGAATGAGGAAGGACCAATATAAGTCGCCGTTATAGAGAGATTACCGTTATAAAGAGATCCGCAATAGAGAGAGTTTACAACAAGTTTACGTTGTACAATAAAATGATTGCAGTTTGTAAGTGAAAACTTTTTCCATGCGTCAGGTTAAGTAGTTTAGTAGTCTGTCCAAAGTATTTACTCTTCTTCTAATTTTTCTAAATTATAGAATTTAAATTATTTACAAACAAATACTTTTTAAACATGAATTCGTTACATCTATAGTGAATATTGTAATAAGTAAAATATAAGAATAGTCGTTTGGCAAGTTTAAACGAAATGGTTTAAAATATTAAATAATTTGAAGGTGCACACACTTCCAGCTTAAGCATATACTTTTCTACTAACAACTTTACACATATTTTGAGTTGCAGTTTTGATTTAAGGCGTATTGTGTTTTTACAGAACTAGATTATTTTGTTATTATTAAAAAAATGTGTCTTTACATCTTCAAAAGTAAATGTCAGTTTTGCCATCGTTTAAAAATAGTTATAAAATAAAAGGAATACAGCCTAGTCAGACAGGTGAAAAACGATATTTTGAGGTTAGGTTTATTGAAACCTTTGTCAAATATTGTAACATGTCAAATATCTATCAGATTTTGGTGAATGTTCGATAAAAGGGTTAGTTCATCAAAGAACCGTCAAATTAATTTTTCGAAAGATCTATGATCAAAGAATTTTGAAGTTACTTTGATAGTGTAACATGCCTTTAACGATTGCGAAATCAGATTTTCAAAAACTAACCAGTTTTTAACTGGTTAAGATTTTTTTTCAGATTACCAATGGCTGCCATTTTGAAACGGTTGAACGTATCGTGCTGAATAGCTTGTTTTAACACTCATACTCGTGTACGCTCACACACATAATCTCATGTATAGGCTATGTATTCATTCGATTTACATCCGTTGGACACAGTATTGATTTTTGACGTTTCGCCAAATTCCTACCATCTTCCTGGTAGTTCCGCTTAAGTTCGAACCTGGCTGAAGTTCTTCCGGAAAAAGTTGCGGATTTCCATGAACTTGACATTTTTCCACCTTTGAAGGAATATGAATAAAAATTAAAAAAATTCAATTGTGCAGATTTTAAAACTAACTAGGCTCTACTATATTGACTTTACATTTCCGAATTAAAACTGAAAGCATTAATATACAGGATGTTTCTAAAACAAGCTGCCAAACTTCTGGAATTGATTTTCTTTTATTGAGAAACGATTCTGTAATTATTGACCCAGAATAGTTTTGTTTTCCTGCTGGCCGCCATTTTGTTTTTTCACTAAATAATTTTTATATCCCGAATAGTTTTAACAATTACGTTGATATTTGATATGGTACTTACTAAGATAAAGAAATATTGTTAAAAAAATTAATAACCTTCTCTAATAATATTTGTAAAAATGTCGACCATTGAAATTTCTTAAGAAACACAACGTGAAATTCGATCAGTTTTATGAAAAAAACTTAAATTAGAAAAAATATAATTTATGCAGATTATAACGTTGATTGCAATACAAAATTATAGGATTTTTATCTTATAATTTTTTATTGCAATCAGCGTTATAATCTGCATAAATTGTATTTTTTATAATTTCAGTTTTTTTTTCATAAAAGTGATCAAATTTCACCTTATTTTTCTCAAGAAATTTCAAATGGTCAACATTTTTTACAAATGTTATTATAGAAGGTTATTAATTTTTTTCCTTAGGCTAATAATGTTTTATTATTAGTAAATAATAATTAGACAGGCTAATATTTTTTTAAAACGTATTTAATGTTGGTCAAGATTCTATTTGATATTGTTTTTATACAACATACGAAAAATGTGTATAAACAAACAAATTGTTGCTCTATCATGTATTATTTCAAATGGAGGTCATTTCGAGCACCCGTTGTAATTTTTACTTTCTGTTTGTGGAAGTTTTAAGCGCCTACTGTAAATATTGTTTATCACGTATTCTTGAAAGTATCTTTGAAAATATGTTTCAATATCAATGATTATTATTGTATTTTCCGTTCAAATTATGTGTTCATTTCTAATAGAAACGTGGTGATTTTTAGAAGCAAGTAAAAAATAAGGTATACTAGTTTATTTATAATTAAAGAAGACAACTTTTTTGATGCATGGTTTTTTTAATAAAATTTATTGTTTTAACGTTATTTGGATTTAAAAAAATTAAAATTTCCTCCATTTTAAAAATTATTATTAGATTAGATTAATTATTTTTTTAACAATAAGTTTTTATCTTAAAAGTGCCATGCCGAATTTCAACGTAATTGGTAAAACTAAACTATTCTGGAGGTAAAAAGTATTTAATGAAAAAACAAAATGGCTGCTAGCGGGAAAGCAAAAATTTCAAATCCATGTTTGAAGAGGTTTTTCTTTTTTTTAATATAAAAAACCAACGAAGAAGTTTGGCGCATCTTAGTTTAGAAACACCTTATATATATATATATATATATATATGTATACACTCTCATATAAAATGAATATTCCAGTTCTCATATTATTCGAGAGCAAATAATGATGCATATGCTTACGTGATAACTTAAAACCTTGCTTCCAATTGCAACAAGCCAAACAGGTTAATTTTTCATTCGAAAAATTCTAAAAAGTTTGTCATACGCTACAAAACAGAAACATATATTCCCTTGGAAAATATTTACATTTATCCTTCACCACTTCAGCCTGCTGTGTTTGTACTGCAGCTGACACATTTTAAAGGCAATAAAGTGTGGTCTGTCATGTTTTTATCCTGAATACTATGTGATAAACTTTGTATTTTTTATAATATTATGTTTAGTTATTATGTGTATTTATCGTATGTAATATATTTTCCATGAGATTATGATAGCATTTATACGTTTTTGAAGCGATGCATTTAGTGTTAGCTTTGGCGAGAGGAAAGAATAGAAATCTGCCAAACGGAAGAATGTAACGGAAATATGGAACGAACGAGCAAACGAATTCTGTCTCTATATGTGTCTATTTTTCTTTCCTCATGTTCGATAACAGTACACGCGTATTATATGTAAACGTTGTTTTGCTTTGGTTTCGATATTTTTTTTTTGTAGTTGAAGAACACGTGAACGTTGTAACCTTTTTTAATACATTATAAATTAAAATAAACGTTTATGATAACTGTTGTTAATATTGCTAACCTGAAAATTATTATAGCTTATCAGCTGTTCATTGAAATCAGCTGATCGTTACGAATTAATATAAAGTAACTGATCGATCTTTTACTATAACTACAGTAGCTAGGTTCACGTATTCATTTATTTAAAAAAAAGATATTTGTAAACATATCTTCAAACTAATTATATATTCAGCAAAGATATCATTAACAAAAACTTTGCTCAACGAGTTCCATGTGTGTAATTGCAGAAATAAATATTTCAATTATAATTTTTAATACATTTATTGCTTCGTAAAATATATCTTTTTAGTAAAATATATATAATTTTAATAGTAAGTAAATGAAGGCAAGGGTAGCGACCAAGAGGCGGAACCCCATAGTATGTATAATGTAAATAAGTACTAGTATCTATTTCTTGATTTAACTATTCATTTCCTTGTAGAAATAAACACAATTTTTGTAACACTTATATGTTCCATTGTGAAGATTGATTACCGCTACTTCCAAATCACCTTCAATCTTTTAGTATAAATATCCGGCACTCTGTCACACCATTTATATTTCCTTCTTCTATTTGTTTCCGTTCTATATATTCATCCATCTTAATCTTGTATTCTATTTTTCACAAAGATTTGATTTTCTCTTTCTGAATGCTTTTCTTATAGTTTGCATCTGAAAGCTTGATTGACCGAGCGAAGCGACGCCTCTGTTTCATACTCGAATGTTCGGCGTTTGGTTTGTGTATTTGTCACGCAGTTTTGGCCAAACGCGGCGACAGATTGTTTTGAAATTCGGTATGACAGTACCTCGTACCAAGCTAGAACGATATGTGTAAAAGTTTTGTCTCCACTCAATTCCGTTTCAAGGTGGCGGCGTCTTAAAGATGAATAATGTACGCAGTTCTTGCCATGCGCCTTTACCGATTGTTTTAAAATGTGGTTCGACAGTATCTTGTATAAAGCCCGAAAGACTTATGTGTAAGGTTTCTTCCCAATCACTTCCGTTTCAAGGTGGCGGCGTCTTAAAGATGAATAATGTACGCAGTTCTTGCCATGCGCCTTTACCGATTGTTTTAAAATCTGGTTCGACAGTATCTTGTATAAAGCCCGAAAGACTTATGTGTAAGGTTTCTTCCCAATCACTTCCGTTTCAAGGTGGCGGCGTCTTAAAGATGAATAATGTACGCAGTTCTTGCCATGCGCCTTTACCGATTGTTTTAAAATCTGGTTCGACAGTATCTTGTATAAAGCCCGAAAGACTTATGTGTAAGGTTTCTTCCCAATCACTTCCGTTTCAAGGTGGCGGCGTCTTAAAGATGAATAATGTACGCAGTTCTTGCCATGCGCCTTTACCGATTGTTTTAAAATCTGGTTCGACAGTATCTTGTATAAAGCCCGAAAGACTTATGTGTAAGGTTTCTTCCCAATCACTTCCGTTTCAAGGTGGCGGCGTCTTAAAGATGAATAATGTACGCAGTTCTTGCCATGCGCCTTTACCGATTGTTTTAAAATCTGGTTCGACAGTATCTTGTATAAAGCCCGAAAGACTTATGTGTAAGGTTTCTTCCCAATCACTTCCGTTTCAAGGTGGCGGCGTCTTAAAGATG
Organism: Callitettix versicolor; assembly: GCA_022606455.1. Taxonomy (NCBI): domain Eukaryota; kingdom Metazoa; phylum Arthropoda; class Insecta; order Hemiptera; family Cercopidae; genus Callitettix; species Callitettix versicolor. The sequence continues at coordinate 44,212,540 of CM040185.1, read as the reverse complement.
AATAATGTACGCAGTTCTTGCCATGCGCCTTTACCGATTGTTTTAAAATTTGGTTCGACAGTATCTTGTATAAAGCCCGAAAGACTTATGTGTAAGGTTTCTTCCCAATCACTTCCGTTTCAAGGTGGCGGCGTCTTAAAGATGAATAATGTACGCAGTTCTTGCCATGCGCCTTTACCGATTGTTTTAAAATTTGGTTCGACAGTATCTTGTACAAAGCCCGAAAGACTTATGTGTAAGGTTTGTTCCCAATCACTTCCGTTTCAAGATGGCGGCCTCTGATCTAACGCTGAGAGTGTAATTGCTGACCATTTCCTCTAATAATGACTGAACGGCAAGACCTATCAGAATTTTGACAGCTTCTTGTAGAGAAAAGGCATAAAATTTCCAATTAAAGTTCAGTAACATTTGTCGTAAATATTACGGTTACCGTTTAAATTGTTAGAAAATATTAGAGCTCCAAAGCGCTGTCGTGGGGCCAGGCAGTCAGCTAAAATATATTTCAAGGTCTACTGTTCTCCGAACTACCACTAAATTATATTTTAGCTTTAGTGTTCTGAAAATAATTGAATTTCTTGTTTTATTGATTGAACAATAATCGTTTTAACCATCATACTTTGCTCAGAGCAAATCGGTATTAATATCGTGCAATATACAGTGTGTCCCACGAAGAGGTTTACGCATTTGAGCCTCCATTATTTTCGCATACTCCATTGATCATTTTGAATCTATACATGCCTTTTAAAGAAGGTACCAGAAATAGTATGTGAAAATCGCATCTGGCTGATGTTTGTAAAACAAAATGGCGACCAAAATAACGTTTAAATAAAGTGTAGAACTGATTTTATTATTTTTCAAACAAAATTTTACTTTTAATTATTATTAAAAAAATATAATTAGATGTGAATTAATTAAAAGAAAATTAAATAGCAATGAATATGTCATAAATCTTACAGAATTAACAGCTGTTCAACAATATGATTTAATACTGCAGTACAGTGAGATTTTTAAGTGAAATATAATTTATTAATTTTTTCCGCCATTTTGTTTCTACAAATATCAGCCAGACACAATTCTCACTCACTATGTCTGGTACCTTCTTGAAAAAGTATGTATAGTTTCAAAATAATCAATGGAGGAATGAGAAAATAATAGAGTATCAAATGCGTAAACCACTTCGTTGGGACATACTGTATATTACCACAGCTCGTATATAATACACGTTTTACATCAACAGTTAAAAACGTAAAGTCATCTGATAGCGAATTTTCATAAGTGGTAAGATCCAGACCCTGGATCTTAAAAAAAATCTGATCTATAAATCTCTTTTTGAGAAGTCGATAAAGTTATGCTTATATACAGGCTGTTTCACTACAACACTGACAAACTTTTGGATCCTTAGGTCAATACAAGAGAAAGAGTGGTATATAAAGATAAGTCCTAAATCCATTCGTTTTCTATTTTCAAATGAAAATTGTATTTTTAAGTTTTATGTGTATTTAAGTATTGCATTTTCGATCTCTAGACCAAAAATTATTGAAGATATTTTGTTAAAACATTCACGGCTACTTAGAGGGCAACATTCTGAAGGCATGTCATAGGTTTTATGTGCCAAAATGTTGACTGTGGTTCGGTGATATCACTTCAAATGTTAAAATTTGTAAAAAAATGAATGCTTGCAAATATTGCTAATATTTATAATTCTTCCACGTAAAAACTATCCTATCATTTGGATTGCAACTTCACAGTTGTAAAATTGTATACATAATACGATTATATCTAGACTTTTCAGTTTTATAAGCAATAGTTACTTGACAGTATAAAATATCGTCAGGTAACACAACTTTCAAAGGAAAGTTTAAGAGACGCCTAAATTAAAATATAATAAATTCTTTAATTTTACATAAAAAAATAATTAATGACACCTTGAAAAGTAGATTAGTTATCACGAAAAAGTACTTCATTTAAAAAGTTTTCAAAATGTCCCCGTTGTGATCTCGGAAAAGTGTAGCATTTTCCACCACCTCTTGCGAATCAGCAACACGATTCCCTTCAATGTCATTTCAATGGTGAAAATAGGTAAACATCCGGTGGTGAAAGGTCAGGAGAATAAGAAGGATGTTCCAGAGTGGTAACATTGTGTTTGGCAAGATATTGTTTCACCATCAGCGATTGGTGTGAATGTGTATTGTTATGCAACAAAAACTATTCATTCCCTGCATATTTTCAGGTCGTTTTCATGAACTGCATCTCGTAGCCGTTTCAGGATATCCTTGTACAGTTCTTTGTTAACTATTTCCCTTCTGCAATACATTCATAGCAATCAAGCCCTGGCAATAAAAAAAACACCTCCAATATCATTTTACTCCGGCTTCTATTTAATCGAAATTTTTGTGTTGTTTATTCCCGTTCAGCAACGGGATATTCTTTTAGAGTCGTAAAGGAAGCACCATTTTTTTACCACCGGATTTGTACCTGTTTCCACAACTGAAAATGGCCTTGAAGGGACACAGTTTTGCCGATTCGTAAGAGGTGAAATCTTGTGTAGAATGATTTGAGTTGTAAAATTTCTTAATGACAATATTTTGAAAAAAATTTGTAGAATTCTTTTTGAAAATTTCTTAAATTTACATCGTTACGTTTCTAAACTGATTTTTTTTGGGGCAAAATAATTGAATGCGAAAATGTTTTTTTAGTTTAATATCTAAAGTAAAGCACCAAAAACATCACATTATGCATATTTATACACCAGCTCGAGTTTAAAGCCTGATTTGAAACTTTGAAACGTTGTAAAAGTACGGAAGAACCTAGACAGTGACTCTACTTCATGTAACAATGTCAATATTTCTGAAGAATAAACGACGGGTAACTGACATTAAATTATTTTACAACGTCAAGAGTTGTATTCACTTCTTATTGGAGAGAGATTTGAATTTCAAGCATAACCTCACTGCCCGACTTCCATATTCTTTAAAACTATTAAACTATAAAATCATTATTTGCGATCCAGATGACACAAATGAATCAAGGCAGTAGAATTTAAGGTTTTAATCTGGTCTTGTTACAGGCCAATTTAGTAAAAAGTAATAGTGGAAACTGATTGAGCAGGAGATATATCAAAAACTCATCTGCAATGTGATATATCAATCAAAATTTAAAATTTTTTTTTTCCGATTACCACATTTTCTCTGAACTTCTAAATTTTTTCTAAAGGGAAACGAAAATAAATCTTGACCACCTTTTATTTTTCTGTGGAACCAATTGACATTTAAAATTTTTGTATACTGACTTTGATAAAAAAAAGTATGATCACACTGAGCAATGTGTAATAAAGCGATTTTTCTATTTTTTTAAATCTATTTTCAAACGGTTTTTTTGAATGGACATTGCAATGACGTAAGAAATCAATAAATTTGTTTTGTTTCCAAAGCTTTCAACACACACGCGCGCGCACACACACACACACACACACACACACACACATCCTTGTAAAAGTATTTATATTGATTCTATGAACGTTAAATTAATAAAAATTTCAAAATCAATTTTTTCACAGTTTCTTAAAATATATGAAATATTTAATCACTTATCTGATTGTTTTTTAAGTAAGTCTTTAAATATTAATATCTTTACTTGTACTTTTGTGCACATTTCAGTGCATTTTAAAATAATGTATTGTTAACCCCACTAAAACTGATATTTCCCTGCACGTGTTAAGCGGCTATCCACCTAAATAACGTGATAGTCACGTAGTTAAGTTGTTTTAGTGAAGAGTATTAACGGTACGTGAATAATACGCGTACCTAACAGTTATGCGTGTAATGGAATTTGGTTGACTGTTGCTCTAGATTATAATACTATTTGTACCTTGTGCTGGTTTAAATAAACAATTGTGTTCAGAGTTTTAGAAATACGCAATATTTTAGCGTATTGCACTTTAAACAATAATTAAGTGGCTTTTATTAAAGAATTTCAATTGGAGAATGGTGCACGTAAGCGACCATTAAATTATTGTCTTCTGTAACAATTTTGCGAATAAATATTTTTCTAAATTTTCTCTCGCACTATATTTCTCAAAATTTGCAAACGTATTTTACTAATACATTTTATTAAATGTATTAGTAAAATACATTTACTACTACTTTTTTCATTTTTTTCTACTATTAGATTTTTTCTATATTAGATTCATAATTAAATTTAATGTACTAATTTTGTAATCTATATTAATAAAAGTAAATGTATAACCAAATCTTTAGCAAACAGATATTTGAATATTTTTACTGTAGGTAACAACACCTCAAGACTTTTAAAATTTTTTATTAGATTTTTTAATTTAAATGTTTAGGTGTCAAATACACCTGACGGTACCTAGCGTCTTTATTAAAAACTATTTTAATTTAGAAAAAAGAGAACTATTATAACGTATTATTTCATGCAGACGGATGTTTAATATTTTTTAATAAGAAACAAGAATGCAGGTATTGTAATGACAAGGAAAAAAGTGGTTTTTATTTTAAATAAAGACATATTTATACATATTCTTGTTTATCTAACAAATTAAAACAAAATATTATCTGGAGTTGCTGAAATTATCGTTTTAAGTATTGAGATTACTGTAGTTTTGTTATTTCTTCCCATCTATTTCACGTCTATACGTTTTTTCTCCTTTCCAACTGCTTTACTTTTCTTGTTCTCTTTTCTTCTCCACCTATTCATTTTTTCTACTTAATTCTCCTCCAATTAACCGCATCTTCATTTTCTTTGCCCTTTTTTGTCTTTATCACATTGATTTCCTCTTAATTAAGTTCCTTCTCCTTCAACTGCTTCCCTCATCTTCATCTTTATATCTTTCACCTCATCCGCTTTTTTCTTTCTCTTCATTCTCCCCACCTAATTTCATTCTCTTTTTTACGTTTCTCCTCTACTTGCTTCTCTCCTTTTCTATTACTTTCTTTTCTTCCACTTGATCCCATTCTCTTGTTCTACTCTTCCTTCCTTTGTTTCCTTCTTTCTATTCTGTCTCCTCCTGAACTTACCTAACACGTTTTTACTTATTTTATTTATCTTATTTTATTCTACCCTTTATTTTTTCATTCCTTTTGTCCTCTTTATTGTTCATGGCACTCTGCCAGCTCTCCATAAATCTTCTGTGAGTCTCATATTTCTATCTTTTATGTAAAATATCATTCTCTTTACTCTTTATCCATCCTTCCTCTCTCTCTCTCTCTCTCTCTCTCTCTCTCTCTCTCTCACACACACACACACACACACAAACACACAAACGAATAATCTCATGAGGTACCCTCATTCTTACATTGATGTACCCACAACTTACAAAAATCCATTTTCATGTCACTTAGCTTAGCTTTTATTTTCATATTATCTTAGATTTTATTTCTGAACCATAAATATTGTGGTACTCCCTATAACAACACTGTAACTTCTCTTTGAATAAAGAAATATTATTGAAGAAGAAATGGTTCGCTTGAAATGTACAAATGTAAATTATTTTAATAACTGTACTTCTATAAACATTTTCACAAATTAAGTTTTAAATTAAAACATTATTTGATTATTTAAAGTTATTTTAAATGTACCTCAGTATTATCAGAGATAAATAATTAAAAATAGTGTAATGCAAATACAGATAATACATATTAACACTAAACTGTATTATTTTTTCACACAAAACACACTACTGTGTGCACGATCTGCCAGTTTGAAGCGTATAAAACGCATATTGTATATTTTATCCAGTGACGAGATGGTTGATTTGTTGAGGCACAAAAAACTTGAGTCGCTCTGCAGCCAGTATGGACCAGTTTTATGATAGATTAGTGTACTGAGTGTAGCTGGTTTCTGTGAAGTGAGCATCGGACATCATCATGTCGGAACCGGATAATTATGACGACGAGGTAAGCTGTGATTTATTTTATACTGGCTGAATAACTGTACTTCGCTACTGCACAATTAATGTTATAATTAAATAATTGACAACTATTACAAAAAGTTTACTAATGATGTTAGAATAAAAATACTTTGATTTTAAGTTAAAGCGAAGTAAAGGTATTTAGTTATTGGTGGAGGTTATTTCTTTTTTACATATATATCGTAAGCGGTAATTATTTTAAGGTAATTGAGTTCTGTTTTTGAAATTATTACTTGATAATGGAATATTTATGTTGTTATTATTATCTAAACTAATTTTTGTTATCATTTGTCTGTATAAAAAATACATGATATTTCGACATTGTGAATCAACTCTCGTTTTCAAATACCTAAATCAAAATAATAAAACTTTGAACACAAACTTTGAAAATTTGAACACAAACCTAGATGCTAAGGTCTGTTTCACACGTTATCGAATTCGCACACATCCCGGATTCGGTAATAGATTTGTTAGTCTGTTGACTGTTCCTTGTGATTTGCTGTTTCGCTGATTACACTTAAGTTTTATTTTTATTTACGAGGAAAAATTGTTTATTTCGGTTTATAATACATTCGAAATTAATATAAACGTTAATAACAATTGTTAATATTGTTAGTTTTTAACAACATAACCTGAAAGTTATTATAGCCTTATCAGCTGCTCAATGAAATCAGCTGACCTTTACCAACTAATATAAAACAACTGATCTTTTACTATAACTACAGTAAATAATGTCTAAGCTAGATTCACGTATTTATTTATTTAAACAAAGCAAGATATTTGTAGTATGTTTAACTAATTATATATTCAGCAAAGATATCATTAAAAAAGATTCACTTCTGTCGGTAACTCCCCGTGTTCCCCACATGTATTTTTTTAGGTAATGGAGTTTGACTTTTCCTGGCACCAGCTTCTTATAGGCTAGTGCCTTCAGTGAGTTTAAACTGACTTAATGTTCACTGACTTGTTCGTTCTGCTGGAAATGTTTGGGTTTTGGAAGCCAAACATCCTTTGCCTCCTGTTAGCAAGAATCACATTCATAGATTACGTGGCCTAGATTTTCCTCTTCCTTCCTGCATAACCCTCACATAGTACATACCTGTCATGTTCATGAACAGTTTTAGACCACAATGTCCTTCGGTTCTCTTGAGTACCATCTGCCCAAGATAGTTTTTCTGGCTGAGTGTCCTCCGGTTTTGAAGTATATTTCTTGCCAGCTCTGTCATTGCATCCCTATAAAAATTATGCTTCTGACACCGTTGGAGGTCTTCTACTTCTAGTTTTAAATAAAATCATCCTTTTGTACTTTAAAGTTTGCGATTTTGCGCTCCCGTTAGACGTTTGTGCACCTACCATCGGCTGTATTATTTGAGATCTATCGTTTTACTGATCTGAGATGGTTAACCTATCTTTCACACCTTCCACTGCAGGTTGGATAGATCCAACTACAACCTGTTTGGTTTTACTCTTCAGGCCCACTTTTACCAGTTCCCCGGGCATAGTGTCTGAGCTGTGTTAATTTGTTTCAGTCGATCGAAATCCCATAAGTAGGTAGGAAAATAAAATGTCCCCCCATAGAAAGTCCCGCATGCATAGATTAAAACGGCGGTCACCTGTTATCCAAAGTTCCCAAACTTAAGATGGCTTTCCTTTACCAATGCAGACAACTTGGCTTAGGATGAAGGGCTTAAGAGTAAATCCTCGGGTGTTTATAACGTGTGAACTCCTGAGAGAGTGAGCTGTCGCCTTACTGTGAATGGAATTATAAAGTAACTCGCTTGGTCGCATGTTAAACAGAGGGGAGTCAAGTGAGGATGGTATCCAGAAAGGTTTGTTTCGATTTAACGCTGTAAGGAAGCGGTACCACTGTTACGATACCGCAGGAAAAGGAATAAAAGGATTTATTGCAGCTGCTGTCGCGGTAATACCGCCTGACTTCTTTAACTTAATTCCATATGTCTTTAAAAATTGAATGTGCGCGTGCAATTGTTAGCAATCTATACAAGTTCATAACTAAAGTCAGTGTAGTTATTTCTTAATATTTTAAAAATTACTTAAGTTTCGAGAATAAATTAAAAAAGTACTCTGACTGTGATCATTGTATATTTTGGTTTTTACGTTTTTGTCTCGAACAGGTATTGTCAAAATATGAAATTTTTTTATGAAACTATTTTGAAAAATTAGTCTGATTTACGTTTTACTTATCTAACGTGGACCCCTGTGCGTTTGTTTAAAGTTAAGGTTTTCATTTGAATAAAATGTGTTCAAAATAATTAGTCAATTTTTATTTCAATGATTTTCAGTTAATTTAATTGTTTTTTACCAAAACGATTTGACATCAAAATTGTTAGATAGTTTTGATCTAAAGTTAGAGTTTTTTCCATTTTTGGGGGTTCATTATATAAGTTGATTAATTTTAAAAACTCTATATTTAATTAATTTACCTTTCGATTTAAAAGTTATTGCAGTTTCTATTTTATTTGATGATTGGTTGGGTTGTGAATTAAGTTTATTTAATTTAAAAATTATTAGTTATTATTTTTAACACTATTTTTTTTGTAAACACTGATTAATAGGAACTAAAAACCTATTAAAATCTTAAAGTAGATTTTTTTAAAATCATAATTTCTATGAATACCTCGTATAGTGAAAAAAAGTTGTACTTTTTAAATGTTTTGAAAAGCTGAGCGGATTCGTTTAAACTGTTACAAAAATAAATATTTTTTTGCCAAATTCGATACAAAATTACGAACACTAGATTGTTAACGAACACATATGCGTTCAAAGTAGTCAGAATGTATTTACTGGTGACTGTTGTTGTACTAACTCACAGGTGTTAAGCATTTACCTTACTACAGCTGCGTCTATTGTCGCACATGAGACTCACCGCGTAATAGAATTGCCTTCGTCAACACAACGCTAAGGGTTGCTAGTGCCTGTGGTTCTGCCGTAGCTGACCAACCTTAATAGCGTTACTTAAGCGGTATAGCTTTTGTCATCTATAATTTTCTGCGGTACCATCAGTTAAAATCGCGAAAGTGTAATGCCGTATTACTTACGAACAAATTGGTCTAGTATTGTAAAACTTAAGAAAAACCTAATATCGTACTACTTAAGATGAACTTAATATCGAATAACATAATTCCGTATTACTTAAGAATATCTTAAGCTGATATCGAACTACTTAGGAATAAAATAATACTGTATTACTTAAAAATACCGTAATGACGTGCCTTTTCATAATAACGTAGAGCTTAAGAATAATTTATGGTAATACTGCATTATTTAAGAATAACATAACAACGTACAGCTTAAAAATAACTTAATGTTGAATTACTTAAGAATAACTTAATATCGTACTACAAAAAAATAAAATAATAACGTACAACTTAAAAAAACGTAATACCGTGTTACTCAAGAATAACTTACTATACAAATTAAGAGTAACTTAAACCGAATTAAGAATAAATTAATAACTTAAGAATAACTTAATACCGTATTAAGAATAAATTAATAACGTACAACTTAAGAATCACTTGATATCGTACCACTTCAGAATAAGTTAATAGGCCTACCTTACAACTTAACAATAACGTAATACTGTATTAAGAATAAATTAATAACGTACAACTTACGAATAACTTAATAACGTACAAGGTAAGAATAACTTAATAAAGTATTGAGGATAAATTAATATCATACTACTTAAGAATAACTTAATAACGTACAACTTAAGAATAACTTAATAATGTTTATAACATGTTTAATAACATTTATGTCCTTCTATTGAGTATTGATATGTATACAAACAAAAGTCAAGTTCTTAATTTCGAAATAAAGGAGAGTACGGTGTGGGGGGACGCTGGTGGCCAAAGGGCTTACTGGCGCCAAACATCTAGATGCGACCCTGTGTATAAATGACTATGTTTTTATTTATATTAGCAAAAGAACTGAGCACGTTTTTTATTCAAAAAAAACCTACAACAAGCCACTCTGACACGCCCGGGACGTTATTAAGATTGGGGTTGTCATGCTTATCAGTTGATTGCCGCCTTCGTCGCCATGACAACAGAAACACGACTTGCAAACTTAACGTCTCAATACGGTGGTTACAAAGTGTATCGAGTGAATATTCAATTTTATGGAAAGCTTGACGGTTTTATAGCTATATCACGACATAAAAGCGGCGTTATTTACGCCATGCGAACAGTACGGCACGCTGGGTGCACTGTTTATTCACTGAACACTCGAAGAATTGTTAAAACACGTAACAGGGACGCGTAGGAATATTAATGGATACTGTACTGTAAAATAGCATTCTTTTGGTTTAACGTTTTTCTAAAATAAATGATTACTTCTATAAAGCGAACATGACGTATATTTAGCGCGTTAACAAACATAATTGCGGCACGCAGCTGTCTCGCTAACATAACAATAGAAAGTTTTATTGTATGTTTTGAATTATGTCGAAGCTGCAGAAATGGACTATTGGCGAAGAGCTGTAAGTCGATTGGCCGTGTCCAAAGGGTGGACGAAAATCGATTTCCCAAACAGATTCAAAAATGGAAACCACATGGTCGCAGAAAAAGAGGGGACCTATACTTCGTTAAAGAGAGAATGAGAGAGAGAGAGAGAGAGAGAGAGAGAGAGAGAGAGAGAGAGAGAGAGAGAGGGAATTGGATCAAGATCTATGGAACGTCATAGAAAATGTAAGCCAGAAATAGGAAGACCTCGGAGAACATTTTAAGCCGAAAAGAAAAATTATTTCGTGAAAATTCAATTTCACCAACGTAATCGGCGTTAAAATATGTACGAATATGTACAGATTACTGTCTTATATATGTAATGGAATTTGAAAATATTAAACCCTAGCTCAGGCCGGGCGGCCACCAAATGTGGAGCGGAATGCAGATGAACGACAACCGGAAGCGGCGTTCAGTCAGTTTGATGAAAGAACGCGTATTTGAATCTAAATATTTAAGCCTACTGCAACGAATTCTAGGAATTACTATGTTTTAAAACCGTAACATAAGCAACTGTATCCAAGGTAACGAGAGTTTATACGTTTGGAGGTGTGGTCAGCACGGTGGGGAAGCGGTGTCAGCATAAAAACTGAACTTAGACAGAGTCGAAGCTACGCGGAGCGGAGCTCAGCACTGTTACGCTTTCAGTGTCCACGCTTACTTTAAAAACAACAAGTTAGATTTTGAATGCGTAGTCTTGCTCTCGTAATCTAAAAACTTAATTTTTTAGTAGATCCATACATTTTTTTTATAAGAAGTAGGATTCGTAAAAGAGACGAAGGAAACTTTTACAAAATTAAATAATTATAATAAAAAAATGTAATAAAACTTTCGATTATGTGAGTTTTGACTCTCAGCTGTGGGTTTTGTTAGTTTTGATTCTTACACTGAAGGATTATGTTACTTTTGACATTGAACACCGATAGAACTTACGTGTTTTGACTTTAAAGGTTATTGTTTGCCGATCAGTTTTGACAAAAAAATGGTTTTCCAGTCTTCTTCTTTTCGGCTTAAAACGTTCTTTAACGTCTTCCGATTCGTAGCTTCCATTTTCTTTGTCGTTTCCCAGATCTTGATCCAATCTCCTCTCTTTCACGTCCTTCTCTTTAACTAAGTATCGGTCTATTTTGTGACCATGATGTTTCCATTTTTGAATCTGTTTGGGAAATCGATTTTCGTCCATCCTTTGGACACGGCCAACCGACTTGCGGCTTTTCGCCCATAGTCCATTTCTGTAGCTTCAAGACATTTTTCTGTTTTGTGTTCCAGTGATCATACTTCGCTTCCATATGAGATTAAACCTTTTATAATTGTATTGTATATTCTATGTTTATTTAATTTCGATATCTGTGGATCCCATCTCTTGTATCCTTATTGCTCTTCCTCCCAACGTGTTTCGATCTTTTATCGCTGTGCCAAAGAGTTCATCATTCGTAATTGTCATTCTCAAATACTTGTAAACTGTACATCCTTTGATTTGCGTATTGTGTTCTAATAGAAGATTCCTGTTCTGTCCTCCAATGTACATGTACCCTCTTTTTTGTTTAGGTTTACCTCAAGTCCCCAAATATCATATTCCTTAATTAACTCATGCATTCTATATTCTCAAAATCCTGCGCCATAACTACTGTAGTTGGTTATCTGGAAAGCAGAACCTTAACTGGTTTTCCAGTACATTATTCAAATTATTGTTTATCTTTTATGCAATGCCAGAAAGCTTAGAAAGTTTACGAGACTTTCACCCTCTGTTACGGACGTGTTTTTTTCCCACTTTTACTAATGAAAATCTAATAAAATAAACTGCACTGTTGTACCTTAATATAACTGCACACCACAACAGCTGGGATGCAGATCACGTGACTTAAATCATTTTCTACCATTGTTTAATAATGGACACTGGGTTATAAAACTCACATTGTCCGTGGGAATATGTTAGTTTTTATACCTATCCTGAACTTTGATACTATTTTTTAATGGGATTGAGTGGGTTTGAACAAAGAACAACTGATCTGAATTCTCCGCATACATTTTTATGTAAGAACCCAATGCTAACTAAATTTTGTCAATTTATAAGTGCTAAGACATCGGTCAATATGCTGTGTTTTTGAAACGCGTACCTGAAGGTCGTAGGTTCGAGACGCAGTTACTATAGTTCGTTTACTATTTCCGTTAACGCTTATCCCTCGTTCTCATTAGCCTAAATGGATTAAAATATATACTTTAAAAAGGTGTAATCATGCCTGAAAAATTATGAAGAGGAAGATCGATGCTAATTTTAAGGTTCACGAGTTTATGGTTTTACAATGAAGTAAAACATTTTGCAATTGTTAATGGAAATTACCTGATAAACGGTTTTAAAAGCAAACAAATAGTGCTTTGTAAATGAATAAGGCGTGAAACGTTTGCAAATACTTTGACAGCACCGTAGTAATTGTAACCTGAATAATTTATGGTATTTGTTTTGAAATTGAAAGGTCAAATGGCATAAAACAATTATTATTTCAAAGCCTCGCAATTTAACGTATTCATGTGATTGTTTGTATTTGAAGCCATTAGCAGTATTAAAAGAATTTATGTTATTAGCGAATATTCCATTAACTCGAATCTAACGATATTAAACGAGCGAACGTTTTGTGGGTATGCTATTTTGTCTTTCAAACAGGCGTTTTGATATAATGTTGGAATCTATCATTTTCGGGTTAAAAAAAAATCGATCTAGGTAGGTCTCATCTTTGGGTAAACTGGTTTTATTAAAAACAAAACTCACACATATTTAACACAGAACATAAAAATATCTACTTAAAAATATAATTATAATGACAAAATCAATGTGAGTAAATATTATATCAATCACCTGATACTTGACTAATGCTTATGTTTAATCAACTGGTATGATAATCCCATCATTTAACCTTATCAACATTTAATTTGTATTATTAAAGGAGATTTATGTCTTTACTTAATACGAGAATAGGAGCAATGATTGTCAAAATATTAAAATATTGTGCAATGAAACGAAATAAGCAATCAATGTATATAAATGTTCATTTTTCTCTGAAACAGCTTTAACGATTATGATAACATTTTAGAATATTACATTTTCGGGCTTAAACAGTTTATCTAGTTAGGTCTCATTTTTGAAAAAAATCGTTTTAATTAGAAAAACACGTTTAACACGCCATAACAACATTTATCTGAAAATATAATGAAAATGATAAAATGAAGGCAGGGCAGCTTCGATTCTGTCTAGGTTCGGTTTTGAAGCTGACTTCGATTCCTTCACCAAGCTGATCACGCCTCCAAAATTATTTCTCGTTGCCTCTAGATTACCGTTACCTTTTCGATTAGTATAGTAATCAGAAATGATTACACAGAAAGTGTTTCAGCTGTGCAGTTCCCGTTCTCTCCGCTCGCACTGAACCTGCTCCGAACCGTTGTTCTATTATTGAACATCCCTCTGGAGCAGTGTATTATTTATTCAACTCATTCCGTTGCACAGGCCATGCCTACGCATGTCGGGTCCCATCGATTCCAGGGTGCTTGACCTTGACTCCTCATCCGCTCTCGGGCACAGCTGATCTCTGCAGCGGCGAATACATCCTTGTAAGGAATTTAATTAAAAGAAGTCGTGCAGCGTACACTGGATATTTCTAGCTGAAATGGAGACGGTATGAAACATTATCTGCTTTTAATTACTTCAGAAGCATCTGTTGAACAGCTGTGCTGGGTTTTAATTTCTCGTACTTAAACTAAATATTTGTGTCTCGCTGACATAATAGAAGCGAATTTCCAAAAGTATTTTTCTTCATCCTTACCCTTTAGAAATTATGATTTCACCAACATTAAAAAATATATTAGCATTTCAAACTTTCAAATTACATTGAAAATACGAAAATAACCTCCAACTCGCCGACAAAAACGTTCTTTATTTCAACTGGTTTTGAAATTTAAAAATGCTAATTTACGCAGTTTTTAACGCTGTTTACGATGGTAAAAGTAGATTTTGAAAAACAAATTTAAGACGAAAACGTTTATAATTTTTTTTGAAGATTTGAAATCCTTCAATTGATCTTCAATTAATAATCCTGGAGTCTTTTTCTGGTTAACGAGATGTTCAAGCTGTTATCATAATCGATTTTTCTGTTACGTTTAAATTAAATTTGACCCAAATTGCGAAAGTAAGCACAGATACTAGCTAAAACACACACAGACGCTCGCCCCCCCACAACAAAGGCATTGGTTATATAACTCTGTGTGTTGTACACGGACTATACAACATGCAGGATTGATTTAGTATTTTTTTCGATGCATTGTACCAGACAACAAAAAAAATAATCGATTACACTTGTCGATTTATATATTTTATTTATGTATGAATAACGGATATATCGGTGTCTAGGTTACCATTATAACTTCATGGTGCACAATGAATTACAAACAGTTGGTTACACAAATTATACATTATATTCTATTGGGCCACCCCTGTGATTGCTGAAAGTACAAAATTAACATAGTTTTTTTAACAGAAACTCCAATTCAAAGTATTTGTGTGTGTGTGTGTGTGTGTGTGTGTGTGTGTGTGTGTGTGTGTGTGTGTGTGTGTGTGTGCAGGTTCAATCCCAAGCTAAGGTATTAATTTCCTAGTTAGTTGTGGGATTTGGACGGCTGGAAACAAATTTTCAAACCCTAGGAAATCCTTGGGAAGCGGTAAAAGTTGTCCTAAGAAGTGAAGATATTATAAAGTAGTAGTAGTTTGTATGTCCTGCCGCAATCTTAATTACCCCATTAACACCTCTTAATTACCCCATTAACACCTCTTAATTACCCCATTAACACCTCTTAATTACCCAATTAACACCTCTTAATGACCCAATTAACAATTAATGACCCAATTAACACAATTTTTAATCTTAATGACCCAATTAACACCCAATTATTAATCTTAATGACCCCTTAATTAACCCCATTAACACCCAATTAACACCTAATTAACCCCAATTAACCCCATTAACACCTAATTAACCCCAATTAATTAACACCCAATTAACACCTAATTAACACCTAATTAACACCCAATTAACACCCAATTAACCGATAAGATAACGCTGTCGGCACGTGTCAGAGCGGTATTTAAGCCTAACTCGTCGTCTTTTACGAAGTAGTTTCAGTTCGTTCTGGCGGTGTACGGACGTTTTTTGTTTTTCGATTTCGACTTTTAGAGGATCTACTTGCTCCGTTGTTTTTGGTTTCGAATTTTTTAACTTAACTCGTCTTACTTGGATTTTCTCTGTGAAAGAATTCTTTGATATTGTTAAAATGAAAACTATATTGTGTTTTTTATTTTTACATGTCACAGCGCAGAGTAAAATTTACACAGCAAATAATACTTTGGATATTGTAGAATACTTACAAACATTTGGTTTTTTGGAAAAAACCAACGAGACAGTAACTGTAGCCAACTTAAGTGTACTTTCAAATGGACTTTTTGTTTTCCAAGAGTATTATAACCTTACTGTGGACGGACAACTAAATGATGAAACATTAAATTTAATGAATTCCAAACGATGCGGCGTTCGTGATGATATAATAAGTTTCTCTAGAACTAATATTACTTGGAAAAAGTCTCCTCTTAGATGGCATTATTATTACGCTAATTCTGATGTCTTGTCACTTACAGAAATCGCCTTTAAAAAATGGCAAGAATATTCTAACATTATTTTCCAACACAGTATAAATAATCCTGATATAGTGATATCCAATAAATATGGAGCTCATAGGTATCAAACATCATATTCACGTTTTTGTCCTAATGACTTTGATGGTCAAGGCAATGTATTAGCACATGCTTACTTTCCTAAATCAGACGGCACCGCTGTTGAAATACATATTGATGATGATGAAAATTGGTGTTTAGAAAGAAATGTGAAACAATGTTTAATCGGACAAATAAGTCTACTCAAAGTTTTAGTACATGAGATTGGACATTCACTTGGATTAAAACATTCTAAGGATCGTGAAGCTATTATGTTTCCTTATTATAATAATAATGATTTAAAGTTAGGAAAAGACGATATTTTAGGCATCCAATCTATGTACGGACCACCCTCTCATGCAGCGCCTATATCAACAACAACGACTAGTACTACTTTAACTACAACTTCGACTTTTACACCGGAATTAACAACAACAACTTCGCCTAAAAAGATACCTACACCACCTCTTCTTTGTAGTGTGAAAAATATTAATACGTTTTTAATTGTAAACCAACATTTATATTTATTTTATAAAAAATGGGTTTGGATTCTGAAGTTAGGAGAAAATACTTACAATAGAGCACAGTATTTACCTGATTGGCTCTATTTCTTACCAGCAAACTTTAAAGCTATATCTCATATCTACCAGAGACCGTCCGGCGAAATTGTTATTTTTATAGGTTGTAAAATATATATGATTGAATTTCCTTCTTTGAAACTTATCAGCGGCTATCCAAAATTATGTCATGATATTGGAATACCTAACACAGCTAATATTAACGGTGTTGTTAATACATACAATGGACGGACTTATATTTTGTACAATGAAATATACTATACAGAAATCGACGAGTGTAGGTTTCAGTGCAAAACATATGGACTCATATATGAAAAGTTTCCGGGCGTGTCGCCAAGTGTAAATTCAATTTTCAAATTCAAAAACGGTTTATTGTATTTTTTTAAAAATGATACTTATTATGAATTCGATGAGTTTACACAAAAGCTGCACAGAGCAGACACGTTTGATTTTTCTATTTTTGGTGTCAACTGCGAAAAGACATCATTTACAACACTTTTGGAGCGTTTTAAGGAACTTGTGTCAAAATTAGATTCTATTTCAACGCCTTTAGAAAAATTACAAGAGTTATAAAAGAATAAAAAAAAATACAACGATATCTAGGTAAGACCTATTTTAGTTGATGACTTTTGACATATGTGCAATTATTTCTTAGATTACTTACTATCAATACTTGTTAATCATTCCATATGAAACAAATGTCAAAATTCAAACTGATATAACGCTGTTCTTTGTAATTGCAAAAAATGTATTTACGTCAATCTTTGTCGGCACATTTGCGCGAGTCTGCAAAAATAATTTTTTGTAGAGTTCAATGTTTAAAGTCAAGTTATCTGTGCTCGTGTTCTAATGATGCAATGTGATCTTATTTTGCATAATTAATACACGTGATAGATAAATGCGTATATATATTAAGAAAAATACCAAGCTCATGTCTCTATTCTGATCCATCAGTTGCTACAGTCGCTAGTCTGCTGCTACAACGTTCTACGATAAATCTTCTTTTGTTAAAACAAGTAAGTGATTATTTTAATTTTGAATTAAATTCGAAAAGAAATAAAAATTTTGATTGTACATTTGCATTTGCTAATTTTGTAAAAATTAAAAGTTAAAAAAAATACTTTCTTCTAACAAAAACCGCCAGAGTAGTTCACCAACTTTCGTTTATTAATTTGAATTAAATAAGTTTGCTTATACAAAATCTTTTATTTTAACAGACAGAATTCACAAGTGATAATTCCGAAGGAAAACAAACCATAAGGAGTCACCTTGTACAGAATACGTTTTTAAAATTATTCGTTAACAGGTATTTTTTATAAATACAAAGAATATATCTATACAATACTCAATTTTCAATTAACGTATATTTCATTTAATTAAGTTAATCAATTTTTTTTATTTTTAGATCATTTTGGCGAGCTCAATCACGAAAATTATATTTTTGTGAAATTATAGTTAATTTTATAATTAAAAAATGGAAATGGATTCGGCTAAACTCTACTTTTTTAAATTTTCTGAAAATGCCTATGATCCTATCAAAGCCACGAGTTCGGCCGCCGGTTTCGACCTCAGAAGTTCTGAGGATGCGGTCGTTCATAAGGGGACTAGACAACTAATAGAAACCGATCTGGGAGTCATTGTTCCGGAAGGATGTTACGGAAGAATAGCTCCCAGATCTGGTCTATCTTTTTACAATAGTGTTGACATGGGGGCGGGCGTAATAGACAGGGACTATAGGGGGAGTTTAAAGATTTTGTTAATTAATAACAGCGCGACAGATGATTTTATGGTTTTCAAGGGGGAAAGGATAGCGCAGTTAATTTGTGAGAAGATTGTCTATCCGGAAATTGAGGAATTGTCTCGTTGGGTTCGAAATACAAAAAGAGGGGCAGACGGTTTCGGTTCGACCGAAACCAAGATTATTAAGAAATGTTAAAATTAAGGCTCTTGATCGGATCGTAAGCAATTTTTAAGAAAAACGTAATTATGTATTAGGATTAATTTAAATAAGCATAAAACGTACTAGAATCCCGCAGGGGGGTGCAGACTAGCCGCACCTATTGAGAGGATTTAGACGTCTCTCGCGGTACCCGAGTCTAACACACACATTTACACTTGCAACACTATACTTACGACTTTAACACTGTACATTCGCATTTACATTTAGGGACGCGATGATAGCCTTAATGTGCTTCTCGCAAAAATAATATATGTAGTAAACTGGTATAAATAATAATAATAATTAATAATGATGCCTATCTTTTTTAGTTAACGAAGATAAACAAACCAAAAATGGAAACCGAAAAGCAAGGGGAAAAAATGACACAAACCGTTTAACTTTAGTATCAATATTGAGACAATGTTACTAATAGGAGTTGATTCTTTTACACGTTGGGGGTCAACAATGAAATATTTAAAAACATTGATGGAAAAACAAAAAAATGAAGATTTTATAGCTTTATACAATACGCTTGATATAATTTTTGATTGTTTTCAGTCAGATATAGTTATGAAAGAGAAAACTAAAATAATTTATGAAGATATTGTAAAATTATTAGCATCTGTTGAAACTAGCGATTTATTAAAAGAACCTTTTCTTGTGATACAGCAAGTGCTTTGGTTAAATACATTAAAACAATAGAATTTGGTAAAAAAAGTAATAAGCGCAGGCGAAGTAACGATTCATCAGATGAATCCGATTCTGTGAGTAATTTATCGGATGACGATTTTAATAGCTTGTTTTTTACGAAACAGAAAAAACTTCAAAAGAAGTCAAAAGTTACTATCAAACAATTAATTCAGTCTAATTCCGATAAAAAAAAGAAAATAATGAAATCTCCGGGAGAAACGGGAACCCACTTAATAAAAATTGAAATGACTGACATTGACGACTTGAAAAAAATCCCCGAGAAGCAATACTGGACTAAGGTTTACAAGAAGGCATATTTTGTGCTTGACGAAAATGACAGAGATGAACAAAAATTGCTCAAAAACATTAATGACATTTTATACAAAGTAGCTGATAAAATTTCAAATATAGATAATGTAGACATACAAATACAAAAAAATGAAGCAAAGAGTTCAAAATTGTTTAGCAATTTCCAATGGTAATTTTAAAAGTTATAAGTATTTAGTTAAAGTTTTTAATAGTAAAATATTTTCATTATTTTAGGATCTTACAACAAGAAAATTATGGAGTACCTCACTACCACTTGTTTTTCTAATGTTTTGATCAGTGACAATATAATAAAATATTTATTAGAAGATAATGATTTTACAAGTGCTTTTGGATTTTTATCGTTATTTCATAAAAATAATCCATTTTATATTTATAAAAAAACTTTAAAAATGTATAATTTATTTATAAGTTCTGTACCGGAAATGTTTTCGAAAATGTTTATTGACAGAGTTACGGATAACCTTTTTTTGACAGACGATTCATCTTTTGATAATGTTCTAAACGAATATTTCATGTACTATTATTATTTACAAGAATTTGAAAAAAGTATGAAACAAAACGTAGAAATTTGTATAAATAAAATATCTATTTCTACAGCGAAAACGCAGGATTTTTTCAGATTAGTTAAACACGTAGAAAGACATCACTTTTTAAATTTGAATGAAGAACGTAATTATAATACATTTATTGAATTTTTAAAATTTGTTTTTGAGTGTTTAAAATTTAGAGACAGTATTAGGCTGGTAAGAAACATTTTTCAAGAAAATGAAGAATTGTTTACTAAGTTGCCTCGTTTTCTTTTAGTGTGTTTGGAGTAAAAACAGAAATATATTTTTTTTTAAATTATTTCAGATACATTAAAAAAAAATAAAATGGACAGTAGGGTTAAAAAAAGAAAACTCGCACATGAAAATAATTCCGATACTCCGTCTTCAAGCAACATGAACATAGTTCCAAGTATATCAGGTGAACATTTAAAAAGAAAATCCGTTAGATTAGAAAATGTCTTGGTTTCAAATGAATTTTTCGAATTGGAGAATGCTTTCAAAGGAAACCTAAAAACTTTTTATTTGAAAAATAATGTTGAAAATATTAAAGATATTTGCCTGTTGTTAACACACAATAAGCCGAAAATTGAAAATGTTCTAAATATATGTTTAGATATTTACAACTCGTTTAAATTTAATCTTGTTGTCGAATGCACATATATAAAACCTATAGTTGGTGAAATGCAGGACAGATCGTTTAAAACGAAAAATTTTACAATTTTTAGATCATCAAATGTAATAAGTATTTTAAATGAAATGTTTACAAAAATTTGTCATGAGGAGTCTACGTCTACAGATAAAGGTAGCGGCTGGACGTTGTATACTGTGGATAGTATTTTATTGCGTTTGAGTAAATATAAACCTTTGCGTGGAAGTTCTTTTTTACCACTACCGCCCGGTGTTCAGTTAAAGAAAGCCGTTATAAATGTTCACAATTATAATGATAATTTTTGTTTTAGATGGGCGCTTTTAAGTCGGTATGTACAGAAAAAAAGTGCTAGTCGCTTAAGTAGTGAATATTATGAACAAATTAATAAATTCAATTTTAACGGAATTAGTTTTCCTACTCCTCTTAAAGAAATAAATATATTTGAAAAGAATAATGATAATGTTTCCATTAACGTGTACGGGCTTGATAACGATAATAATGTATATCCTCTTAGAATATGCGAAAGTGAAAAAATTAATCACTTTGACTTATTGCTAATTACTAATAAAAGTGGGGTTAGCCATTACTGTTACATAAGTAATTTTTCCAGATTAATTGGTTCTCAGTTGAGCAAAAATACCCAAAAGAAGGTCATATGTAAACGCTGCTTTACACATTATCAAAGTCGAAATTGTGAAGATAAATTAAAAATCCACATGAATACATGTATCCCAAACAAGCCTGTAAGGGCAGTTATGCCAGAAAGTGAAAACGATTGCTCTCCTGTATTAAAATTTAAAAACTTTCAATATAGCTTTCGCGCTCCTATAGTAATATATGCAGACTTTGAGTGTCTATTGAAACCTATTAACGAAAGAATATCAACATGTACATTTTTACACGATATTCATGAACCCATGAGTTTTTGTGTCTATGTAGTAGCTGATAAGACTTCATTGTCAGAACAAATATTTGATAAATTACCAAAAGAACCATTTTTATATAGAGGTGAAAATGCAGCTAATAAATTTATGGCCTACTTAATTGACTTAAGTAATGAAATCGGAAAATTAATTCAGGACAAGAAGCCAATGCTGCCCCTTACGGACGAAGAAAAACAAAAATACAAGAATACAACTCATTGTGAAATGTGCGAAAGTAAATTTACTGCATTTCACAAATCGGTACGTGATCATTGTCATTTGACAGGCCGTTTTCGTTCTGTATTATGCGTTAATTGTAACTTAAAAAGACAAAACATACAATATCTACCAATATTTATACACGGAAGTTCCAATTATGATACGCATTTTATAATTAAACAACTCGGTTGTGACTCTCAACAAATAAGTATCATTCCCAATAGCAAAGAAAAATATATTTCCTTTTCCAAAAAAACTAAAAATGGATTGACTTTAAAATTTGTGGATACATTCAAATTTTTAAATCACAGCTTAAGCTCTTTAGCCAGTCATTTGTCTTCGAGTCAGTTTTGTCATGTAAAAAAATTTTTTAACGATAATGATTTAGAATTTGTCACAAGAAAAGGCGTATATCCGTATGAGTATACAGATGCGTGGAACAAACTTGATGAAACTAAATTACCTGAAAAAAAATATTTTTATAATAGTTTACTTCAGAGTGAAATATCTGGAGAGGATTATGAATTTGCTATGGAGCTTTGGAATCATTTTCATTGTCAAACTTTGGGCGAATACAGTGATTTATATTTGAAAATAGATGTGTTATTACTAAGTGACGTGTTTGAAAATTTCAGGACATTATGTATTGAGTCGTATAAATTAGATTCGGCTCACTACTTGACGTTACCAGGTTTCACTTTTGACGCCATGTTGCGTTTTACGAATGTTGAACTCGAACTTTTTACCGATTATGACAAGTATTTATTTATCGAAACAGGGGTACGAGGAGGTATAACGTCCTGTATAAAGCGATATGCAAAAGCTAATAACCCGTACCTTGAAAACGATTACAATGACAAACTACCAAATTCATATTTAATATATATTGATTGCAACAATTTATACGGTCACGCAATGTGTAATCCAATGCCAAAAAACGGGTTCGTGTGGGAAAATAAAATTAAAATGTTTGATATTTTATCTGTAGCAGATGATTCTAGTACAGGCTACATACTGGAAGTTGATATTGAATATCCGAAAGACTATCACAATTTACACAATGAACTGCCGTTTCTCCCGGAAAATAAATGTCCGCCTAATGAAAAACAAAAAAAATTACTAACAACTTTAGAATCCAAAACAAATTACATTGTTCACTATGTTAATTTAAAGCAAGCTGTTCAAAATGGTCTAATAGTACGTAAAATACACAGAGTCCTTAAATTTTATCAAGAACCTTGGCTAAAACCTTACATTTTATTTAATAATGAAAAACGAAAACAATCAAAAACTTCATTTGAAAAAGAATTTTACAAGCTACTAAATAACGCAATGTTCGGTAAAACAATAGAAAACATAAGAAAGCGTCAATCAATAGAATTAGTAAATAACGAAAAAAGATTAAACAAACTTATTTGTAAACCAACTTATCTTGAATCAATTATTTACCACGAAACACTCTGCGCAGTGCGCAGCGCTAAAGAATCTGTTTTATTTAATAAACCCATATACATAGGTTTCAGCGTTTTAGAACTCAGCAAAGCATTTATGTATGACTTCTTTTACAACGTGTTACGTAAAAATATGATATAAATAAAATTAACCTTTTGTACGTTGATACAGATGCTTACTTCTTAGAAATAATAACTGACGATTTTTATAAAGATATGATGGATGATGACTTAAAAGAATTTTTAGACACATCCGATTATCGAAAAATCACTTTTGTTATTTTGAAGAAAACAAAAAAGTGTTAGGAAAATTTAAAGACGAGTGTAACAGCCAGCCTATTACTGAATTCGTTGGCTTACGTCCAAAATTGTACAGTTTCAAATGTAAAAATAATGATAGTAATTTACATGAACGTAAAAAAGCAAAAGGTGTAACAAAATCTGTTATTAAAAATAATATATCTTTTCAAGATTACAAAAATTGTTTAGAATACCATAGCAATATAAAAAGAGAATGTAGAATATTTCGATCAACAAAACATTGTGTACAAACAGTGTCAATTAATAAACTTGCTTTAAGTGTGTTCGATGACAAAAGGTTTATTTGCGATGACGGTGTACACACAATTGCATACGGTCATCATTTATTAAATTGATGTTCATTTTTAATAGTTACATTTTAAAATGTTTTTTCTACTGTACCTAACTGTAACATAAGTTATAATTATTAAATTTATTATTACCAGTTTACCCTTTATTCAAATTTATGTATCAATTAACAATGTCATAACTTGTTTATGAAAGTAAATACATTTATGTATCAATCAACAAAAATTGTAATACCTTGTTTATGAAAATAAATACAATATACTGTACCCAACTGTAACATAAGTTATAATTATTAAATTTATTATTACCAGTTTACTCTTTATTCAAATTTATGTATCAATTAACAATGTCATAACTTGTTTATGAAAGTAAATACATTTATGTATCAATCAACAAAAATTGTAATACCTTGTTTATGAAAATAAATACAATATACTGTACCCAACTGTAACATAAGTTATAATTATTAAATTTATTATTACCAGTTTACTCTTTATTCAAATTTATGTATCAATTAACAATGTCATAACTTGTTTATGAAAGTAAATACATTTATGTATCACACAACAAAATTGTAATACCTTGTTTATGAAAATAAATACAATATACTGTACCCAACTGTAACATAAGTTATAATTATTAAATTTATTATTACCAGTTTACTCTTTATTCAAATTTATGTATCAATTAACAATGTCATAACTTGTTTATGAAAGTAAATACATTTATGTATCACACAACAAAATTGTAATACCTTGTTTATGAAAATAAATACATATTATTTTTGTGTTATATTTTATTTTTTAAAAACAAATATTGTTTTCTGTGTTTTATTTATTCCTTCTCCTTTATAAAATTTACAAAATACAATAGAGGGTTTGTGAAAGAAATAGAAAAAAAAGTTTTGTTATAATTTTTATTTATTCAAAAAAAATATTACAAATACAATTAGAAAATTTTTTTTAAAATATTTTACGTACAATACCAGAAAGTGGTGTATATTCCACTAAAGCATCTTGAATGATGAGACAGTAGGCCGCAGTGTTTGCTGGAATATTTTCTGATGTTTCGATTTCAATACGAATATCTAAGGTACCTGTTTTTAATGTTTCATCTTCCCTCGAGCAGTCAATAATAAACAATGGTGTTTTAGCTAAATATGTTAATATGTCAATTGATGGTTTATTTTCAACATCGTTGTTAAAAGAAGATTGAAAATTTGAGTAATTATTGTAAATTATCGCTTCATTTCCATTAAAATTATCATATGGATGGTATTTTGCATTTTTGTATACCTTAACGTTCACAGTATTGCACATATCAAAGTGTCCGGCATTCCTATTTGGTACATTTTTTCTATTTGTTTGAAATCCAAAAGCTATGAATCGAGGTGATTGATCACTTGTTGTAGTTTTCACAAACCAACTGCCATTTTTTGTCTGTGGATATATTGGATATTCAAAAAGAAGTCCTCGGCGAAATGGTATTTGTATAGGCATGTCCTGTTTTATGAATCTTAATAATGGTAAATTAGCATCGTCAGCAACTTGAACGTATGGAATTTTCCAAAATAATTTAGTTATATTCAAACTTATTTTACGATCTGTATGATTTATTAAAATTGAATTTAAATTTGTTGAACTTCGTAATAAAACTAATTCTTGTTTTACGCACATTATTATGTGTTTATAATCTCTTGCAAACCCAAGTAACATACTCAGAGGAATACAAAAAGAAAATTTTTCTGTATTATCTAAAGGCGACATATCCAATTTCCAACCGGCGTTTAATAACACATTTTCCTCGTCTTTGCGGCTAGTCAATATATTTATTATTGTTGTAGTTATACCAGCATTTTTTACTCGATCTATTTCTGTCCCACAAAGTTCATAACGTATTTCGTCAAACAGAAAAGCCATAGCATTGCTAATTAGTTGAATACTCTCGTCCTTTGTATTATCAGTTTTTTCTGCTGTAAAAGTTCCTTCTATGTACAAATAACTTTTGTGAGGTAGAGTGTATACATTTTGCTGATTAATGGGTATACGGATTTCGTCATTTTCGTTATAAGTAGTTTGTGCATACGGAAGATGAGTGTGGTATTCTAAATCACTAATCGTATCATCGAATTGAAGTTTTTCATCTATTCTCAACATATTTTTGTTAACTGTAAAACCTAAATATTCCAAAAAATTCGGTTTCTAGCTGTTAACGGCTTGATTGTTTGATTAAAACTGAATGATGGTGCCGAATTAATTTTATTATTGAAAATTAAAACCATATCTAAGTAGACACGCGTCTCAAATGCAGTCTAAGCGAGATGTACTCTTGTCTGAAGTTAATCAGTTGCCCCTCTTGATCCTCAAGTTGTACTGAAATGTTGTGAAGTAGACCGGTTACATTTAAAGGTAGGTATATTACTGAAGAAGGTTTTTCAACAATTTTATAACCTGGTTCTACCGTAGGATAAAACTCATGAAGAACATGACCTTCAACACCGTTGTTATACGATCCTCGTACAATATTACACGTGACACGAATAATATCCACTTTATTAATATTTACAGTATTTGGAGAAGTATGCCATTCATTTGGTTCTAATTTTTGGGTTCAAAACCTAGTAATGAACCTATGCTATTTGGCTTGTCAAAATGAATAGCTTTTGAACAATATATTTGTGTTTTCATTGTATTATTATTTCCTTTTATATCCAAATTAACAACAGTTCTTTTATGTTTTTCATGTATTGCATCCTTTAAAAATGAAATAATATTATCTATTTCGTAAGAACCTTCGGGAAGTTGTATTTTATATTCGTCCTTATCTCCATAATAAAACATATCATTTACTCCAGTTTCGACATTAGGTATTGTATTGTAAGTCATTAAATCAATTAATCCAATTTCCCATTGATAATTAGATAAATCTATTGCTGGAAATATATCGCAAGTAAGTCTCGAGCCTCTTCCGCTTACACATAACATATTAATTAGTTGTTATCCGATAAAAATTCTAAACATAAATGACCGCATATTGATGTATTCATTTTCTGTTTGTTTGTATAATTATAAAAAATATGTACATTTTCTGAAATTGATTGAAAATAATTTATTATTTCGGCTGGCGGACGTAAATTTCCGAAACTATCAAAGTAAAAAATTTTATTGTTTTTCTTTTTATAACACACCCAATGCGTTCCTGCGCCTAGCGTACTATCCAAATTTATAACACCATTTTCATTTTTTAATATTTTTTTAGGTAAATTGTCGCGCATAAAAACACCTCTGAAATTAGGTATGTTTAAATGTTTTATATACTTTATTATTTCCATGTTTGATAATGCGTGATCAGGTAATTTTATTTTTTTTTTTTTTAATTCCACTGCCTTTGTATGGTTTCAAATAGTAACCTTTACCTTTTTTAATAGATTTGTTATTTTCTTTAAACAACGTAGAACTCTTCTAAGTGCTTTTTAGTTTTACAAGCCTTTTGGTTTTTTTTCTTTTTTAGATTTATTTTTAGCCGTTTTTCCTCCTCCTAGTTTATTTTTAATTTTCATAATATTGGTAACAGCATACGCTGCCGCTCTTTCGCCTAAACTAGCGTCTGATGATATAACACGTTCCCAAGCCTTATCCGCCAATTGCTTATCAGCTTTTGCTCTTTGAGTAGAATCTGAAAATTTTGAATACGCAATATCGTGATCTTTACAAGCTTGATCTAATCTGTTGACGCCAGGATCACCTCTGTTTAACCTGTCACGTAACCTTGTTCCTGGCCCACAATATTGATATCCTGGAATATGTAGCTCAATAGGTAATATATCTATTGCGCGATTTAAAATTTTTCCTGGCAAAGCTTTTACAGAAGTGAACAGTCCACGTCCTCGATACACACTGTTTGAATTACTTCGTTCACTATTCATTTTGAAACTGATTGTTAATACAAGGTTTATGTGCTGGTTGTGGGAACGTGTGTAATTAAATTACTAGCCCAATCCGTTTTTGACTTTTTGGGGTTGTCCCTAGTATATTCAAGATAACAGTGATAACCAATTTCTTCCGCATACATCTTAAGTATATCTGTTTTATCATCAACATATTTTTTCGTAGTCGCATCTTTCTCTTTTTCGGGTGTTTTTACATTTCTTAAAGTATAATCACCAGCATCGAATACACCATTTTTTAATGAGAGACAATTTTTGTTAATATAATCAACGGCCGACTTAAAAGCGTAAATAGTCGAATCTGTGTTCTTTTCCCCAATTGTATCATCAACATATTTTTTTGTAGCCACATCTGTATCTTTTTTCGGATTTTTTACGTTACTTAAAATTAAATTATTTGCATCTAATACACCTTCTTTCAATGATATTGTATTTTTATCGATTAAACTTAAACATTGTCTCTTAAACGTTATTAAATTTATTGCATCATTGTCTTCTAAAGGATCATTTAAATTACAAATTCTTTTCCTTTTCATATCATAATTACTGTCGGCAGTTAGTATAAAACCTATACCTGGCGGTCCTTGAACAGGTTTTCCTTGACGAGCAGCGTGTATGTGGCGTCCAAACTTGTCTACACTCATTTTAACAAAGGTAGTAAAGCTTTTTCAGATTTTAAAATTATACCTGCTTCTTGCAATTCTTCTACTATAGATATAATTTCATTATTATGACCTTTATTACCTGACGACTGCGATGCTAATAACAATCTTAAACGATCGCATAATTCATTAGGGTCGTTCCAGTAAGTATAAGATGGTGTCTGTTTTTCGAGGTCTTTTAATACAATACCGCTCCCACTCCAATCCATGTGACTGCGAGGTTCGCGTGGAGGAAATAATTTTGCAATTACTTTTTTATATTTTAAACTTTTGTTTGATTTGATTTTTCCTTTCGGCATAAAATCCACTCTGTGCGCATTTGTAGATATCAAAATATCTCGATATTTAATTAAATCTTCTTCTGTGTAAATGTAATCATCAGGAATTCTCATAAATAGTAAATCATAAAGGCCTCGTGTGCCTGCGTATCTAATGTTATCAATAACTAGGTCGTTGTTAATTATATCTATTACTTTATCACCGATCATCCACTTATTACGTTCTATACGAACTCCGTACACATTGTCAATTTTTTTAGGATACTTTATATATGTAAGAAAGTATTTTATAGCCAGTTTTCCTTTAAACGTGTTTTTTATAATTGACTCTGCTTCACGTCGACCTTGAGGAGAGTTTAAATATTCTTCGACTGATTCAGGTGATTCGTAAATCTCTTCTTTTTTATTTTCATATTCCGTTTCCATTGGCTGCGGCTCAATTTCGTTGTCTGTTTCCATTTCTTGATCCTCAGAAGAAGTACTATCCTCGTCCATTTTTAAATCTGGATCTAGAGGGGTTCGTTTTACGGGAATCTCATTCTTTATAGTTTCCAAATTCTGTCTTCTTATTGAAAAATTTTCCGCTTCCATGATCGAGTCGGGCGATAGCGGCGGTCGTTTGGGACCGTCATCCGAAACATAATTTTTCGTTTATCAGCTCTTCGTGGAACCGCTTTTTTAACAAACGGCTCTTCTATATCAAAATTTGAATTTTTTTTTTTTCTCCATTTTGTTTGTTAGTTTCTTTTTTTTTCCTTTTCCTTTTCCTTTTGTAATTTGCTAGCTAATAATGTATTAGCATTAGATGCAGCCCACTTACTCATAGGTTTTTCGACGATTTCAGTTGGTTTCTCAACAATTTTATCGTACAATGGTTTAATTAACGGTTCCATAATAGGTTTTATATTTTGTTCTATATGATATTCCATATCCATAATGCCTCTTTTCAGAGCCCTGTGTTTCTCTTTTATTGTTTTCCTAAGCTCTTTTATTTCTAATACAAGTTTCTCGCGCTCATCGGGATCCGTAATTTCGTTCATCTTGAACGAAGGTACGATGTAAACTGATTAAGAATACGCTTAAAGTGATATGAACTCGTCAAATCCAATTCTATACCCTTCCTCTATTTATATCACTATCTTTGTCTATTACGAGAAAACTACGAATTCGTTTTTTCCAAGCCAATGAACACATTTCTCTAAAAATTTCGTATTTCATATCAGTAGTAACATGATCATTATAAACGTGACGTAAGTTCCGCTCATCTTGTTTAAATAATATTATTAAATTAGCATTATCACGTATCAATTGTTTTGGCACATGGCTATAAGTTTGACAAAGATAAAACGTGTCTATATTATTGTGTCGACCCATAACAAAGTAATTTTTAATATTATTCTGTCGTTCACAAGCCACGTCATCAAATATCATAACAGAATTGTCTTCAACATCGTTAGGATGTATTACTTCGTCGTTTTCGGTAAATGTAAAATACCCAACATTTTTAATTTTAGAAAACACGCGATTAAGAAAGCGATATTTTGGTTGATTTATAGATTTCGAAAAATATAAATATTTTCAAAAACAACGCCTTAGGATGAAATAATAAATTAAACATAAGATTTGTTTTCCCACAGTTGGATGGACCGCAAATTAAACATCTAATTGAATTTGGTAAAAGCGCCCATTTTTCCTTTCTCGTATATTATCTTCTATATACAAATCGAAATTTGTAATTGAAATAGCATCCGCTTGTTTTGTTACTTTCATATCAAATCTTTTTTATTTATCCAAGTATCTCTTGATTTGTCAAATCCTAACCAACGCACTAGGAGTTGGTCGCCTTTTTACGTATCACTTTCTCAATTAAATATATGTCACCGTATTTAGTTTTACTCAGTTCCTCGTGGTAAAAACCGCCTTTTATTATATTACCCGAATCATCTTTTAGTCTGTAAGTAACTGGATCTGTTGACACTATCTCGTACACTGTATAAATCTCATTACTCCAGTTCGGCAGGTATCCTTTAGTAAACGGTTTTTTATATCTGCTTATTCTAACTTTGTCTCCCTTTTTTAAACTTAACAATATGCGGAATTCGTTTTGATTTTCTGTTATTAATTATTCGTTTCAAAACCAAAAGTTCATTATTTATATTAACTTTATTCGGTGCCATACCAATTGTTCTGTGAAAAGTGTTATTGTATTTTTTAACTAATTTTGGAAGTAAATCTAACCACTTATAATTACCTTGTTCGCTAAAGGCTTGCCACATTTTTCCTTTTAAAGTTCTATTTAATCTTTCAACTATGGAAGCTTTTTGTCAGAAAAAGTGGAATAGTGATTAATATTATATTTTCTTAGTAACGCCTTAACTCTGAAATTATGAAATTCGGTACCGCTGTCTGTCTGTAAATTTTTCATTGGATGCATATTAAAAACAGGTTTTAACGCTTTTTCTATTTCAAAAGCCGATTTACCTTTTACAGGTGTAGCGATAGCAAATTTGCTAAAACAATTTATTACAACTAATATGTATTTAAAACCTTTATTAAACTTAGCATACGGTATCATTTCTACCAAGTCGGCTTGATAAAGGTCATTTAAGCCTTTTACTTCTACATAACGACGTGGAAAATTCCTGCGTGCTTGCTTGTGCAATTCCTTAGCGATATCACTTCTCGCGGTCATGTTACGATAACCTTATTCAAGAATAAACTGTATCAGAATAAGACGCGCAAAAAAAGGCGATAAGCTATAACATCATAAATATATTGATTACATAAGCAATACAAAAAAAAACAAATATTATTATGCTAGTTTTATTTTAACAATTTTATTAATTTACAGTTAGGTGAAAATTTTTTATGTTCCACTTTTGGAATGTCACTCTCTTCCCATCGGTCAATTTTCAATCTACAATGTATACAAGAAACTGAATCATTTATACCCGTATAATAAAATCCTGCCTGAACCATGTCGTCAATATTAGGATAAGATTTCGGCCAACTAGAAAATGACTCTTTCATTTTATTCTCAATATCGATAGTCGACATTTTACATTTCAAATAATGTTCATTTATTATATCTAGTCTTAAAATACCATTAATACACCGCAAAATTTCATCTTTCTTAGGCTGGAAATAACAAGTATCTTTTATCAATGCTGCTGCTGCTGGTGAGGGTGATACTGTTGATGAATTTTCACTTTTACCTTTTCATAAACGCTATTTAATAAACCACAACAACAATTTTTATCACTGCTTAAAACAGACATGTTAACTGAATAATTTACACTTAATAAATAACTTTATGCAGTTACACCTCTGACTTATATAGGAAATAGGTGTTCACAGTAGCAGTACTGAGGGGGAAATGTTATGAAAGAAACAAAAATATTTCATTAAATATATTTCACAATATTTTATTTTAGAAACAACTCTCTTTCCTACAATAACGTGAGCTTTACGTCATTTTACAATAAATACAATCTTTTTTCTTTAACAGACAAATATTACAAATATTTAACAGTTTATGCTCATTACAAATGAAACACTTTAATATGTCTTCATCATTCTTTAAATGCGAAGGTAGTTTGTCATATATATTTTCAATTAAATCGGAATGATTCAACAAAAATTCTTTGGGTAAGAACTTAACTAATTCTTGTTGCATACCTGAATAACCTTTGGCAAAACACTCTTTTATTGCAATATTTACAGCGTTAATTCGATCTAAAACTAATTTTTCCAGTTTCCACCAATCTAGTAAAACATGAGCATTAACATAAGCGCAATGATCTGTGCTATGATTAAACGTACAGGGTTTCAACAAACTATTCCAAAATTGTTTTTTTAACACACTTAAATTAGGACAATCGAGATTGTCTAAATTTAGAACTTTTACATCAAACTCATTTTTTAATAAATTAGATAAAAAGTTTTCTTTTTCACTACCTTTTA
Organism: Callitettix versicolor; assembly: GCA_022606455.1. Lineage (NCBI taxonomy): Eukaryota > Metazoa > Arthropoda > Insecta > Hemiptera > Cercopidae > Callitettix > Callitettix versicolor. Next base: position 44,179,551 of record CM040185.1, on the reverse strand, counting down.
CATACACTGTTCCACTTATTTTTATATCTTTAAATATTTGTTTCAAATCACTGTAAGGTTTAACACCGGAGTCCCACCGAAGTCCGTGGTATTGGTTTTCAAGCCAAATTACTTGTCTCTGAAGATGACTTGCCAACTCATTAAAATCACACGGTGGTAAAAAAAGTTGCAATTCATACACTGTATCATCCGTAGATAGAATAGCTAATTCTTTGATAATGAACTCGTTCCTATGATTTTTAAAGCCTTGAAAATCGACTATGAACTCCATCCTTTTTATCACAAAATCTTATAAATGCACACACAGAGTTACCGAATACTGTCCTCACGTTAAAGTAGCAGTAGATTTAATCTGACCGCGTCTTATATTTCGCTGTATCCCCTCTCTAGCTTCTCTCATTTGTTGTTTAGTTTTTATGTGATTGACGCAATTATTCATATCACAAAATTCTAAGAAAGGAACATATTCGCACTGCTTATTTCTATCAAAAATCTCAAACAAAGGCGTTATAACACATTTATCGCACCAGCTATCAGATTTTTTTATAATATTTGATAATGACTCAACACCTAAGACATAATCGTGATTAAATAAAAAGCCGGTGTTCCAAAATTCAAAATCTTTGTCGTATAAAATAATTTTGCTAAAACATTCATAACATAACCAACCTGGACTATTGTGATAAAAAAATCTTCTAAATACTATTTGTTTTATCCCTGTTGAAAAGTCGACAACGTCTGGTAGATGGTTCATAACCATTAAAAAATCTAGATATGTAATATTATTGAAATCCACATAATCATAATTTGAGATATCACACTTTAAGGTCATCCAAGTTTTTTTACAAATACTTTGTAAATAATTTTTGACCACACATGGTAATTCTAATTTTTCAATATCTTCGATACTTGTAAGTCGCGCACAGATTTCTTTAGAAGTTATTTCGAATAAACTTGACGGCGAATTCATAATCACTCCACTTTAAAAAGAAACTTACGCAGAGGTTAATCCAACTATGGTGAATATCAACCCAAAATTGTAGGTAGTATAAAATGTAAGAACTTCAAAATCAAAAACACATTCGTCAGGACGAACGAAAAGTACTTCGTAAAAGACGACGAGTTAGGCTTAAATACCGCTCTGACACGTGCCGACAGCGTTATCTTATCGGTTAATTGGGTGTTAATTAGGTGTTAATTAGGTGTTAATTGGGTGTTAATTGGGTGTTAATGGGGTTAATTGGGGTTAATTAGGTGTTAATGGGGTTAATTGGGGTTAATTAGGTGTTAATTGGGTGTTAATGGGGTCATTAAGATTAAAAGGTGTTAATTGGGTCATTAAAAGGTGTTAATTGGGTCATTAAGAGGTGTTAATTGGGTCATTAAGAGGTGTTAATGGGGTAATTAAGAGGTGTTAATGGGGTAATTAAAGAGGTGTTAATGGGGTAATTAAGATTGCGGCAGGACATACAAACTACTACTACTAGAGATCAAAGCTTGAGATTAAGCTTTTTTCTTACTTATATATTTGTCTGAGAATTTTTTTATAAACTAGGATTAGATACCCTATTATTTAGAATGTAAATTGAACAGGTTGATTATTGTTAGTTATGATCTTTAAATTCAAATAATTTGGCGGTAATGAAGTCTTTTTAGATCCACGATTGATTATACTTTTGATCTTAAAGAGTCTCTTTAAGATTATTGATTAATCTCTTAAAACGATTCCTGGGGTAATTAAAACAATTATAGTTTCACGAAAATTCTTTTTTATTCCATGATAGATGTTTCGCCGTGAGGTATGTTCAGACATACTGAAGTTAAAATTTAAAAACGTATTGTATTAGTATATAAGCACAGTTTATAATTTTTGGTCTGAATATGCTTCACAGGGATCAAAAACTTAATTTTAATCTTATGTAGCGTTAGCACAGTCTTGAAGTATTTCTTACAAGTTTTGACTTAATACAGTAGAATCGGTACTGTATACAGTACAAATACATTTTTGATTACGTAGTTACTGATTCTGTTCAGGCAGTCAGTGATTGTTATGTGGTTGAGGAGCAGCAGACTAATAAATATTAAGTATTCGCTAATTGTTGCTGTAACACTGAGTGTCAGTCAAAGTCAGGATAAATTTGTAATGAAGGTGAATATTTATGACGAGGTAGAGTGTGGTTATGGCGGTAGACATTTATGCGTTTCCATCCTGTGTGCTATGCTGCTAATACCTTACCCTAGGCCTGGCTTATCCGAGGTGGTTAAATCACCGATCAGTATGCTGCTTCTCTGAATTTGTTCACCTCTAGGTCATAGGAGCTTTAGGACAACAACAAAGAGCTTTAGGAACCGTAAGATAGTGGCTGTATGTTGGTTGGATATTCGGATTGTGCTGGGTGGTCGAGGATACTCCCTTCACTGGTTGACAGGAATATCTCTAGATACGTGGTGCGCAACTTTGCAGGATACAGGAAAATAGTTCTGCAGAATGGTGAGGCGATTGGGGTTAGTCGGGGGTCCCACAGGGATCTGTACTCGGGCCGCTATTGTGGAACGTGTTCTACGATGACGTCCTGAGGTTGATCTTCGACGGTGATGTCAGGATTATCAGATTTGCTGATGACCTGGCTATCGTCGGGCTGGCTGAAACAGTAGAGGAGATGCAGGCCTAACTGAACTATGCTGTTTGCAGGGTCAGTGACTGGTTACAGGAGCATGGACTTGAGATGGCGACGGAGAAGACTGAAGTGGCTATTTTGAGTGCTTCTCGGTGCGTGAAGAAGCTTGACATTGTGGTGAACGGATGCTAAATAGGCTCCAGCGAATCAGTCAATTACCTCGGGGTACACTTCCAACGCGGCATGAAGATGATTGGACACGTGCTTTGAGTTTGAGAGAGCGCTTCGGTTATTGTCAAGAGCTTGAGCCGTCTCATGTGTAACACCAGTGGCCCAGGAAATAATAAGCGTAAGATTCTTATGGTCGTAGCATACTCGGTCGTTTTTTACGGTGCTCCTATCTAGGAACGCGCCTTGGAAAGCGCGAGAGCCAGGAGAATGCTGGAGACGATGCAAAGATAAATGGTGCGTAAAGTAATTTGTGCATACAGGACCGTGTCTACTGACGCTGCAACAATACTTGCCGGCACGCCGACCTTGGACCTGCTGGTTGGTGAAAAGTGCGAATAAAGCTGAAATTAGGAAAAACACCTACATGAAGTGGCAAAACCGTTGGGATAATAGCAGTAAACAGAGTGAACGTGGTGTCTCATTTCTGACGTTAGGAGATGGTGCGAAAGGGCAGAAGGAGAGGTCGACTTCTTCACGACCCAAGTTCTTACTGGACATGGAGAATTCAATGCCTACCTGGCGAAATACAAATTAAGAGAATAGCCAAATTGTACATACAATTAAGAGAATAGCCAAGTTGTGGGGCTGAGGACACTGCACTACACACCATCTTTGAAAGTGCGTCCTTTGAGAGTCAGCGGGAAGAGCTGAGATCAAGCTGGAAGACTCTATTAACACCTGAGACACTGGTTGATACAATGATAAGCTCTAAAGAAAATTGGCAGCATACAACGGGCTTCTTTAAATGTGTCCTAATGAAAAAGAAAAATGATTGAAAGATGAGGGAAAATCAACAATAGGAAAATTGAATGCACATGTTGAAGTGAGGAGGAACTCCAGGTGTCCGTTAAGATTCAATGATTTATATCGGTCCCTGAATAACGTCAAAGGCTAAAAAAGGCCTGGCTTATCCGAGGTGGTTAAATCACCGGTCAGTATGCTGTTTCTCTGAATTTGTTCACCTCTAGGTCATAGGTTCGAGACTGCAGTTATTGCTGTAAGATTTTCCCTTTTACATCAACGACGATCTCAGGTCCTCATTAGTTCAACGGACATAAATTATGAACGTTAAGAATAATGCCGTTACCGCTGGCCTCACAAACGAATAAGGGTTGTGTTTGTGTTTCTAACACCAAAGGTTTGACTCCTGGAGGTCTTCTGTTTCTAGGTTTTATTGAATGTTCTTTACTCTCACCTCTTATCTTCTCAGTTTTGCACCCTGGCCAGAAGTTTTAGGCCTCATTGATATGAGATGTTTAATTGGTGTCTTACATCTTCCATTGCGGGTTGGACAGGTTCGCCTAGCGCCCAACAATCTGCTACAATTCACTACGTGCTAGTTCCATGGAATTAGATGCAGTGCCAGTTTCCTCCTCCTCCAAGCTATTTTTACGACCCACGCCCACTTTTGCCAGATCATAAAGGTTTGTGGATTTTGACGGTTTGATTCCAGCCATCGAAGTCCCACTAGTAGCTAGGGGAAATGTGTTCATCCGATAATTTGGACTAGATTAAAACTGGAAGTCGCCAGCTACGCAGCCTTCGCTATATCACCTTGGCATGGGAAGAAGGAATGTAACCCTGCAGTAGAGGATGGGGAATCACCAACTGGCGAGAGCCTCACAATCACAGATTATGTGACCTGCAGTTTCCTCATACAGCCAGCTCAGTCTACAAACAGTTTCTTCATGGTGAATTCCTACACCGTTCAGATGCAGCTGCGAACTACAGTATCATGTAATGATTCCCATGATTTTTCTGAGTTGCCTTCTTCACACGGTCCCTACTAACCCCGTAAATTTACCTCGAGGAACTTCTTTAAATAGACGTTACTTGGCTGACAGCCTTCCAGTTTTGAGTACGGTTTGCCGTTAGCCCTCTCGTAGCAGCGAGTTTTTTTCCTTTGCCTCTGCCTCAGTGGTACTCCAATTAGATCTCTGCCAATAGATTTTTTTAGAAACACTGCTCCAGTTTTGTTGCTTTGGGAGGTCTTCTGTTTCTAATCGGGAGGGAGAACTAACATTGTAATGAAATCAAATCTAGTGTCACGATGGTACTCGTGCATCGAAATTTCGTTTCCGTGATGTTATCTGGTGTTTTTAGTTTGAACAAGTCATTTGCATCTTGTTAGTTAGAAATGTTCACTTATATTTTATTGTTATTTTGTATTTTCTTGTTTTATTCTGTCGAAACACATACAGTTTTTGATAGGCTCGTCTGATCCGTCAGAGAGTTTTGTTTTTTGTGTGAAGGCGATAAATCTGTCTGACATGTAAGGTTTTGGCCGTCACTGTTACGCAGTCTGTTTTGATGGGAAGAAATTGAGCTGACATGTAAGGTTTTGGCCGTGACGGTTACGCAGTCTCTTTTATTGTTGATAAATCGAGCTGCCGTGTAAGGTTCTGGCAGACACGGTTACGCAGTCTGTTTTGATGGAATAAAACGAGCTGCCATGTAAGATTTTGACCGTCACGGTTACGCAGTCTTTTTTGATAATGATAAATCCAGCTGCTGTATAATATTTCGACCGTCACCGCAGTCTATTTCTACATAAAATATTTATTTCTTTAAAATTATATATATAATTTTAAGTTAAATAATTATAACGTTATATAATTTTAATAATAAACATTATAATTATAATTAAAATCATTATACTAAATACTCAGACCATTAAGAACAAAATTGTTAGAATGTATTCAGTTAAATATATCTTGCACATACTTTCTACAAGATTGTACTTTAATGTATATCTGTAAATGTGGTAAATAATACATTGAAATTATAATTAACGCCTTTATACTACATATCCAGCCCAAAATGTTAGAGAATTAACAGTTAAATATATCTTGTACGTGCTTCTTACAAGATTTTTCTTTCATATTACATTGTTCTTGTATATATGTTTAATAATTATAAATGAATGCCATTGTATTACTGCTCAGCCCAGCCTTCAATATTGTTAGAGCATATAAACAATTGCAATGTATGTGATTACATTTATTTAAGTTTTCACTTCTGTTGGCCAACTTCCCACGGCTCATACATTTATTTTGTTTTCACTCTCATAACGTGATAGCGCTTTTACAAACGGTCCCCTTAAAGATGTTTACACTCTTGACGTGGCTGTCACACGAGTATGAACTTAAATCTGAGATTAAGCACACATGCAGAGAAAACAAATATGCCACGTATCTTGTGACGGAATATAATCTTGACAAAAATATTTACCTCTTTTCTACTGTATAGGATGTTTCCAAAAATCGTTTAAAACTTCGCGAGCTCATTCGTCACATATAAAAACCAATGAAAAGAGTTCATGTGCTAAAAAATAATTTTTAAAAGTATTTACAATTGTTATATTGTACAAGGTGTTTCATAAAATCGTTTCTGAATTTCAGAGATTTTTTTAAATTAAAAGAAAATGACAAATTTCATACCGTTAAATGCTTTAAAGTAGTTAGTTTACTAGCAATAATTTTAAATTTTAACAAAATATTATTTTCCAGAAAAATGTAATAGCTATTTCGTTAACATTTTCACCTATATATATATATTTTCAGTTTTAATTAAACATTTTTTATTAAATTTTATTGTAAAATAAAAAATTATAATTGAACCCGTGTTGTCTCCAAATGTTGACACTGCACTTACTGGGCATTCTGAATGTGTATTTATAACGCATTTATGTATATATATATATATATATTTAAAAATTATGATTTAAGAATGATTGTCACTTGATTTTTGTAATCATTTAAATATTTCACATTACAAAATATTTAAAAAACAAAATATTTCACATTACAAAATATTTAAAAATAAATAAATAAATAAATAAATAATCAAATAAATATATATATATATATATATATATATATATATATATATATATAGTATTTTGTGTGTCTGTTTTGGTCCGATTCGATTCAAAAATGGCACAAAAATTTATTACCATAATAACTTCAAGTCTGTTAACCAGCAAAATTCGTTCGAAAATTTTAAAATGGCGTCATTTTAATTTTTTAAAAATTCATTACTTTTTTGTATTACAATTTCTTTCGAAAATTTCATTATATTAGCGTAATTGCGTAAATTGGCATTTTGGATTTTCAAAACCCGTTTAAATTAAGAAATGGTTTGACGTTGGTTAAGGTCGTTTTCGTATTTTCTTTGTAAATTGAAAGTTTAAAATGCTAATACGTGTAGAATGTAATGCTGATTAAGATAGTGAAAACGGAATTTCAAAATGGGTGAGATAGAGAAAAATACTTTTGGAAATTCGCTTCTATTCACGTCAGCGTGACAGTTGCGTGCGCGATTATGTTTTCCTTTTTTTTAGAATGAGGGATGACGTTAATTTATACAAAAACTGAAAATATATTTTCAGTTTTAATTAAACATTTTTTATTAAATTTTATTGTAAAATAAAAAATTATAATTGAACCCGTGTTGTCTCCAAATGTTGACACTGCACTTACTGGGCATTCTGAATGTGTATTTATAACGCATTAAACTCTATCGTAAACCTGCCTGCAACATTAAATACAAAGCTCGTTTAAGCCCTAATAGCTGGGATGCTGTAACATATTACCAGAGGCTTGTACCATGATTTACGCCATTATTCATGGACGCCTGCACAATGTCATAGTGACGGCTTAAAACCGCAGCGATATATTGCTTGTATGCGGTTCAATACGCCATCTTGTGTGAACGTGCGTGTATACAATCTAATGAATTACACGTCCGGTTTCTTGAACAATTATTTAATGCTTCAGTAGTAAATACTAGATTAATATAATGGCTAATTAAATTTTTGCATTTTGTTTCTAGAAAATATTTAATCAATGATTACCTAATTTCAAATTAATATCTCAATAACATAAAAGAAAGATTATCTTAAGAAAACAAAATGTCTGTTTTCGAACATATGATCAACGTGTATTATAATTTATAGGTTATGTTCACTGTTTATATGTTTATTTCCATAGTCACATTGTACTATAAGTTTTTGAGTATTTTTTTAAGAAAACAAAATGGCTCTTTTCAAACATATGATCAGCGTATATTATAATTTCTAGGTTATGTTCACTGTTTACGTTTATGTTTCCATATTTATATTGTGCTATACGTTTTTGAGTACTGTAAGCCACTCCTTGCAATATTGTGGGACAGATACTTTGAAATTTTGCTTTCAATGTAAACAGCGCTTTTTGAATCTAAATATAATCTTGAATTTTTCATCCGAAAAATACTTAAGTGAAATTATTAAATAAACCCATTTATTTCTGTTAATCTGTTATTGTAATTTTTAATACTCGTGAACTCACTGCAAATAACGTTTAAAAAAGGTTATATTGTTAAAATAAAATTAGCACAACAAAAAGTCACAAATGAAACTTTGGCAACTTTAAATGGAATAGTAGGCCTAATAATTATTAACCTATAATTAAAATATTTAATTGACCAATATTGGGACATTAAATTAATAGTGTTTAGTCTTTAATTAACAAAACTGGTTGTTGTAGAAACTGAAATTGATGATTTAATTAAATTATTGCAACTTAGCCACCGGACCACATAATTAAATAATTAATATTATGAGTTATTTTTTCCGTCTAATGGTCTGTTTACTCACCTCGTAAAGGCTACCGCGGTTTCGAAACCTTACTGTTTCATCTTCAGGCCGTAATACAAAATGTCAAATCTCTCTGTCGAGGTCTTCACAAACAAAACAATGAAAACACACGTCACAAACATTAAACACAATTACACGATTTAAAAAATACACACGATAAAAGTTGGTTTAGCCAAACGATATGTGCAACTCGTATGTGATTACATTCCGGATTGCCTAGTTTTTCGAAGTTTGCAAAAGTTTTCAATGTTTTGTTTAACTTTGTAACGACCTCGACAGAGGGATTTGACATTTTGTATTACGGCCTGAAGATGAAGCAGTAAGGTTTCGAAACTGCGGTAGCCTTTACGAGATGTGTAAATAGAATAGACCACTAGACGGAAAAATATATCACAAGCCTGATTATTTAATTAAAGATTAGGTTTAGAGGTGGATTAAGTTAAAGACTGTTCTAGAAAATGGCTATCGGTGTAAAACAAATTGGTCACACTGTTGTAAAATAATCTAATGCGAGAAAGTTCATGCAGTAAGCAGACATTTCATTCGTTAGAGGAAGTAAGGAGACTATGAATAAGACTTTAATGGGCTACTAGCGCGGCAATATACATATAAATATCGCCTGTATGGGACTACAACTAATTAGGTTGTTGCAGTTTCTCGCAGCGTACTGCATAAACTTTCCAACCAATTTTACACGTAATTTACACTAATGAAGAAGCACACAGTGTCCTTTAGAAACCTAAAGCTTTCCTGATATTTAACGCGTTAACGCCCAGCTGTAAATCATTAAATGTTGTGAACAGAACAGATGGTTTTACTTTCTGAAACTTTAAGCTGACATTGGGATATCATGAATTACTAAAATTTAGCGAATTTTGATTTAAAAAAAAATAGCTATTGAAACAGCCTTCATTGGACCAGACACCTTGAAATGGGCACTGATACTGATCTGTAGATCTCTTTTTGAGAAGTCGTTAAAACGTTTTTATATTTATGTAGATATTCTTTCGCAATTTTGGTCCGAAATGGAAAAAAGGTGTTACAAATTGTATATTTTTAAAGATTTAAAATTACTACCATTTTGAAGGTGTTGAACGAATTTTCGCTGGTTAAAGGTCTTGTCCAAGCTTTTATGAAAATCGAGTTTTTTTGCCAAGTTTGAATCAAATTGGTTGAAAATTGCGTACGCGAGCGTGCTTAAAATACACACACCCGCGCGCGCACACACACACACACACACACACGCACACGCATATGCATGCACGCACACGCACTCATACACGCGCACACGCACCCACCCACCCACCACACACACACACACACACACCTTATTTAGAGGTCATGATCTGTGCTCATTTTGATTTGCTGGGTCCTTAACATAATGGCTGCTCCAGTAGCTCATTTTTCCAATATAAATTCGCTAATAATTTATTTAAACGTGAGACATTTTTTGTAATAGTTTTTATAACAAATTGTTCGTCTGTTTACTTTAAATATTGTTTTGTGTGAAAATTGTTACAAATCAACAAAACAACGGGAACATGGAGGTAAAATGTTTCCAGCAACGAATTCTACCCTCGATTCATTCCTTGTGCGCTATTTTTAGCTGAATTGATTCCCGTACTGTTAATACAGCTCTATTAATTTCCCGATTGACGGAGTCAATGAATTAAATTAAATTAAAACCCATTGTTGGAGATTTTAGAGCGCATGGCTGCATCCTATTGATCTGTATATACTCGTAGTACGTTAGCCAACTACAAGTTATGCCGTTCGTTCTAATACAAATGGGGCACATATCCTACTCCTAAATTTAAATCCAGCACAACACCTGTTTGCACTTTGTATCCAAACTGCAACTAGTTAACATATGATATCTCTTTAAGTCACTATAATGGTAACTTCACTTTAAAAAAATATTCTAAAATAAAAATACTAATATAATATTTTTGTTAGTCTCGTTTTCAGGCAAGAATCATATTAAAATAGATAAGCATTAATTAAAATATTATTATTATTATTATTATAAAATAATAAAAGGACATTGCCTAACATTATTTGTTCGTATTATTTCTGTTATTTTACATGGGAAAATGTCTTGATTAAAGCGAATTCCCAAGGTAATTTTCTTTATCTTACTCTTTTAGAAAATATGGTTTCATAGTATTAAAATATGCATTTTAAATTGTCAAATTGCATTGAAAGTACGAAAATGAACCCTGACCGTCGTCGCGACGAATCCCTTCATTTTAACGGATTTAGAAATTCAAAATTCATATACTATTTTTAATTTACTATTTAACGCTGATTACGACGGTAAAACCATATTTTAAAAAATACTTTAATACGAAAAAGTTAAAATTTTTTAAATAATTGAATCAGTTGCCATTTTGAAACTGTTAAACGAATTTCGATGGTTGGCTTGTTACAAATATTACCAAAAATTTTTTTGTGCCAAGTTTGAGTCAAGTCGGACCAAAATTGCGAACGTGAGCGTGTTAGAAAACACGTACGCACAAGCGCGAGCGCACGCACACACACACACACACACATATATATATATATATATGCACTCACATCTGTTTTATTTAATCCTTTACTTCAGTAATATCAATGAATACAGACTCTATAGATACCTACGTACATACGTTTTAGCACGCTCACGTTCGCAATTTTTGTCCGATTTGATTCAAATTTTGAAATAAATTGATTACGAAAATAGCTTGAATAAACAACAAAATTCGTTCAACAATTTCAAAATGGCAGCCATTTAGAATCTTTAAAATTTCACATTTTTTTTTAAATCTGGTTTCACAATTGTAATCAACTTTCAAAACAGCAAAATTATCTTTTTTAATTTTCAAAATACGTTGAAATTAAGAAATTTAATTTGATGGTGGCCAAGGTTTATTTTCGTATTTTCAATGTAATATGAAAGTTTAAAATACTGAAATATGCAAACTGTAATGCTGATTATGATGGTGAAATTAGAATTTCAAAAAAGTGCAAGATAAAGAAAAATACTTCCGGAAATTCACTTCTATCACGTCAGCAAAACAGCTGCATGCCGCCAAAAGAAGTTTTCGCTTCAATAATTCTTTTTTGCTAAATATAAACATTGCGTAAACATTGACTCTACAAGTTAAAAAAAGCATGCCGGGATCATTATCTCAATTACAGCGGCAAGAAATCAATTCGGCGTCCTGGTTTGTTCCGTGTGTACACACAATTATTGCATCGATAATGGAGAACCTCTACCGCCCCTTCCTACTTCCACTTCCATTTAAATTAATCTACTGAAATATTCACGTTACTATTCGATTAGCTTTGACATACGTTAGTGCATAATTTACTACCCTATTAAAATATGAAGTTATTTTTAGGGACAGTGAATACACATCAAGGTATTTTATATGTCAGGGTCTGTCTAAATAATGGAAATTGATTTTTAGCGGGTAAAGACTTCTTACCCGATAATTCTGTTTAGACATTATTTTAAATATATGGTAAATACCCCTTTTGCAGAATATAGAAGGCAAAAGGGGCTTCAGTCACATGACCAAACTGTTCAAAAGTAATGAACTTAACATCAATAAAAAAATCAAACTCCTCAGGGCTATATTTTCTCGATACTGTTCTTTGGAATTGAATCATGGACACTAACCGATACAACACAAAGAACACTCGAAGCTGTGGCTGTATAGCAGAGTGTTGAGGATCTCATGGGTGACAGAGTGACCAACAGAGCAGTGATGGAACAACTGAAGAAAGACCTAGTAGTGATAAATATCATAAAGAGAAGAAAACTTGAATATCTTGGACGTATATTATAAGACGTGAAAGCAAATACTGCTTCCAAGGGAAATCCATTCTCCAAGGGAAAGTCTATGGTAAAAGAGGACCTGGAAGAAGAAGGATATTATGGCTTAAAAACTTTAGGAAATGGTTCTCTAAAAGTACCACCGAACAACGTGAACAAGGTTATCACATCCAGGATGATGGCCAATATTCGGAACGAATAGACACTTGTAGAAGAACAAGAATAAATCTCCCACTCCCCTAAAAACTCCGAAAATGTGTTCAAGATGGCTCAATGCATCGTTCTGGTTTTGGAGCACTCACATATCAAATTTTCCAATTCACAGTCGCTAATATTTTTTAAAATTTTAATATTCTTATTTGGAACTATACACATTTGCACAACAACCAAATGATATAAAATATAATACGTTCAATAACATGTAGTTACGAAGCGCCCAGAGGTTGGTCGAGAAGGTTACCGGCGAAGTAGTTGTTTTAATGTTTTATTAAAAATTGTTCTGACTAGTGGGTTCCTCTGGTTTTGAATTTTGTTATGAAATCTCGAATAGTGTAAACGGCTAACTGTTCAATGAATGGAATCTCGAGGTCTGTGTGTAGAGTTAAGTTGCTAACATATGCAGGTGCTTTGGTGATCTTTTGTAAATTTATTTTCTTCACAGAGGCAAATAATTGTATGCCCTATTTCCTAATATGTTTGAGCATAGTTTTGTAAATTGTTATTTTTTGATAACAAGTAATTTGTTGATAAAACGTGTATTAGAATTTAGAAGTCGATGTAAAAGTTTCGGTTTCGAATTTAAAACCAGAAGCTTTGTTGCTAAGTAATGAATCCATTTCAATCTCCTGTCAAGATGTAGGCTCAAATATTTCACTTTATTATCTTGTGGACTCAGGAGGACAAGTTTGTTAAGTAGTCTTAATTAGTCTACACTCCCCCTTCATTTTCATATTCAAAAAATTCAACAAAATGTTTAAAGAAAGATAATTTTGTTCTATAAAAGGTTTATTATATGAAAGAAATATTTACATAATTCCTTTTGCATGGACAATCACGGGAACTGATTTTACGCCTGAGAGGATATATATATATAGGGAACAGATAGTCCCCTCCACCTGGTATTGGTATTAACTGACCGACTGGTTCTTTATTGTTGTTTTGTACACACTCTGGTTTGAATGTAAAATTTTTCACCTATAGTGTAGCGTTTTTGCTTCATTTTCTTAATGATTTATGGTTTCTGGTCTTAGTAAGTCTTAGTTTTTATTTCTGTTTTGACCACTCAGATATCTGATAATAATAGAAGACGTCAAACTCGGAACAGGTAGGCCTCTCCGCCAGGTGTTGGCATGAATGGACATCAGTCGGTTGTTTATTGTTGACTTGTACACACTCTGGTTTTTGATTTGATATTTTTCAAATATAGTGTAGGGTTTTCGCTTCGTTTTCTTGGTGAATTATAGTTTCCTGATCATTCCTAAATCTTAATTTTGATAATAGCAGGTGTCAAACTCCGAACAGGTAAGTCCTGATTAACCAAGTGTTAACCAAGATGTTTACACAAGATTAGCATTAATGGACATCAGCATTAATGGACATCAGTCAATTCTTTATTGTTAGCTTGTACACACTCTAGTTCTGATACCATATTTCGCACCTATAGTGTAGCGTTTTTGCTTCGTTTTCTTAATGATTTATGGTTTCCTGATTACTTGTAAGTTAGTTTTTATTTCTATTTTGACAACTCAGAGATATATATTTCTGTGTGTACTAAGAGATAATATATATTATCTCTTAGTATATGTGAGGGGTTTTTTTCTTAGTTTTTGAGTATTTTAACATTGGACTAGTTATTGAGGTCATGTTCTTGTTGCATGTTTAAATTAGGCACTTTTAAGTTATTCTATACTCTCGTGACGTCATCAGTTATGTTAGACAACATGTACGTGTACAAGATATTCCTAAAATTTAATAACTTCCGTTTTGAACTCTTAATAATGTATGTTTATGTGTTTAATTCTTTATTTTTTAAGACAAGCATATGTTTTTGGATAGATTAAAGTTTCAAAATTATCGATGGCAAAAAAAAAAGTAAAAGTTGAATGATACAGCTTTTGTTTCGTGAAATACAGTATTATAAAGTTCTTAAACTTCTTGCATAAAAGCATTCAATAAATACAATATTAAACTTTTGTAAAAGCAATAAAGAGTTATTAAAAGCAATAAAAGACAATATATTAAGTGTGGAATACAGTTATTACAGTTTTAAATACTCAACTTGTATTGAGAAAGTTTTGTAAGTAATCAAAGTAGAATAAATGGCCTTAAATTGGTTATAAAATCTAGTTTATGTACGGTTTTTATTTGAATATTTTTTCGTTCAAGAACTTTGTATTAACAAAGTTCCCAGAATCCGTTACAGTAGGCCTAAATATTTAGGTTTAAGATATACAAACACGTTCTTTGCCGTTCATCTACATTCCGCTCCGCATTTGGTAGCCGTCCAGCTTAACATTTTACTAAACAAATTTTCACGTTGATTGAAATTATTTTAAATGAAATAAAAGGCGATTCTTTTCAGTATAAGTCACTGTACAAAAGAAACTTTTAATACGTCAATAAATCGCCCACAAAATTTTATTATTTCCGGCCTGTATTACTACAACAGGAAGTCGTAAACGACAGATTCTCACGTGACCTTGAACTTGCCGCAGTAAAGCCGAAACATAAACTGCCACACGTTTTACAATGGCGGGTTTCTTAGTGATCGCAAAAAGGTGTATTTATTTCTCAGCGTCGTTAAAGATAAATATCTGTTAAATATGCAACTAACCGGTTACTATTATTGCAAAAATTCACCAATATTCTGCTAAAAATGTGCTATATATATATATATATATATATATATATATATATATATATATATATATATATATATATACATACACACACACACACATACACACACACACACACACACACACACACACACACACACACACATCCGTAAGAGACGCAAAAACTACTGAACCGGTTTTGCTGAATATTTCACAGTTTGTTGGTACTAGTGTCAGGAGTATTTGATTTCTCCGCAATATCTCTTTCCAGTATTTTCAGGTAAAAAGAAGGTATTTTCCACAGACTACTGTGTTTAGTGAGCGGTTTCAATTAAATCCTGTAGGCAGTGCTGTTGTTTTGACAATTGGATTTAATTACAGTCTGACTTATAAAGTGAAATGAAGGGACATAATTCCTCCATAATCTATTAAAAACCAAAGTTAAATTCAAATTATTATATATATTTATTTACTAAAAAAAATCGCTGCTGTAATTTTTATTCCTAGCAAAATACAGTTGTACTCAGGTATATATATATATATATATATATATATATATATATATATATATATATATATATATATATATATATATATATATATATATATATATATATATATATATATATATATATATATATATATATATATATATATATATATATATATATATATATATCTTTTCTTTCTTTTTTCAAATATTATTTAAATAAGCAGTTCGATATTTATTTAAAAATAACGAAAAGTAATAAATGTTTATCAATCTAATGGCGTCTCGGAAATGTTTTGCGTTTGCAATAAAATTTCACAATTAGAAATGTTAATTTAATTTATGCAGAATTTTACGCAAATAACGACAGTAAAGTCTGACTTTTCGAAAAAATGGATCAGATAAAACGTCAAAAATTGTTATGGCTTTAAAATGACAGTAGTTTTGGAACTATTGAATAGATTTGTCTAAACCTGAATTTACAAAAATCAACTTGTAGTGCACTTTTTTCAAGGCGGTGTGACAACAGCTCATTTTCAAGTGGAAATTTAGTTTTTATTCCTTCTTTTTAAACTACTTATTTATATTAGCATCAATTAAAAATTTGATTTATTATTAAACAAAATACAACTTAAATGTATGAAATTTATTGAGCTATTTTTGCAAACAAAAATTATTTCAAAATAATTTTAGTGACGGTATAAATATAGTATGAGCTTAATAATATTGCCACTGAGCGTTTTTTTTGTTGAGATTATTGTTTTAGTAAATATTTCAGAAATAATAATTTCGTTGAAAAAAATTACTGTATTTAATAATAACTGAATTAAGACTTTAATAAATTTCAAAAAATTAAAAAAAGGCATAAAAATCATTTTGAAAAAGATTAATATCGTAATATAGTATAAGGAAGGTAACGTCGTATATTAATAATTTACTTCTTAACAAATAGCTACAAATGTTATTCTTCAATACTATTAGGCAGTTATCGCATATTAATAATGTTAAGTTGCATAAATCAAAGTTTAGACGGTCACATAACGATATAAATTTACTGTAGCGAGCAAGGTTGACCCTTGAATCGGGCAGGTATGTCTCCTGCTAAACAATAAAACACAATACATTTTAAAACTTGTATTTAATCGGCCATGATATTGTATTACTTCCGTTCTGAAATTCAACAGGAAGTCGTAAATAACATAACAGCTGGTCAAGTGACCTTGTTATTGGCATAAAATCGAACCATAAACTACAGAAAAGGTCGCCCGCGGATTTTCGATCAACATTCGACTTTCTGTTATTTATTTATTCACTGAGACTGTTTTACAGCGATGTTTATTTTTTAAGAATACAACACTTTGTCAGAGGTGTTTGTGACGTCACAGTAAAAGTGTGGAAACTTGTTTGTGGGAGTAAGAAAGGCATCTCGTTAAAGTCAACTTAGAAACATACTTTCAGATTAAATACTTGAGTTAGGCCTTGAGGTGCTAAAGTGGCCTGTGCAGCGCGTGTTTGTCATTTGTGTTGGTGCAACAAAGCAACCCTCGTTGACATTTATTTCCAGAATGGAAAATTAGAAAACACTATTTCACTTAAGCTATACTACTGAATTAAAAAAAGGGTCATACGTTATTATATAATAACACTAGTTGAGTACCTGAGCTTCGTGCGATATTTTTTCAATTAATGTGAAATTTTGATTAAATATTTTAAATCAATCTAAATTATAGTTTGTATGTTTTGGAGTAACAGACATTTGTTATTAAAAAACGTTATTATTATTGGTCGGGTAAAGTAATTTAAAGGCAAAATAAGATTGTTGAGCCGAAACCCTGAAAATCCACCACCATCTCTGATATTAAGATATTATAGATAGACTAATAACATACAGTAGCATCTACTTATAGAAATCATACAGTAGCATTGTTAGTTGGTCGATCTGTTTGGCTGCTAGAGCTTGTGGGAATACCCATTTCTTTAAAATAAATCAGCCATGTTGTTCGAACATGATGTTTGAGGTAGCGTAAAACCTACTTTTTACGTCAGCCGCTTAAAAAACGGCCTGCTAAGAACACCAGTGAGACAGAGAAAAATGTGCGAGCGAAAGGTCGAGTTCCATTCTCACCACAGCTCTCTTCTTTTTCTTCGTTATCGTTGAGTAGTAACAGTCTGTAAGCTCAGATTGGCAGACTCTGTGTCACTGGACTGTTGGAGGGAGCTGGAGGGGAATTCTGCTACATGCGCGAGAAATTCTCGCGCATGCTGTTTACTAAATGGCTGGACTATAATGATAGTCTTTAGCAGATGGTATCACGTAGGACTAAACCTTTCGATTTGGTGCAGTGATAGCATATCAAGCTAAGAGGCTGTAGTTATCAGAGCCATTCAGTGGAATAAGCATCTGACACATAGTGATCTATCTTAAGTTATATCTACTATTTGAGTTTGTACATAGTTGCAAACTATTAAAATTGTGTACATAGCCCAAAAATTGTCACCAATAAAGTTATTCACATGCCTGAACAGAATGTGGAAAAAACTAAGGTTAGAAAGAACTGAACGTACGTTTCACCCTGTATACTTTATTTGTTGTTATATTGTAAAACTGTTGCTATTTCAATAGACTGTATTATCAGGAAAGTTTATAAGCATCATCACGTATATTAAAAACATAAATAGACTGCTCTACAAAGAAAACTTTAAAGAAATGTTTACAAAGCGGAAAACAATTTTCCCTTCGTCTTGTAAGTAAGAAAGAAACTTGTTTCACTAATAGAAAAAACATAGTTCAGCTTCACAGTACAGCTTCACTACTGAATAAAGTTGTTCAGTTTGAGCAGTCCACTGATTGGCTGAAGTTAGAGGTCCTCGGGGTCCTGGGAACCAAACACCTTTTCTTCTGTCAAGAGCCTTCCAGTTATAGACTACGTAAACTGCAATGTCCTTATCCATCCTGTAGCATACGCAGTTTCTTATTAATATTTCTATCCCGTTCAGATAACACTTCGAAGTACAGTGCTATGTAATATTTCCCAAGGTCCTTCTGAGCTGTCCTCTACAGGGTTTCTATACCTTTACGTCCATCTAGAGGAAACTCATTCAATAAAAGCATGGCTGACAGCCGTACGATCGTCCCTACGATTTACCGTCAGCTCTAACGTCGCAGTTCTACGAGGGTTTTGTTTCTCACAACGGAAGTATGATCCCTGTGAGTAAGTCCACCGCCCTTCTCAATTTGAGTATTTGTGCTTCTGGTAGACGTTCTTACTAATTTGAGATGTTCGACTACTCGTCTGATCCCCTGACGGATTAATGTAATTTTGTAGGTGGGGTCGGTTGGTTAGATTTAAAAGAGAACCGCCTAGGAGATGACAATGTTGACAATCTTAAAAAACTAGCACTATTAATCTATTTTGAAACTTAAAACGCATATAAAATAAGTACAAAAATTTACTCCACTTTAGACAAAAAATTGTCTTAGATTCCTAATTTTTGAAACTTTTGCAAAACTAGCTCAATTTGCATAACTTCCCCTCTTCTCAATATACCTGTCCATTTTTTTTATATATAGCTGCAGTTACTGCAGATACTTATCGTTAACGCTGATCCCTCGTCGTCATTAGCCTAAAGAAGTCCAGTTAAGCGTCACAACAGTTTCTCAACCAAGGTTTGATCAATTTAGAGTCGAGAAAGGTCTTTCTGCTGTTGCAGTTAATACAGGAAGGGAAGAGGAAACCAACATAATATATCTAACTGATTAACCCCGTTCTCACCCTCAGTGCAAGTGTTGCAAAGTGCACAAACGTATATATGTACATACGGACAAAACTTCGTGTACATACAAAGTTGAGATCGATATAATGTGACGAGTTTTGGAACCCTTAGAGGCCTTTTTGATACATTTTTATTCGAATCTGTGACAATTCCACTTTAAGGAAGTCAAATTGTATCTTTTACATTTTTTATTTTATTTCGGGAGAGGCGGTCACCCCTTTGCCCCTCCTTTAATCCGTCCTTGGTCTGACCTCCAGGTGGTTTCAAAAGTTTATATTTTCAAAATAAGTTTAATGAGTCACAAGGAAAGACCTAAAGAAAATCGCGTCAAAAGCTATTTTCCAAGTAATGTATGGTGAATGTTTACAACAGCTGATTTTTTTTATTGCTCAATATGGTTTCGTAATAAATGTGTCCAATGTGTTGTTTGGCAGGGGCGAAAAGGGGGATGGGAAGGGGTGTAACAGTGAAACTAATAACATAGTATTTCCGGTCATAACATCAGGTTGTAAAATATAGGATTAAATTTATTAGAATCGCCATTACAATATACAACAGATTGTGTTTTTTTCTATTTCATAAACAAAACTATAATATATAGTAACGTTAAGTGCATAATAACAATAGAATATTTTAAAAATAATTTCACAAAACACTGCATACACTCAGGAGATTGTCTTTTCACTTTTACGTAAAATTCGATATGGGCTGCAAACCAAACAGTGGAATTCATTATTAAATTTGGTTTAATACAATTTTAGCTTACAACTGTTTAGCTGACGTGAAATGTTATTTTTTTATCTTACAATAATTCAGATTGCTCAGAAAAAAGGTGCAAGAAAAAAACGTCTTGAAACTGTTTTTGTGTAACGAAATTTTAAAAAATCGATTTTCGTTCCAAGTTTAAATCAAATCAGGATTAACTAGCTTATGAAACTTTCGCATTACGTTGAAGATATACCATGACAGCTGTTCAAGTCATCCTATTAATTTCGATAGATTTTGAAAATTTAAAACGCATTTTTTTGCAGGTTTTAACAACAATTACAACGATGAAATCAGTTTAAAAAAATGTAAAAGAAACCGTTTTGAAACTGTTCTGCGTAACGCTTTAAAAAATAGATTTTCGTGCCAAGTTTGATCAAATCGACATTACCTAGCGTATAAAACTTTCGAATTAAATTCAAAATAAGATAATGAATCATGACAGCCATTAAATTCATTTTATTAACTTCAATAGATTTTGAAAATTTAAAATGCATATTTTTTCAAATTTTAACACCGATTAAAATGACGATGAATTCATAGTTAAAAAAAGTATATTAATTTTTTGTATGAATTATGAATTAAAAATTAAGAAAAAATTTAAAAAGACTCCATTTGAGTTTTTAAAAATTTGGTTTTGTAAGTTTTAACGGATCTGTTGGCTATTGAATAAGCTACACAAAAATCGATTTTTAGCCAAGTTTTAATTAAATTGGACCGAAATTGCAAAAGCGAAAATTCTAATATGTATACAGTACAGTACACTTTGTGCATTTTGTAACGTTCATGGTTCATTTTTAAACTTTTATTTTAAAATATAAACAAATTTCTTTTTACTTATAAATTTTCTTCCACCGTGTCAGAGCTAGGCAGTAAAACAAGACGAAAAATACAGTATAAATGTCATATCAATCAGACGTTAAAAAATAAAACACGAACTGTCGTTACAATATTGACAAACGGTTGTCGCTTTATTGGTGCTTTGAACATATTTTAACTGTCAAGTGGTCTGACGCGTCTTGTAAAGGCCAACGCAGTTTTGAAACAGTTTCATCCCGAGGCTGCGCAATTAGTTTCTGTGGTGAGGTCGTCACAAAGTTAACTAGTAGTTCAAAGAACAGCAGACCTTGTATAATCTTAATTAATATACAGTGCGCTTTACGACAGCGTTCGCAAATTTTTTTCGGTCAATTTAACCGTATTACTTATGAAAAATGTTACTACAACAACTTTATTGGATTCTTTATGCTCTTTCTCCATGAAGTGGTCAATATTATGGTAAGTTTCACCGTTCAACCAGTATTACAGGAAATAACCAGCAACTACACTCTGAACGTTGTACATTATATAAGGTACCTCGTACAAAATTTCGAAAAAATCGACCAATACGTTTGATTGAAACTGTGTACACTCGTCATAGTTAAATTAGAGGCTGCATTCTTGAAACGGAAGCAAATAGAAAATGTTACACATAGGTCCTTTCGGCTTTACACAAGATATATTTTTACCAAATTTTAAATGCGTTTGGCCAAAACCGCGTACACTTACCATCGTTAAATCAGAGACCGTTATCTTGAAAAAGAAGTAAGTGGGAAAAAATTCTTTAGCATTTGTCATTTGAACTTTATGCAAACTATAGAACAAATTTACCAACCATATCAAATTTTAGAACAATCGGTCTATGCTTTTGTTAAAACTGCGTAGGCTACACTCTTTATTATAAATCAAAGGCCACCATCTTGAAACGGACGTGAATGGAAAATTTTTACATATATGTCTTTTGGGCTTTTACAAGGTACCTTTATGCCAAATTTCAAAACAATCGGCCAATTCGATAAGGAAATTGCGTAACACATAAACAAACACAAACCGAATACCGAACGGTCGTAACCTTGCTAAGCTCGGTCAATAAAAACCATTGAAGCATTAAATACAACAAGCTCAATTTTTATGAAAAAATACGGACGAGTAAAATTTAGTTTGGCATTAATCAAAGACACAGCCTAAACTTGACCGGTACAAGAGTAGAATAGTGGCCAAAATAAACCTTATTTGTTCGTGTTTTTTTATAAAAATTATACTGTGTTGTGTTTTATGTTTTAATGTTTTTACTAACTTTATGACCACCTCACCAGAGGGAACTGACTGATTGTATGGCCTGAGGATGACACTGTTTCGAAACCTGTGTAGCATTTACACTGTGAGTAATAAACCACTAGCCGCCTCGGTGGCCTAGTTGATAGCATACTGGGTTTTCACCCCGAGGACCCGGGTTCGATTCCCGGCCAGGGCTTGGCATTTTCATACGCTATAAATCATTCCATCGTCTGCATTAGCCCAAGTGTGCACAATAGTCGGACTTTAAAAAAATAATAAATAATAAATAAACCATTAAACAGTAAAAAATAGATTTAAACCTAATATATAAGAAACGTGTAATCCAGCGACTGTGTCATAATATTGAAAATATATTTTATTTAAAAAGATTATTTTGTCATACAACGGTACTTTTTTTTTCAAAAACAAGGAAACAAAACTTTGTATTAGCAAGTGGGTATATCCTTTAGCCGATTTTGGAATTTACTTAATCCACTTGTAGTTTTTATACGTTAATCCTCTCCTTATCACTTAAAGACCTGTTTTAAATAAAGAAATCAAACTGTACGAGGCATGTTCGGAAAGTAAGTACCGTTTCGTTCTATTACCGCCACATCGCTAGCGACGGGGTTCCGCGCATGCGTGCTTGACTCTCTGGTTCATTTCCTAACAGCTGACGCAATTACGGTTGTATTGTATTGTGTTTACATTTGTTAGTGTTCGTTAAAAATGTTTAAGACAATTTTTGATGATGCCGACTTTGTTAAGTGCGTTCTGTAATAAGGTTTTTGAACGCCAGGAATATGAAGCTTGCTGAAATTCATCGCCAACTTGTAGAAATTTATGGTGAAAATGTAAGAGTGAATGGTGAGAAAGTCGGTTAGGCTATTCCATGTTCATGACGAAGCAAGCAGCGGGCGGCCTTCTGTTGTGATTATTGAATCGATTGGAAAAGTGAATAAGAAAATTCTTGCGAACAGACGTTTCAAAATAATAATGCTTTTGGATGAGTTTCCACAAATTAAAAAAAAAACTGTTTTGCATGAAATTGTCACGATCCAAAAAATGGTGTTCGGCAATGGCTGTTTTCATTGGCAACATCTTTCTATAAAAAGTTGTTCCTCGCTACGACACATGTCTAAACAATGGTGGCAACTACGCAGAAAATAATTTAAGAAACAACGTAAAAATAAATTTTGTCTTGAAAAAAAATTCTAAGCATTTTTTGTCCAAAACGGTACTACCTTTTCCGGACATCTCTCGTATAAATAATTTTAAACGTGATCAATAACTAAGGGTTTTTTTTTTGAAAATATCCAACAGAGTGAAATGAAGAACGAAATACTATTTCATATTTTTAACTTACTGTGCAGAAACTTTGAACAAATTGGTTCCGTGTTTGATTCAAGTCTGGAAGGCTTTACTGAAGTTATTAAAATTTAATTTAATTAAAGTTGTGCAACGTTTTTGTACTTTCGCGTTTGCTTTTCTCTTTTTATATTTTGTGGTGTAAAGCGTTTTGTTAAAGTGCTGTGTATGTTTAATGAATTTTAATATTTAATGTTTGCGCTGAGTAACTGTGCCGTTAGAGTAATGGATTAAATAAAACTGTATCCAATAGAGGAACGTTTTAATTTGAGAACATTTTATTTTTTATTATTCAGCTTCGAACAAATAAATATCATATATATTATTTTTCGAATCAACATCCACTTTTCTCAGCACATACTATTCGTACAGGCATAAATGAGGTATTTTTAGAAAGATTTTTTAACCGGCTTCTGCATTGGAAAACGATTTTACGCTAAGACATTTTTAGCGTAATTGTAAAAAATGTTAACAAATAAAAATACTTTTAACAGTCATAATATATAAATGATTTGCCGATAGGCAAAACGGCATCGTGGATGAGCATGCGCGGCATTACAAATCAGACAATATTTTAAGAAGCTAACTTAATAATCACCAATAGTCTGACCCATTACAAATTCCACTTTTTTACATAACGTGCTTAGAACAATTTTAATGTTTACTTACAAGTCATTAAACTTATAGGTTATGTGGCCCTACTCACAGTCCCTGTCATATAAGCCAGGACAGGCATTTCTATTACCAAACACATGTATACTTTTTTTTACAAAAATATATTTGTGATTTCTCCTTCCTTCCATCTATTGTTAATACGGATGTCATAAAATACGAAATACAATTAAAATGTTAAAATACAATTAGAGGTTATCAAGCATGTTTTTCCAATTGACGTAGAAGACAGTTACCTATTAAAATTGCGTTTGCTATCACTATAAAGAAGTCACAGGGACAAACACTTCAAAGAGCAGGATTGTATTTACCAAATGCCGTCTTTACTCACGGACAGTCGTGTGTAGCCTTTTCAAGGATAACTAAATCTACTAACATGAATGTATCCATTAAAGAAAATGAAATACAAAAAGTAAGAGAAGATTACATTCTTACATCAAGTATCGCTGAAAACGAGGTATTGTAATTCCCTGTAAAAATTGCTATTAGAAAACAATTATCTGTCTTGAAATGCATGTACTACAATGACTGATACGTTTGTGCTAATTATTTCAAACCGATTGATTTTCGATTTATTTTTTAACATGTTTTCTCTTCCTTCGAACTACCGCCCTTACCCCAACGACTGCTCTTATTCAAAAGGCTGTGTGTACTTAAAATTTTCATAGTTCCAAATTTCTCACGGATCCCCTAATTAAATGTAAATAGAATTTACAAAATGTTGGTTATTGAACTGTAAACGCTCGAAACAATTTTATGTTCGATGGATCGGATATTGTAATGGCATTAATTATTATTAAAATACTTCTTATTCATGTTATTTACATACATGATTTTAAACATATATATATATATATATATATATATATATATATATATATATATATATATATGATATGTATATTTAACTGTAAACGGTTTAAACAATTTTATGCTAAATGGGTAGGGTGTGTAATATAATGGCGTTAGTTATAATTAAAATATTAGTTTTTTAACTTATTTATTTCACATAATTTTAAACAAATTAAATGTAAAACTCATCAATCTGCGTAACCGTGACGACTAAAATCTTACGTGTCAGTTCGATTTATCACCAATAAATTCTCCTGCATGGGCGTCTATAAAGGTAATTTTAAATTGTATTATTTTTGAAGGTTTTTAATGCCCATCATTTTACTTGATAACAAATTGATCCTGAATTTTCGTAAAAAACTAAATAAAACCGCACCTACAATTCTCGTTAAATTGTTTTTGGAAGAAACATTTTGCCAACGCCCCCTGAAAATCTTATTTGACATTTTTAAAAGAAGCAAAATCTAACACTTCGATTTTTTGATAAAAAACACTTTTCCAAAAGTTATCTTAGTATATTACTAGAAATGACGGATAGCGATGAAATTTGACATGCAGATATAATTTTCCCATTTCTTGGAATATTTTTGAAAATGTTACATCTTTTCTTTCAAGCACTTTAAAAAACACCGTTAAACATTAACAAATGTCTAATTTATTCAAAATCGGCATTCATAGCAATCAAATACCATCAAAATAAAACATATAACATTACTAACTTCGAAAAATGCGCTTTGGAATCTACCGCGAAAAATATAAAAAATAAGCTAAATTTCTCAACATCCGTTCATCAGATTTTACTAAAATTTCAATCACTTACAAAAATTCACAATTTAAGTAAGAGTATTAGAATAGAAGGTATATTTTCAGAATCGTTGACAGACAGACTGAAAATAAACCAGAAATATGTACTTTGTTGTGAAACAAATTTTGGTATGAACCTTAATTCAGGATAAAGGTTTTTTTTCAAAAACCGTTTTAACCTTCAGAGATGATCACTTACATAGACTGACGGTGAGTAATAAAGTATCCGACTTAATCTTTGATCGTGATTCTTTCTATTGTGAAATTTGCTAAACCGAGTTGAATTAACTAGTTTAATCAAAAAAATATGATTTATCCATAATTAAAATCTGCTAAACCGATTTTGAGAAATTGGGCTTTTTCGGTTTTCTCACTGCTGTTTTTCCAGCGTTCTTTCGCCAGCTATCGAACTGATTTTCGTGGTGATCAAAGCTTATGTTACTTTTAAGACTTAACTTCTAAGTTTTGAGTCTAATAACAAAAGTTTGTGCACCGTTAATGTCATCTGTATGTTCATGATGTTGCGCGAAAAGCAGCAAGTTAATTAGTTTCTAACTGCATCTTCAACAGACGGAAATTACGAACAGATCCCAACATTACATTACAGCTAGTTTTTACGTCTTCTACTGGCGTAATAAAGTTTTAGCACATACTTTATTTTAATATCAGCAAGCTGAAAAAATCTTGTAATATATTTTACAGAGAGAGTAACTGCATTGACGAGATAACTGAGTTAAGTATCTATGTTGTAGAGATAACTGTGTTCGATTTGTAACTGTAATGAAAGGATAACTGTGTTCGTTTTGTAACTGTACTTAAATTACAAATGTGTTCGATTGATAACTGTACTGAAAGGATACCTGTGTTTGTTTGTTAACTGAATTGAAAGGATAACTGTGTAAGATTGATAACTGTATTAAAATTACAACTGTGTTAGATTGATAACTGTAATAAAAAGATAACTGTGTTCGATTGATAACTATAATGGAAGGATAACTGTGTTCGATTGATAATTGAATTGAAAAGATAACTGTGTTCGATTGATAACTGTATTAAAAGGATAAATGTGTTCGCCTGATACCCTAATTGAAAGGATAAAAGGTTTTTCGCGGGAAAAAACTTTGTTCACCTGATAACTGAATGCAAAGGATAACTGTGTTCGATTGTTAACTGAATTGAAAGGTTAACTTTATTCAATTGAAAAGTATATTGAAAGGATATAAATGTGTTTAATTGATAACTGTGTTGAAAGGATAACTGTGTCCGCCTGATAAATGAATTCTAAGGATATCTGTGTTCGATTGAAAACTGTATTAAAAGTATAAATGTGTTCGATTGATAAACGTTTACAAGTCATTTTAAAGTGACTTTGAGGTCGTCGTTAAGTTAAAATTAACATTAAAACTTTAAACACAACACATTACAATTTTTATTAAAAACTCGAAAGAAAAAAGTTTATTTTGGCTTTAAAAAACCTATATTCAAAAAATGAAAGAATAACTGTTTTCGATTTATAACTGTTCTTTAACGAGGATCCGCTAATAAAAAAACTAATCACCTACGAAACTGTCACTTGTAACAGTAAAGACACCTGTCACTGTTAAAAATTCAAAGATGATGAATGAGTAACAAGAACCTACTTAGTTACACAACAACCTACATGTTGTTAGGTAAGAACAACCTATAGGTTTAAATAATTGATTACGTGAATCTTTATTACAGCGATTTGTCATAGAAAGCTGTAAATATGCAGAAGGTTCACAGGTATTTGGGTATTTGGGTTCACAGGTTAACTGGGTTTATAGTTCAGATTTAGAACAGAAGATCGTGCTGTCTACCTATTTAATATGCAATATTGTTGCCAATTTGTGCATGCTACCCTTCCTCTCTCACCCATTCCACTGTTAGAGATGTAGAGCAGGCGATTTGGCAACACTGTTCGATGCGGTGTTACAACCGCGAAGCCTAGCGCTGGAAATGCCAAGCTGCGCCGATTTGATTAAATTTACTACGGACATAAACGTTCCTTGTATATTCTGTTAAAGTGGTCCACAACTCGTGTCTCTATTTAGCTTTTACTGCGGCCTAAGTGTAAAAGTAAATGACCCCCCCCCCAAAAAAAGACGATAAAAACATTCTCACATTCGGACAAGATTGTTACTCAGCAAAATTCGTTACGAATAATTTCAAAACAAAAAATTAATACTCCTTTTTCTAAGTCACATTCCACCATCGTAATCAGAATTAAAAATCTGGTTTATATAGCGTTTTTAACTCGATTAAAATTACAAAATCGGACATGATAACGGTCACAGCTCAATTTCATACTTTTTATATAATTTGAAATTTTTAAATGAAAAATTTAACGATAAATTTAACACAATTAATCTTTCACTTCAAATCAATTGAACACAGTTATCCTTTCAATACAGTTATCAATCGAACAGAGTTATCCCTTCAATACAGTTATCAATCGGACAGAGTTATCCTTTCAATACAGTTATCAATCGAACATAGTTATCCTTTCAATACAGTTTTCAATTGAATACTGTTATCCTTTCAATACAGTTATCCTTTCTATACAGTTATCCTTTTAATACAGTTATCAATCGAATACAGTTATCCTTTCAATACAGTTATCAATCGAACAGAGTTATCCTTTCAATACAATTATCAATCGAACACAATTATCCTTTCAATGCAGTTATCTATCGAACATAGTTATCCTTTCAATACAGTTATTAATCGAACATAGTTATCCTTTTAATACAGTTATCAATCGAACACAGTTGTAATTTTAATACGAATATTTTTTTTTAATTTTAAGGCAAAAAGTGTTACGTTTTGCAACTTTGCTGTCACAACCAGCGAGACAACTGCGTGCAACTGTTGATAAGATATCAGTCAAATAACTGAAATAAATACCGTTTATGTGTTAACGATTTATAAGTTTTGCGCAGTGATATTTATCTCTATACTGCGCAAAGACGTGCGGCAACTTAATTAGCTTTTGTCCGCAACTTGCGGATCTAGCGGAAATTATAGTTCGAGGCTAGCACAATGGGGCACGCAAGTTTTATAGGCTTACAACGGTTGCTCAATAAAGTTTTGTACACACTTTGTAATTTACAATGCAACTGGGCAAACAGTGTGAACGTAGTTATGGAAAAACTAACGGTTGATAGGTTGTTATAGATAAATTAGTTGTGATAATAAGATGTTTACAAAATCAGTGTTTATAGTTAACCAAGGGGCCTCTGCGAAATTTCGCACTATGAAAGTTTTAAGTGAAAGTTTTGAATAAGAGTAGTCGTTGGGGTGAGGGCGGTAGTTGGAAGGGAAAACATGTTTAAAAAATAAATAGAAAAACGGTCGGTTTGAAATAATAATCACAAATTGATGAATCACTTAGTATAAACATTTCAAAACAGATTATTGTTTTTTTAATAGCAATTTTTACAGGCACTACAATACCTCGTTGTAAAAGATATTTGATGTAAGAATGTAATCTCCTTGTACTCTTTGTATTTCATTTTCTTTAATGGATACAAACATGTTAGTTGATTTAGTTACCTTTGAAAAGGCTACATACAATTGTCCGTGACTAAAGACGGCATTTGGTGAATACAATCCTGCTCTTTGAAGTGTTTGTTCTTGCGACTTGTTTATAGTGATAGCAAAAGAACAGGTCTTCTAGTTAATTGAAAAGGCATGCTTGATAACCTCTAACGTATTTTGAAATTTTAATTGTACTTCGTATTTTATGATATTTGTATTAACAATAGATAAATGCACGATGGAAGGAGAAATCACAAATATATTTGTGTAAAAACAGTGTTCAAAACATGTGCTTGGTATTCGAAGTGCTTGTCCTGGCTTGTACGACTGTTAGTAAGTAGGGACACATAAACTATTAGTTTAATGACTTTTAAGTAAACATTGAAATTGTTCTAAGCACGTTATACAAAAAGTGGCATTAGTAATGGGATTGTCTATTCGTGTTTAATAAGTTAGCTTTGTAAAATATACAAAATATTGTCTGACTTGCATTTGCAAAACTGAATAGTTTTGATTTTGAAGCAAGAGGGTTAAATTATCGTAGATTTTTGAAGTTAAATTGTGTGGCTTTTGTGTTTTTTTAGCTCAATGGGGAGAGAATTTATTTAGTTTAAGTTGGTATTACGTTCCCGCAATAAAAATTGGCAAACCTAAATGAAAAACTGTTTGCTAGCTACAGGGGAGAAGGAGTGTGGGCCGTAACTAATTTTGTATCTCATTACAATGATCCATTTGTTGAGGTTAAATGGAAGATTGAGGTTTACACACTACAGATTGTTTTGAAATTTTGTACGAAGGTTCCTTGTATAAAGGCCGAACGACTTATGTGTAAGATTGTTTCCTGTTCACTTTTGATTCAAGATGGCGGTCTCTGATTTAAAGTGGAAAAAATTTGTTTTTTTCAGATGAGGTGAAAGATAAATTGTTATACGTTCATTGTGTTGTGTGTTTGAGTGCTTATGGTTTTTTTAAGTTGAAGCAGAAGAGAGTGTTTTTCTAACGCTAAGCGGAAGTTGTTATGTTTTTTCATATTAAGTGGAAGAGAAATTGTTTTACTACGACAACGTGTATGAATAGTCGTGGTTTAATGAGTTGAAGTGGAAGGAAGTTTGTTTTTAAGGTTAAATGGTAAGAGATTATTTTTTAAAAAAATTAAATGGAAGAGAAATTGTTTTATTATTCGGTTATGTGTATGAGTGGTTATGGTTTTTCAAGATGAATTCAAAGAGAAAATGTTTTTCTAACATTAAGTGTGAAAGTATTTTTTTTTTCAGTTGAAGTGGAAGAGAAATTGTTTTTCTATACGGTTATATGTATTAGTGGTTATCGTTTTTTTAGATGAAGGGAAGAAGAATGTTTTTCTAACGTTGAGAGGAAATTATTATGTTTTCTCATGTTAAGTGGAAGAGAAATTGTTTTACTATACAGTTGAGTGTATGATTGGTTTTTTGTTTTGAGATAGAGACAAAGAGAGAATATTTTTCTACATTAAGTGTGAAAATATTTGTTTTTCAGTTTAAGTGGAAAAGAAATTGTTTTACTATACGGTTATATGTATGAGTGGTTATAGTTTTTTCAGTGAAGTGGAAGAGAGATTGTTTTTCTAACTTAAGTGGGAAATATTGTATTTTCAGGTTAGATGGAAGAGAAATTTCCACCTACTCTGCGATAATGTGTATTGTTTAGTGAGTGAAGTGGGAAAAAGGTTGGTTTTAAGGTTAAATGGAAAGAGATTTTGTTTTTTTAAGTTAAGTGGAAGAGAAATAGTTTTCTAACGTTAAGTGAAAAACTGTTTTTTTCAGGTAAAGTAAAGAGGAATTGTTTTACTGCGATCCACTTTTGAGTGGTTATGGTTTTGTGAGTTGAAGTGAAAAAGAGGTTGTTTTTAAGGTTAAATGATTTTTTAAGTTAAATTAAAGAGAACTTGTTTTTCTACGATTGTATGTATGAGTGATTATGGTTTTGTGGGTTAAAATGAAAGAGGTCTTTCTTAGGTTAAGTGGAAATAGATTTTTTAGGTAAGTAAAAATGTTACGTTTTTAGGTTAGGTCCAGTGAAAAAAGGTAAAAAGTTTATGTTTTTATTAAATAGTTTAAGGTTAAGTGAACGTTATAGGTTATGTTTATTTCAGTTTTTTCCAGATAAACGTTTATTTCTGATATGACGATTGAACAACTCTAATTTAAAAAAAACAACGTATTATATAGTGTCAATATGGTTCCAAGTTCTCAAAACACTATTTGTAATTTCAATACCAATTTTGTACGTGGTTATTACACCGTTTCTCATCTAGAAATAAACTCACATTTGATAGCGTAAAGAAAAATTTAATTAAAATCTGCACGGTATGAAGTGCTTTCAGCGCATTGCCCAATCACATCTTGCGTTTGAAACCACTAAGAACGTACAGTATGTATAACTGAATCATGGATAGATTTAGAGTGGTTGCTTTATCAATTACGGTGATACACTTGTGGACAGTGAAGTTGTCACTCTGCACGCAGGCTTACAGTGGGCAAACTTTCAAATTACATTATGAAACACGAAACGAAAATTGACCGCCGACA
The DNA here is from genome assembly GCA_022606455.1 of Callitettix versicolor. Classification (NCBI taxonomy): domain Eukaryota; kingdom Metazoa; phylum Arthropoda; class Insecta; order Hemiptera; family Cercopidae; genus Callitettix; species Callitettix versicolor. The sequence continues at coordinate 44,147,460 of CM040185.1, read as the reverse complement.
AATTGATTTTATTATACTCAATGAAATTAGAAATTTTGAAACTTCTGCAAATGTTAACGCTGATTAAGATGGTGAAATTAGTTTTTTGAAGAATTGTAAGACAAAAAATAAATTTTTTTAAAGGATTTGAAATAGCTGTTCTTATTAAACCCTTGAACGGAATTTGGTGATAAAACTTTCAAAAGATAAACCAAAATAGCTAAAATTAATGCTAATTTTGAATGAAATGAGACTAAAATTTCAAACGCTAGAGTGCAAACCTCCGCACACATATATGTGACGTGATAGATGCAAATTTCCAAAAACATTCTTCTGTATCTTATCTTTTTCAAATTATGATTTCACCTTTATAATCAGCAATAAAATTGGCATATATTACGATTAAAAATTTTCAAATTGCATTGAAAATTCGAAAATAAACCCTGAAAGTCGTAAAAAATTCTTAATTACAACGGGTTTTGAAAATAAAAAATGCTAATTTACGCAGTTATAAATACTGATTAAGATGACGAAATCAGTGTTCAAAAATATTTAGGCAAATATGTTATGAATTTTTATAGATTTAAAACGACCGCAATTTTGAATCTCGAACGGATTTTTATGGTTGTCCAAATCTCAACGAACGTCCAAATTGTTACCGTAGTCAACTTTTGCCCAAGTTTGAATTAAGATTGCGGACATGAGCATGCTAATATATATATATATATATTTAACGTCCGACTATTGTGCACACTTGGGCTAATGCAGACGATGGGATGACTTATAGCGTGTGATAATGCCAAGCCCTCGCCGGGAATCGAACCCGGGTCCTCGGATTGAAAGCCTAGTACGCTATCCACTAGGCCACCGAGGCGGCTTTATATATATATAATTAGCATGCTTATATATAACTATATATAATTTTAACAACCTATGAAAAAGCGATCTGAAGGTCAGGATCGTTGCTCATTTCAGTTCCCCGGGTGTGAGTTATGGCCGCTCCAATAGCTCATTTTTTACAAAATTTAAAAAAACCTTTGTTTACAAAATAAACCCGTAATTGTGAATCACCGCCTTGAATGAGGGATTCCAAACCTGTTTCGATAGCACATTGTGCAGTGTTGCCAGATAGTGAAAATGCCAAATGAAAAGTCAGGACGGACCAAGTATATGCTTGAAAATTAAAATCACGACGATGACAATAGCTCGCTCCACTCTGCATTTCCTGATAACACTGCAATTTGAATTCTGTTAACCGACAGTGATGAATAAGAACCGGAAACAAGTACATTAGCGTTGCATGTTATGTTTAACTGATCACTTAACGGAGTGTTAAACGTTTTAACACCCGGTTTAATTTAAACCCCAGACCAAGATTCCGGTCTGCGTCACGCAAATGTGTACTTAGAATTACGTAACAGACGTGAAGTGTGCAATTACAATAAATTAATTTTAATGTAAGTCAGTTTGGATTATACATTAATGCAGTCTGTAGAAACGTCAGTAATAATTATTCTATGCTTTTATAATGAGACAATTTTAAGGTAAAGTATTCTGAAATTTTACCGTAGTGATTTTTATAGTTTTGTCCGTGCGAAGCAAGTCACCTCGATCGCTCGGCATTTGGTTTGTGTTTGTTACGCAGTTTTGAATAAAACGCATGGGCCGATTGTTTTGAAATTAAGTACAAAGATACCAACTTTAATGGCCGAACGACGTATGTGTAAGATTATAACACGAATCATGTTTTAGGGCTGGTCGTGAGGTAGAACTTTGCGCGTCGCATTATGCGAATGAACAAATTTATACTGCGTGTTATTGTAAAAGATCGGCTGTTTTTTATTAATTCCTAACGATCAGCTGATTTCACTGAACAGCTGATAGGCTGTAATAAGTTTTAGTTATATTGTTAAAAACTAAAACTAGCCATGTTGATTTGTTGTGTTTTCGAATAAATAATCGTAATTAAAATAAAAAGAAAGTGAAACCATGATACATGATTTTAATATGTATCATATTTTAGGGCTGGTTGTAATGCTGGATTTTGCGCATTGCGTGATGCGAGTGACCAAATTTATACTGGGTGTTATAGAAAAAGATCAGTTGTTTCATATTAATCTGTAACGATCAGCTGATTTTGATTGAACAGCTGATAGGCTGTAATACGTTTCAGGTTATGTTGTTAAAAACTAGCTATATTAATTTGTAGTGTTTTCGAAGAAATTATCCTAATTAAAATAAAAAGAACAGACATCATGATACATGATTTTATTTTTGGTTCAATAATAGAAATTGATTTTCCCCATTCACTTCTGATTAAAGATGACGGTCTCTGATTTACTATGACGAGTGTACTCTGTTATGGGCAAACGCACTGATCGATTGTTTTGAAATTGGTACGAATTTATACTGTGTAAAGTCCAAGCGACGTGGGAGTAAGATTTCCCCCATCATTTGTGTTTCAAGATGGCGGCCTGTGATTTACGGTGACGAGTTTAAGCAGTTTGGACAAATGTACTGACTAATTGTTTTGCAATTTTGTTCGTAGGTACCTTGTTTGAAAGCTGAACGATGTATAACATTTTTTCCTATTCAATTTTGTTTCAAGATGGCGTCCTGTGATGTACGATGACGATTGTAATCAATTTTGGCTAAACACATTGACAGATTGTTTTGAAACAGGGTCAAAAGAATATGTATGATTTGTTGCAGTTTTTCTTAAGTGGAAAAAGATTACGTTTTTTCGAAATAAGTGTAAGAGAAATTGTTTTTCTACGATCATGTGTATGAACACTTCAAAATTGATTAAATTTTGGCCAAACGCATTGACCGATTGTTTTGAAATTAAGTACGAATGCACCTCGTATAAAACCCCAACGACGTATGTGTAAGATTTTCTCCTATTTTCTTCCGTTTCAATATGAAGAATGTACTGTGAGGTCTACTGTTCTTTGAACTACTAATTGTATTCTTTAATGGAGATTTTACAATTTGAAACTATTATTTTCAGTTACCTCCGAAAAAATCAAGAGAATATTGAAAAAGTTGTTATTTTTACCGTATACAAATATTAAAAAATGAGCTATTTGAGTGCCATTAGGTAAGACTCATTCAGGACCTTAAAACCTATATCACTGAAGAGAAAGAAAGACGGGAGCGAGAGAGAGAGAGAGAGAGAGAGAGAGAGAGAGAGAGAGAGAGAGAGAGAGAGAGAGAGAGAGAGAGAGAGAGAGAGAGAGAGAGAGAGAGAGTGAGCGAGAGCACGCTCAAGTTAACAATAGTACACAAATAGATTTTGGTAATTGTTTGAACAATTCCTTTAACAGCAGAAAAATTCATTCAACAGTTTCAAAATGGCGGAAACTTCAAATCTTTAAATTCATAACTTTTTTCTTACTTTTTTTGTGAAAATCTGATTTTACCATTATTAGGCCGGGTGACCACCAAAAGCAGAGCGGATTTGAGCTGAGCAGAGCAAAATACGTATTTAAAACATAAGCTATTGTTTTTAAAGTAAATGCGGCCATTGAAATCGGAGTCAAGCGGTTTCGCTGGGCTGCACAACACGTAGCTTCGACTTTGTCTGGGTTCGGTTTGAAACTGCTGACCATCATGCTGACCACGCCTTCAAACTTATTATTTCTCGTTACCTAAGTTACCGTTGCTAGGTTACGGTTTTAAAACATAGTAGTTCCTAGAATTTGTTACAGTAGGCTTAAATATTTAGATATAAAATATACAAACTTATTCTTTAAACTGAATGATCTCCGCTTCCGGTTGCCGTTCATCTTCATTTTGCTCCGCATTTGTTGGGCGCCCGACCTTAAAAACTGCACGCACTATTGTTTTGATTTTTCAAAATGCGTTGAAATAAGAAATTTAATTTGACGCGTTCAGGGCTTTTTATTTTCCGTATTTTCAAAGTAATTTACTGTAGAATAGTATCACAGACAGAAAATTACTTTTGGAAATTCGCTTCCAAAATACATCCGCGTGCAGCTTTTGTTGTTATTATTAATGGGTTCGGTGATCGAAGTTGCTAAAGCATCGGTCAGTCTAGTGCGTCACTCAAATGCGCACCTAAAGGTTCTCAGTTCGAGCCGCAGTTGCTTCCGTTGCTTTTTCCTTACCGTTAACAGTGATACCTCGTCCTCTTTAATTTAATTGGCGTAAAGAATAGACGTTAAGCAAATAATAATAATAAAAAAACTTAAAAAATATTATTGAGGTTATTCCCGACGCCATTAAACTAGCTAAGTGATTATGCTTTGTAATTGATCGCACTAAGTAGAGCAGTTTCTGATTAGATAGATTGTTCATTTATTAGCATTGTCTCTTTGTCCTGCAAAGTGGACTGGGTTAATTAATTACTTATTTAGAAGACGTCTCTGAAATTCCGACGCTGTTCGGTGTGTATCGAAACTGTACTTATCACCGAATACAACTAGCTCAGAACCACATAATATAGAGTCCAAAACTACATTGAATACACGAAAATGTGTGTGTGTGTGTGTGTGTGTGTGTGTGTGTGTGTGTGTGTGTGTGTGTGTGCGCGCGCGCAAGATTTTGCGTGTAAATGTGAAGATTTTAACGACCCCTCTAAAAGTGAAATAGAGTCAAGATCGGAGCAAATTTTAAAGTCACTTGTCTCTGTCCCACCATGATGGCCGCTCCAACATCTCATTTTTCAATGAAAATTTGCAAATATTGCCTCACAAACTATTTTAACGTGCTGTACAGCAAACTAGTTATAAATAAATGAATGACGAGTGAGTAAGTACACTTCAAAACAATCTAAACTAACATTTTAGATTCTTGAAAATATGATTCCACGGAATCCTGAGGTATTAAATAAAGTCCGCGTCCATATTACAGGCATTGTATTTTCATTAATTATATTAAAATATTTTATTTTTGATACTTTTGTACCAATTCAACAGAGTCCTTAGCGTCAAATACATTTTTTCGCTTATTTAAAGAAGTTGCGTCATTTATTTATCAATAATGCAAACAATCGAAAGGAGTTATGGCGAATGTTAACATTGTTGGATTCACAAATTACTCGTTTTGCAGGTAAATGTAACTTCGCGCTAAACATGATCCGGATTACTGCTAGCTTGGCTCGTTATGTAATAGTGTTACCAACATCTCGACAAGAAATTATGGTTCATTAAAACCCCACGTTAATGAATTGCAGCGAGCAATTACGTTTCTGTAATTGGATTCTTGTGTAGATTGCCGGGAGATATTAAAGGCATTTTACAAGCTGTTACTGTACTGAACATTTTTTTTTTTTTTTGCTTTAGGCCAAGTTCACTAATTTTCTGTCTGTCTGTCTGTCTGTCTCTCTCTCTCTCTCTCTCTCTCTCTCTCTCTCTGTCTGTGTGTGTGTGTGTGTGTGTGTGTGTGTGTGTGTGTGTGTGTGTGTGTGTGTGTGTGTGTGTGTGTGTGTGTGTGTGTGTGTGTGTGTGTGTGTGTGTTCAAGACTGTAGTTTAAATAAAAATTTTAAAATAATTTTTAATTTCAAAGATTATACGGTAAAAATGATTTGAATTTTTTGAATGATTTGAATCATCGCCATTTTGAAACGGTTGAACGGATTTTGCCGGGAAACGAATTCGTTCAGGCTATTACAAAATTATAGTTTGTGTGCCAAGTTTGAATCAAATCCAATGAAATTTATGAAAGTACTTACATTATTACCACCATTTGGGGCGTATCTAAGCCTTACAATTATGTTCACTTCAATAGCGGATTTGCCAGTTGAAACGGGGAGAATGGCATTGGTGTAATCCTTTCTTATATAAATTTTATTCTCTTATTCAATTTTTTTCTTAAATAGGAAGTTACGCCAGTTAGACTAATGAAGACGAAAAATCGGCGTTCACTGAAAGGGTACATTAGTAACTGCGTCTCGAACCCACGGCTTTGAGATGCACAGTTTTAATATAACTACGCGGTAAAGTACAATATTAATCTTGTCTAAATGTGTGTATTTAATTTTTTCATGTCATCTGTGTTGTTAATCAATAATCTGTTCTTCTGTTACAGTTGGTATCAAGCAACGCCACACAAAGAAACTGGCGCGGCATCCTCATAGCATTGCTCGTCATACTGGCAGTACTGGCGCTGATAGTGACGTCAGTCGTCCTGCTCACACCGCCAGACGAGGGACCAAGAGTCAAAGGGAGTCGGCTTAAGCTGCAGGATATACTCAATTATGACCTGATGCCGGTGCGGTTCAACGGCTCGTGGATATCAAGTGAGTTCTTCGTTACAGGTCGTTAGGTCCCTATAGAAACGCTTTATGCGCTGAGGGGAAGTAGAGAATGGTGGGAAGTACCCCTCTTCCAAGCAGTTATAGTATACAAACATATAGGCTGCCCATAATTCTGAACTATTTTATAATAGTCCATATTTTAGAACTACTTAAGAGAACTTTTTACTTTAAAAGTGTCTCAAAATTCTTCATTAGTAACGATTAGTAGCGTAAAACCTTTCATATATTATTATTCTAAGCATTCCGATCGTTTTTGTACCAAAAATAAGGACCTGCGTTATTGGAAATACATACGGGGGGCTCGTTCGTCAGAACACTAGCCCCTCTCGCGCCTCATACTTTTCCATTTTAAGACTTTACAATGAAATAAAACCGACTTAAAATCGGTAAAAGTTTTGTAAACAAAATTTTCCAGGAGTACTACAAAGTTCCCCGCGAGAGAGCAGCACAATGCAGCATATGTGACAGAACTAATTAATTGTTTACTAAAACTGCTGATTTGTAAGAAAAACCATTGTTTGAAAGTAGAATTTAAATTACTACTGTATCCAAGACTTACTTAGTTATGTATTGACCGAACCAGTTTTGAAAGTATAATCGGTGGCCAGTTCTAATACGTAAATGTTATTAAATAAAATACTTGCTTTTAGTAAACAGTAAATACTGTAGCCTAATTTAGGAATATAATTTAAAATCCAGTAATCGTAGATTTCATTTTATTTCAGTAAGGTAAAATGTTAGAATTCAGTTATTAATTTTAAAGGCTATAGTTTTCAATACGAAAGTAGAAAAAAGGTGTATTGCATTAAATAACCTAAAAATAATGAACATCACTGTTTTATTAACAGGTCATACAAGTATTGAATATAATTCTAACTTCCATTTTAACAGAAGTTCATATTGACAAGAAACAGTAGGTACGAGTACGTATGTTTCAGCAACAATTTTTCTTAGGAAAACATAAACAGAATGTTAAAGTACAATTACTTTAAAGATTAGTGTATTATAGTAATTAAATACTAGCCAATGGTATAGTTTAGTAAATAATAACCATGTACAGAATTAATGCTGTTTACGTTTAATTACGAATATCGATTTCATAGAAAACGTCCTAACCTGTTTGCCTTTTCGTTTACGTACCAGCAAGGGAAGTTATATTAGCCACGTATTTCATAGTTCATAAAAAGGTAATATAACACTGTTCAGCGTCTTGCTGTACACTGTTATTGTTTATTATACTTTTCTTTTCCCCATTAACAGCAAAATGTCATCCCACCACTAATTTTAGATTATATGCTACAGAGTATTTAAAATTATTTCACTAACTTTAAAGACATGAATTAAATTTAAGGTTTTAAGCATTTTGTTAAATCTTGCAGGATATTTTTTTCAGTTTTGTTTTGAAAAAAAATCGTTTTAAAACGAAAAGCACGTAGATCCGTTATAAAGAAGTAAGGAACGTTTTAAATATAAAATATATCGGAAACGAACCACAACGGGCATTACCATATATTCTTACTCGAACCATCAATTCTAAAAAATTAGAGGCATACAATAATTATATCCAAAGATAATTGACAACACCACGCGAATGAATGGTTTTTAGGTAGAGCTTAATACTATAAAATACAATTCCATAGCCAAAGGTAGTAAGGTTTCCATAAGTTAGTAGATAAGTTACTCAGAAAATATCCAACACGCTCACAAAGAAATCAGGAAAACATTTGTACCAACATATTATGGTAACGTCCTTCCTGAAATCCTCACCAACACACAAACACACACTACCTTTCATGTTAAAACTTCCCTTCATGCTACTAAAACCTCTATAAGTTGCTATAAACTAATTCTAAATCTGGAAATATAATCAATCAATAACAATATTTACTGACTTTTCTTTTCTAGAGGGTGGTCAAATACTCTTATATACAGGCTAACAATATAAATAAAGTAATAATTTAATAAAGTAGATTTGAATAGAAAGTACTATTTGGATGCGCAGTAAGTTGCAAGGCTTCGCATTGCATTGGTATCAACTTTTCTAAAACATTCTTTATCAGTACAATTTCAAGTCTTGACCTTCAATTAAAAACAAATTTTCTACAATCAGAAATAATTCACTAATGGCTTTTTATAATGAGGTTTTACACGTTTACGTTAATTTAGTATAACTTATAACAACATTTCTTTTTTGTATTTACATTTTTTACGGTAAAAACCTATATAAGTTGCTACGGCCAAATGTCAAGAATGCGGAAGCACACACCGGAACATATAACATTACGTGCAACAGTTCTTACGTATTGACATACGTAAGAGAAGGTTGGACGACGGGTGGAGGTTTTTAGATGACTTTAAAAGAGCATCTGCCGCGAAGCATGTTACTAACACAACCTCGAGTTACACACGCCATCTTACAGAGAACAATCATGGTTGCACTGGTTTAGTCAAGTTCAAAGAGCATTTGTCGAGAAGCAGGGTAACTAACACAACCTCGAGTTACACACGCCATCTTACCGAGAACGATCATGGTTGCACTGGCTTAGTCAAGTTCAAAGAGCATTTGTTGAGAAGCAGGGTAACTAACACAACCTCGAGTTACACACGTCATCTTACAGAGAACAATCATGTTTGCACTGGCTTAGTCAAGTTCAAAGAGCATTTGTCCAGAAGCAGGGTAACTAACACAACCTCGAGTTACACACGTCATCTTACAGAGAACAATCATGTTTGCACTGGCTTAGTCAAGTTCAAAGAGCATTTGTCCAGAAGCAGGGTAACTAACATAACCTCGAATTACACACGTCATTTTACCGAGAACGATCATGGTTGCACTGGCTTAGTCAAGTTCAAAGAGCATTTGTTGAGAAGCAGGATAACTAACACAACCTCGAGTTACACACGTCATCTTACGGAGAACAGTCATGTTTGCACTGGCTTAGTCAAGTTCAAAGAGCATTTGTCCAGAAGCAGAGTAACTAACACAACCTCGAGTTACACACGTCATCTTACAGAGAACAATCATGTTTGCACTGGCTTAGTCAAGTTCAAAGAGCATTTGTCCAGAAGCAGGGTAACTAACACAACCTCGAGTTACACACGTCATCTTACAGAGAACAATCATGGTTGCACTGGCTTAGTCAAGTTCAAAGAGCATTTGTTGAGAAGCAGGATAACTAACACAACCTCGAGTTACACACGTCATCTTACGGAGAACAGTCATGTTTGCACTGGCTTAGTCAAGTTCAAAGAGCATTTGTCCAGAAGCAGGGTAACTAACACAACCTCGAATTACACACGTCATCTTACAGAGAACAATCATGGTTGCACTGGCTTAGTCAAGTTCAAAGAGCATTTGTTGAGAAGCAGGGTAACTAACACAACCTCGAGTTACACACGTCATCTTACGGATAACAGTCATGGTTGCACTGGCTTAGTCAAGTTCAAAGAGCATTTGTTGAGAAGCAGGGTAACTAACACAACCTCGAGTTACACACGTCATCTTACAGAGAACAATCATGTTTGCACTGATTTAGTCAAGTTCAAAGAGCATTTGTTGAGAAGCAGGGTAACTAACACAACCTCGAGTTACACACGTCATCTTACGGATAACAGTCATGGTTGCACTGGCTTAGTCAAGTTCAAAGAGCATTTGTTGAGAAGCAGAGTAACTAACACAACCTCGAGTTACACACGTCATCTTACAGAGAACAATCATGTTTGCACTGATTTAGTCAAGTTCAAAGAGCATTTGTTGAGAAGCAGGGTAACTAACACAACCTCGAGTTACACACGTCATCTTACAGAGAACAATCATGTTTGCACTGGCTTAGTCAAGTTCAAAGAGCATTTGTCCAGAAGCAGGGTAACTAACACAACCTCGAATTACACACGTCATCTTACCGAGAACGATCATGGTTGCACTGGCTTAGTCAAGTTCAAAGAGCATTTGTTGAGAAGCAGGTAACTAACACAACCTCGAGTTACACACGTCATCTTACGGAGAACAGTCATGTTTGCACTGGCTTAGTCAAGTTCAAAGAGCATTTGTCCAGAAGCAGGGTAACTAACACAACCTCGAGTTACACACGACATCTTATAGAGAACAATCATGGTTGCACTGATTTAGTCAAGTTCAAAGAGCATTTGTTGAGAAGCAGGGTAACTAACACAACCTCGAGTTACACACGTCATCTTACGGAGAACAGTCATGTTTGCACTGATTTAGTCAAGTTCAAAGAGCATTTGTTGAGAAGCAGGGTAACTAACACAACCTCGAGTTACACACGTCATCTTACGGAGAACAGTCATGTTTGCACTGATTTAGTCAAGTTCAAAGAGCATTTGTTGAGAAGCAGGGTAACTAACACAACCTCGAGTTACACACGTCATCTTACGGAGAACAGTCATGTTTGCACTGATTTAGTCAAGTTCAAAGAGCATTTGTTGAGAAGCAGGGTAACTAACACAACCTCGAGTTACACACGTCATCTTACGGAGAACAGTCATGTTTGCACTGATTTAGTCAAGTTCAAAGAGCATTTGTTGAGAAGCAGGGTAACTAACACAACCTCGAATCACACACGTCATCTTACGGAGAACAGTCATGTGCACTGGTTTAGTCAAGTTCAAAGAGCATTTTTCGAGAAGGAGGGTAACTAACACAACCTCGAATTACGCACGCCATCTTACCGAGAACAATCATGGTTGCACTGATTTTGAGATTAACCTGGAGGCCCTACACGTGTGCAACAATGGTAGATTCAATGATGCCTTTGAGGAATTTAAAATTTATATATTCGGATCAACTATATCCTAGGAAAACTATAAAATGAATTTTCCAATTTTCTTATTAATTAGAGGAAAAAATGTAAATACAAAAAAGAAATGTTGTTATAACTAATACTGAATTAATGTAAACGTGTAAAACCTCATTATAAAAAGCCATTAGTGAGGTATTTTTGATTGTAGAAAATTTGTTTTTAATTGAAGGTCAAGACTTGAAATTGTACTGATAAAGAATGTTTTAAGTTAAAGAATAAATTTAAGTTTAATAGTCTGTAATACCAATTTCACATAGAGACAGGGAACCAAATAATTGAATTTGGAACAGTTTTTTTAACTTTAAAATTAAATTAATTCAGTTTTTTTGATTTTTAGAAATTATCACAATGTTACTATTGCAAGTAATGTTACTGGAAAAAGTAACATTAAATTTATTAGTTGTTTTTAATTATTAAGAAATTAACTGTGAGAAGTATACGTTATATGTTTTATATTCGTTTCAGACGAGGAGTTCATGTTCAAGGACGAATGGGGCGGAATTAGCTGCATTAATGCTGTCAACCTTACAGTCAGAACTATTATGTCAAATCAGACTTTCGTGAGTATACGAATTGTTTTCGAAAATTATCAATTTATTATTTCTCGAGTCAACATTTCTTTTTCTCAACACACACTATTCGTACAGGTATAGATGAGGTATCTTTAGAAAGGTTTTTTAACCGGCTTATGACATTGCAAAACGATTTTGCGTTACAAAGAACTGTTTGGGGAAACTTTTAACATAAAAGACACTTTTAACTGTCATAGGCAAAACGACATCATGGATGCGCATGCGCGGCATCACAAATCAGGCAATATTTTGTATATTTTACGAAGCTAACTTATTAATTACCAATAGACAATCCCATTACAAATGCCACTTTTTAGCGTAACGTGCTTAGAACAATTTCAATGTTTACTTAAAAGTCATTAAACTTATAGGTTATGTAGCCTCACTGACAGTCCCCTATCCTTGCCTGTCATACAAGCCAGGACAAGCATTTCGAATACCAAACATATGTTTTGGACACAGTTTTAACACAAATATATTTGTGATTTTTCCGTGCATTGTGCATTTATCTATTGTTAATACAGACATCATAAAATAAGAAATACAATTAAAATGTTAAAATACAAACATGCCCTTTCAATTGACTAGACGACATTTATTTATTAAAACTACGTTAAACAAGTCGCAGGGAGAAACACTTCAAAGAGCTGGATTGTATTTAACAAATGCCGTCTTTACTCACGGACAATTGTGTGTAGCCTTTTCAAGGGTAACTAAATCAACTAACATGTTTTTATGCATTAAATAAAATGAAATACTTATTCAAAAGGCTGTGTTTACTTGAAAAATTCATAGAGCGGAAATAAGAGCCCCTGGTAATTCTTATTGTTGAACCTTCGAAGGTATTTCTTATTCTTAGGTATTTCGAAGGCTGATTGTGAATTCTATGCGTTTCACGTTTTTAATATTGTTTAGTCAATAATATTTCCGTTATGTAGCGTAATTACACAGTATCTATATGCATATAAAAAGCAATATCCTTACTGACTGACTGATTTATAATCAACATACAGCCAAAACTATAATAGCTAGAGACTTTAAATTTTCAGAGTACCTTAATACTACCGTGTAGGCGTGCACTAAACGATTTCCCAATATTCAACCCCTAAAAGGATAAAAATTAGGTACAACAGTTTTTTATTCAAAAAAATAACTTTTTAGTCGGATCTTCCTGAAATAACACAATTACTCTAAAACTCAAGTAATGAAATACATTTTTTCCCATTTCCTAAAACATATTGCCTAAATGGATTAAAAGGGGTGGAAAATGTAAAAATGTGGTATAAAATATTTGCATTGAAAAATATTTTTTGGATCGTATTTTCTAAATATACTATGAAACATAAATAATGAAACAAGTATTTCAGCATTTTCCCGAATTCATTCCATAAAAAAATAAAAATGTAAAAAAGAGGTATAAATGTTTGCATTGGAGAAATTTGTTTTTGTATTGGATTTCAAAATTTCAGTTCTTAAAGGGAGAAAAGCAGGTACAAACGTTTGAGTTAAAAAACGTATTTTTTGATCATATTTTCTTGAAACTTAAAAAAGCGGAAAGACAAATTACACAAATAGACATAAAGTGAAGATTTAAACATGCATTTCAGCATTTTTCATAATTCACCCCTTAAACGTGTGAAGGAGATGAATACAAGTATGCACTTAGAAAAAAAATCACAATGGGCAAAACCGCGACGGAAAATGCTACTATACGCTATTACAAGATATGAATACAGCAGTTTAACCCAATACTTCTCGTGTGAGTTTAGAAGACTGTGGGTCGAAATATAAATAGTCGGGCGCAGCTGTAATAGAAGCGAATTTCCATTTTTCGATATTATCATTTTAAAATTATGATTTCACCATCATAATCAGCACAACTCATTACAGTAATAATGAATTTTTTTTTTGAAGTCCGATTATTGTGCAAACTTGGACTAATGCAGACGATGGGATGATTTATAGCGTATGAAAATGCCAAATCCTGCCCGGGAACCGAACCCGGGTCCTCGGGGTGAAAGCCCAGTACGCTATCAAATAGGCCACCGGGGCGGCAATAATAATGAAATGGTTGTCTGAGAAAACATGTTTGTTATTAATCTTTTGTAATGTAACCGAATGGTGACTGAAATATTTTACGTTTTATGGGCAAAACCGCGACGGAAAATGCTACTATACGCTATTACAAGATATGAATACAGCAGTTTAACCCAATACTTCTCGTGTGAGTTTAGAAGACTGTGGGTCGAAATATAAATAGTCGGGCGCAGCTGTGATAGAAGCGAATTTCCATTTTTCGATATTATCATTTTAAAATTATGATTTCACCATCATAATCAGCACTAAATGTGCATATATTAGCATTTTAAATGTCCAAGATATTCTGAAAATAATCCTTGACATCCGTTAAATCTGTTTTATTAATTTATATCGATTTTGAAAAATGAAAATGCTAATTTATGAAGATAGCAACGATGATTGCCATGGTGGAATCACGTGTTCAATAAATCGTAAGAGTTATGATTTTTTTTTAATTTTCTGTTTCAAACTGTTTAACTTATTTTGTCTGGGAACGAACTTGTCAAGTGATTACAAAAATCGATTGTTTCGCCAAATTTTGAATTAAATTGAAAGTCAGGTAGTCCCGGGATCAAATTTCCATCGAAAATAACAACAGCCATTAGAAAAAATTCAGTTTTCCATAAAAAGTCTTAAAATAATTATTACATTTGATGATACAGTAATTATAGTAAGAATACAGGCAGCAAAGGGAGACAATTTTATTCAACAATGTGTTCAGTTAAAAATACGTTTTACCCTGAAACGGTATTCCAATAACAATTTCAAATTTATTCCACGTGTTTTCCAGTATCCGTCTTTATACGATAACTGCTGTAGTGAAAGCTACAATTACTCTGCAACAATAACATTTAAAAGTAATTCAATTGTTAGCGGATTACAATCCAATCTCGTCTGAGTAGACCTCGCAACGAGGCTATTTACTTGAGACTGCACAACAGATGAGATGTGTGGTTATATAGGCATCACTTCACTGCCGTACAATATAAACTGGAACACTGCCTTTTATCGGATTAGCGCGTCTAACGATCAGCTGTTTAAGTGATCCAACTGGTATTAGCGTTAAAACGATTTGAATTTCGTTTCATGTTGTTGAACACTGAACAAATTGATCGAGTTGGATGAAATTTATGTTGGTACAAATTACTCGAAATTTCCTAAAATTTCTTGTTTTTGAACCGAAGTTTTTAATAAAAAAAAGGAAGTGAGGAGTGAATAAAAAAAGGTCTGCCGAACGAAGAATGTAACGGAAATATGAAACGAACGAGCAAATGAATTTTGTCTCTATTTCAGTCTCTTACTTTTTCTTCCTCCTTTTTGATAACAGTACACGCATATTACATGAAAATGTTGTATTGCTTTGGTTTTGGTATTTTTTTTATTGAAAAACACGTGCACGTTGTAATAGTTTATAATACATTCGAAATTAATATAAACGTTTATAATAATTGTTGTTAATATTGTTAGTTTTTAACAACATAAGCTGGAACTTATTATAGCTCATCAGCTGTTCAATGAAATCAGCTGATCGTTACGAATATAAAACAACTAATCTTTTACTATACCTACCGTAAATAATATCCAAGCTAGGTTCACGTATTGATTTACTTAAAGCAAATAAAATATTTCTAAACATTACTTCAAACTAATTATAAATTCAGCAAAGATACCAGTTCATAAGTTTTGCCTCAATTTTTTTAAACAAAACATTTATAGTTAGCTTTGGCGAGAGTTATGAATAGAAAAAAGTCCGCTGAACGGAAATATGGAACGAACTATCAAACGAATTTCGTCTCTATTTCTGTCTCCTTCTTTTCTTCTCCTTTTCGATAACAGTAAACGAGTATTATATCAAAACGTTGATTTGATTTTGGTATTTTTTCTTAGTTGAAGAATATGTGCACGTTGTAACTGCTTTTTGTACATTCGAAATTAATATAAACGTTTATAATAATTGTTATTAATATTGTTAGTTTTTAACAACATAACCTGAAATTTTTTCTAGCCTATCAGGTGATCATTACGAATTAATATAAAACAGCTGATCGTTTACTATAACTACAGTAAATAATATCTAAGCTAGGTTCACTTATTTATTTATTTGCACAAAACAAGATATTTATAAACATATCTTCAAATTAATTATATATTCAGCAAAGATTTCATTCGATTTTTTTCAAATGTAAGATTTAAGTATCGAAGCAAAACGATATATCGCTAAAGTAATTCGGTTCGGAAGTCATAGTAATCCTTAATTTGACCAGTTTTCCGAAATCAATTCGTCGAATTTTCTTCAAAATTCAAACATACGGAATGTACAAACATACATGAATTAAGTCATGTCTGTCGAGGTTTCTTTTCCCTATTCGCTGCGACCAACCAAACAAACCATTTATTTGTTTAAAATTTGAAGAAAATCCGGTGAATTGAGAAATTTAAAAGCCATTAGCGTAGGTAATTCCAGCGGGATTTTTTTTAGCTAGGTAAATATCGACGCTCCGTTTGGTTACTTGAGTTGTGGACCCCGTCGGTCATTTTAATTTATTCCCGATTAAATTATTAACGATATATGTTATTTGTTAACTCCGCTATTTGTTAAGATAAAATTACATTTGATATCTCATTTTCAAGGTCTTGTATGTGTGAATGTTGTCAACGTTTTAAGTTTTCCTTTCAAAAATCTTTGTTCTATCTTTAAAAGAGAAGGTATACAAAATGTAAACGTACAGCCCTGCATACGATACCTTTAAGATGAGATAGGAAACATAATTTTATTAACAAATAGCGGAGTAATGGCCTACAGGAGCACTTCTCAAGGTTATAGTCAATTTTTTAAAAAAATTTAGATTTTTATAAAAAAAATGTTTTTTAAAAACATAAGCCTAAATACTTTAAACATTTTATAGAATATCTTGAGTTAATAATCGTCATATATGATAGATTTGAGCGAAATCTACAGCCAATGTTTCGTTTTTTTTCTTATTTCAAAGCTTTCAATCTAACATTTAAAGAAAAAAGTATCCTTACAATTTTCGTTGTACGTTATCGTGAAATGTTTATCACTATCCTTGTAGCAGATTTTTTGAAAAAATCTTATTGTAAAGATTAACGGTGTTTCTTGATGAAAAAGAGCTTGAAATTTTATTTCCTTGAAAACTATAACATGGAATCATAGTTATACAGACGAATACAGATGGAGTTTTCAAGTTTACTTTGATTGATTTCAGTTTGTTAAGCGAGAATATGAGTATGTTGTGTAACCTGTACGAATAAATTTGTTTGCGATACATTTATAAGTTATGTTTAATTAAAAGCAAATCAGTTCCCAACTCAATTGCCTTCTTGTGATTTTTTTAAAAGCTTGAATTTTATATAGTCTGAGCTAACATTAGCCAAACTATGTCTCTTAAAACGCTAGTAGCTAACTGTACATATATTCATTTTAAAGCCTCATTAAACCAAAAAAAAAAAAAAAAAAAAAAAAAAACACTGTCTAGCTGACGTGATAAAAGCGAATTTTTAAAAGTCATTTTTTCTTCATGTTACCTTTTTTTAAATCCTGATTTCACCATAATAATCGGTATTAAAGTCTGCATATATTAGCACTTTAAATTTTTAAAATACATCGAAAATCGTAAAATGAATTTTGACCGCTGTCAAAAAAATTTCTTCATTTCAACGGATTGTGTTAGGCTAATTCAAAATGCTAATTTATGTAGCTTTTAACACCGATTAAGATGGTAAAATTGGATTTTTAAAATAATATAAGACAAGTTTCAGTTATTTACGAATTTGAAATGACAGCCATTTTGAAACTGATGAATGAATTCAGCTGATTTCGAAGCTATTTCCATAATCGATTTTTGTACCAAGTTTGCGTCCAGTCTTACCTCCTATAGCTCATTATTTCATAAGAAATTTAACATTCTAAGTATAAATCGATTAGGTATAATTTCAGAAATAAACTATATAAATTTAAAGAATTAACGTCAGAGTTTGTGCTTATCAGTTATTGGTATTATACATGTTTTAATGGTTCATTCTTTTTTTTTAATTTTAAATAGGCATTAAATGTTTTTAGTTTAGTTAATAGTTTGACAGTGATGGTCGACGACTCACCCCGTTTTAAAATCATTCAAGTAAACATCGTGCAGAATATGTTTCAATTGTCTTGTTTCCTCAAGCACACTTGATAATGTAGAATAGGTTTGGCGTAAAGTTGGCAGTGGTTTTTCATATGAAATGTAGGATGTTTCGGATGGTGTTTCTACTTTAGATTTTTTCTTTGACTTTAGAAAATTTATAATCGCTCTGAACAATGACAATAATCCATTCTTACTGGTTCTGTTATTCTCGTATTCAGACTCACGTCGTTGCTCTTCTAAATATGAACTGTAATATTTAAAAAGTTTAGTTGCATTATCGCCGTGATCTAACATCTCATCTGCAGAATCGTACTCGTTTTTAAATTCCGTTTCTGCTTCAATATAATTTTTTTTATCAGTAAAATTGAAATAAGGTTTTTCTCGAGATGAGTGCTTATCTTCACCGTCTTCATTACTGGCTCTTACCTCTAGTCTTGCATCTTTCTTATAACCACGACTGCCAATTGTTTCAATATGTTGTTTGTCCAATGTTGATTGTTTTAAATGATCACCGGCAGGTTTTGTTATATTAAACCTTACGTGTGTACTGTTACCACTGGGTTTTTTAATTTCTTGAAAGTCAATTCGTTTATCTTCTTTTCTATAACCTCCGTTACGATCAATTTTATTGACAACCTTTTTCTGATTAAATGGGTTAGTTTCATTAGTATTTTCGAAAACCACCAATCTACTGTTTCTTTTACTAAGAGTTGATTTTCTGCCTGGCGATTTTCCTGACTTTTCATTGTACTTTGATGCCGAAGTAAAAATATCGTTTCCAAAAGTTTTGCACGACTCCATCCATTTTCTGTTCTCCTGGTATGGAATATTTTTGTGAACGCATAATTCCGGAATAGAAACATCGTAATTCACAAAAGAACGATCTTTGAAGTCTGGAAGTCTTCCTTGTAGAGGTTGTAATTGTTTATCAATGTAAACCGGACTATGTGTTATTATTTTACTGAAAGTTCTTTTTCTGTTCTCCTGGTGTGGAATACTTTTATCAACGTATAAGTCCGGAATAGAAACATTATAACTCACAAAAGAACCGTTATCTTTGATTCTTAAGTCTGGAAGTCTTCCTTGTAGATGTTGTAATTGTTTATCAATATATACCGGACTATGTGTTATTATTTTACTGAAACTTCTTTTTCTGTTCTCCTGGTATGGAATATTTTTGTCAACGTATAAGTCCGGAATAGAAACATCATAACTCACAAAAGAACCGTTATCTTTGATTCTTAAGTCTGGAAGTCTTCCTTGTAGATGTTGTAATTGCTTATCAATATATACCGGACTATGTGTTTTACTGCAACTTCTTTTTCTGTTCTCCTGGTATGGAATATTTTCGTTATCGTTTAATTCCGCAATAGAAACATCGTAACTCACGAAAGAACTGTTATCTTTGATTCTTAAGTCTGGAAGTTTCCCTTGTAGATATTGTATTTTTTTGTCAATATATACTGGACTATTTTCGTCAACGTATAATTCCAAAATAGAAACGTAACTCACAAAAGAAACGTTATCTTTGATTGTTAAGTCTGGAAGTTTTCCCTGAAGGTGTTGTAACCTTTTATCAATAAATACCGACCTTCTGATTATTTTATCATAATTTCTTTTTCTCTTTTCTATGAGTGCAATATTACCATCAACGTATAATTCCGATGTAGAAATATCGTTACATAATACTGATAAATGGTCAATATATTCTTCTTTGGGTTTCAAGTTTGGAAGTTCCCCTTGTAGATGTTTTAATCGTTTATCAATATATTCCAAGCTTTGTGTTATTTTATCATAATTTTCTTGTTTCTTCTTTAGGTATGGCACATTTTTGTCTGAGTATAATTCAGCGCATGAAATGCAATGATTTATTTTATTAGTGTGTTTACTTTTCTTTTGAATCTTTTTAGCGCGAGTGGTATTTCCGTTAAAGGGTGATTTTGAACACAGTACCCGGTTAACTGACATATGATCGTAAGGTTGTTGTAATAAAGGCTCATTAGCATCTGAAGGCACTACGTCTGGTAGGTTTTCCTGCATACATTGCAATCGTTTATCAAAATAATCTGATTTTAGCGTTTTTTTACCCTGATTTAATAACGACCTTCTTTCACCGTTTTTTGTTTCTACTTCTGATGTAGTAGATAGCCTTGTGTCATTTTCTGCCAAGGTAGATACGTGTTTTTTAATTTTATCTTCTTTTGGAATTTCGAATAAAATAGTCGTTTCAACTTTTGTAAACACTTCTTTTCTGTTTTTTGACGTTACGAAGTTTGAAGTGGTTTCATAGCAGTGTTTCACGTATTTTGATTTTACTTTATGTTGTTTTTCTGTTATCAGTTTTTCTTCGTTTGTTTTATTCCTGTCGTAAATGTAAGAGACCTTCCTGTTTTGTTTGGACGTAATCAACTCGAAGTTGCTTAAACTGGTGGTGCCAGCAATATTAATCGTTGGATTTATCTCATCTTCTTCAGTGACACTGAAAATGGTCACCGTAGACTGGCTAGATCTACAATTTGGAATTCGAAAAGCCATTAAGCTTTGCTTTCTTTTCAAAGGATAGAATGTCACTCCACTCTCAGTTTCTTCTGTATAAGAACCGATATAACTTGCATCTTGGGATATGTCAACTAAATCTGTGTTTGAAATTGATAATGGCGTCCATTTGTTTGCTGTTTCAACATTTTCCATTTGTTCAGGCTTGTTTATTCTGTGTTTTCTGTTAGACAGTGCGTTATAATGTTTGGTATGGTCTTTTCTGTGGAATCCAGCTGGCTTTTCACTTTTTTTGTAAAAACCAAGTGACTCTCTATTTTCCTTGTGAGATCCAGCAGGCTCTTCACTTTTAATATGATGTCCAGGTGACTCTTGTTTGTAATTATTCATATTTTTGGATAGTATGTTTTACTTTTTACTTAGAATATTCCTTTCAGTTATTCATACGTAAATAGTTACATCATTCTGTATATTCTACAAGTTCTCACCATTATTTTATTTTTTCCAGTGTTATTAGAACCGACTAAATAGTAATGTTTAATAATTATCAAAATTATTGCTAAACCTTGAATCGTTTCGAAAACTTATTTCATGTTTTAACCACTGTATTGTCGAACATTTTTGTTTTCTATTTTTAATTGCATTCAAACGTTAACAGCGTATGTCCTGAAAATTAAAAAAAACTTAATTTTAAATGGAAATAACCAAAACATGATGTTGTTTTGCTGATATTGGAAGCGAGTTTCCAAAATGTAAGAAAATCTCTTAATATCAGGCAAACTAACATTTAAAAATGAGTTTTTTTGCAGATTACAATAAAAACACATTGGTAGCATTAAAATTTTAAAATAAGGTTTCACTACTGTAATCAGCATTAAAATCTGCACAAATTATTATTATTATTTTTTAAGTGACATTGATAATTATAAAATGAAAAGCGTACTGAACTCTGTTAAAGTTTATTTTCAATTAAATTAGAATTTTACAGATTTAATTTATGTTTGCATAATGATTGAATGAAAATTTTTAAAAACGTACAGAATTAAACAGTTTTTCAATAATCTGAATGACCGTTTTTTCTAAATGATCGCGATTTGTTCATCGAACCAGTGAAACATTTTACTGAAATCAATTTTTTAGCCATATTTGAATGAAATATTTATGATTACTGTATTCTAGTGGTTCAAAACTGGCGCTCGTTTTGTTATACAATAATGTTCCTGATGTGGATCATACCGTAATTTGCCTAATATGGATCATATCATAATGTTCCCGATGTGGGTTATATCATAACATTCCTGATATGCATCATACCATAATTTTCTTGATGTGCATCTTACCATAATATTCCTTATGTGGCACATACCATAATGTCCTGATGTGAATCGTACCATAATATTCCTGACGTGGATCATAACATAATATTCCTGATGTGGATCGTACCATAATATTCCTGATATAGATCATACCATAATATTTCTGATGTGGATCATACCATAACGTTCCTGATTTATATCATAACATAGTATTGCTGATGTGGATTATGCCATAATGTTCCTGATGTGAATCATTCCATAATGTTCCTGATGTGGATCATACTATAATGTTCATGATGTGAATATACCATACTGTTCCTGATGTGGGTAATGTTATAATGGTTCCTCTAATACATAAACAAACATGGTGGCTGTAATACATGGTGGCTTGTACATAAAAAAATCGCTAAAACATCGTATTTTTCAGAGGATAGGTTTAACGTCTCCCATTAATAAGTTCCATAGATACGTTTTCGTCTTGTTACATTAAGAAATTATGGACTTAAAAAGTAGACAAAGTTCCGTGATGTTATACTTCCTTGTGCATCCTGGCTCCTTTATGGTAAGGAAAGTCAGTGATTTGACGCATGATTTAACCTACGTTCTCAATATAAGAAGTGTACAGAAAGGATTGTTATTGTAAAAAAAATCGTCCTTGAAGTTTTTTCAGTTATTTATGAAACGTAAAACTGTTTTTTTACAAGTTTGCCCATATGTTTGTTAATATGTACACGCAACAGAAGACTAAAACTATTTTGAAGTCTAAGAAATTTTGAAATTTTTTTGGTAAAAACATTCTTAACCCCACTACAAATTGGTAAACCTCCATTGATTAAAAACAACTTGAAGATTTTTTAAACATATTTTAGTACAGTTTTCATGCAGTTTAGTTTAGCAGATTTTTATGTCTTTTGTCCGAAAAAAACAAACGAATAAAACAAACTGCTTAACCACTGCACCATATGCTTCGTGAAATGTATGTACTAAGCCTATTATAACTGCAGACAGTACAGGACTTAGGCTGAGTAATTTTTAGTCTTATTATAATCAACAGTCTTATATTATCAAACAACTTTTAGTATAAAATAATTCAAATTTTTGATATAACCGGACTTATCAGTTCATTATTATTTTCATGTAAAGTGTGTGTACGAGTGGTGTATAAAAAAATAAAATAAATATCTAGTAAAATGAATTTCTTTGCAAACCGATTTGAATTTCCGTAACTCATAATTTTATAATATTAATAATCTAAATATTTAAAAAAATATTTCTCATTAATCACTCAAGTTACAGTAGATGTGTTAGAACATTACAGAAGAACAAAGTTACTCGCAAAAGGCATTTAAATTCGTAATTTTGTGTCTATAAGTTTAAAAAATATTCCGGTTCGAAGTTGTCAATAAACATGTAAAATGGAATTCACTCAACAAAATATTATAGTGACATTTTGCTACAACTTTGGTTACGTAAGATCAGTTATTGAACTAGGTAAGCGGTGTCTCTGTTTCAACTCGACCGTTCGGCATTTGGTTTGTGCGTTTGTTACGCAATTTTGGCCAAACGCATAGACCGATTGTTTTGAAATTTGTTGAGTATCTTGTATAAGACCCAAATAACGTATGTGTAAGGTTCCCCCCCCCATTTACTTCTGTTTCAAATATCGGCCTCTGATTTAACGATAACGAGTGTACGCAATTTTCATACGCATTGGCCGATTGTTTTGAAATGTTTTATGAAGGTACCTTTTATAAAGCCCAAAATACGTATGTATAAGATTTTTTCAATTTACTTTCGTTTCATGAAGGTGGGCTCTGAATCAACGTTGAACGAGTAGTTGCTGGTTATTGCCTGTAATAGTGGCTGTACGGCAAAACGTAGCATAATTTTGACCTATTCGTGGGGAAAGAGCGTAAAATTTTCAATATAAAGTTTGATTCAGTAACATTTTTCGTAAATATTAAGATTACTGGTTAAATTGACCGAAAACGTTACGAACTCTCTTTATATTAATTAAGAATAAACTTCGAGGTCTACTGATCTTTAAACTACTAATGTGTAGTTTTTAAGAAAACAATTTTGTCAAATTGATTTATTTTCCGCAGTACTTTGGAATAATTTTTATTCAGAAAAATCCGTAAAACCGTTTCAACATTATGCGTTTTTCACAATTTTTAAAAATTGTAATTATTTTATCTCCATTGTTTGAATAACCAATCTTACCGTCTTAATTTGTATTAAATCTTATTTATTAATTCAAAATTTTTGAACTGACGTACGAAAATGAACACCTTAGTTGTGCAAAATCATTTTCGATGAATTTTTATTTTTTTAAAATACTTTCTTAAAAAGTATATAATTTTTAATTTGAAAATTATGGCAAAATAGTATATTTACTAAACGTTTAAAAAAATTTTAATAAACGGCTGATATTTCATTCTTAACAAAACTGTCTCATCTATTACAATTTTAAGAATTTGTTATCTATCAGTTAGACTACATCTTAATTATTGAAATAAAAACACCTTTGTATATTTAAGCAACTTTTCTATTGGAGTCTTGCCAACCAAGGTTTCACTAGTTAGAGTGACAATGACAGACTGACGTTAAACTAGCGTTATATAAACACTATATTTCAGTTTGTGTAGGTAATTATCCCCTTCTTCTAGTTCCTAGGCTTGTACAGTGGGTATTCGCAAATAGAAATATAATGTGTCAGTTTAACTTCCGTCTGTTAAATGGCCTTGACAAAGCTCTAACGAGTGAAACCTTGGTTGGCAAGACTTCAATGGAAAAGTTGTGGAAATATACAAAAGTGTTTTTATTTCATTAATATAATTGATGTTTACCAAGTACCAACGGTCTTAAGTATAAATAATTTATTCTTAATCAGTCAATTACTATATATTTGTCAATAAAGTATCACTACAATCAATTGTAATTACATTCACGCATGTTATTATTCTTTGTCAGATATCAGATCTTAGATTTGAAAACGACATTTTTCATTCTACATAACAAATTAAAAGACAAAGTAATAATAAAAACAATGCCACCATATATTTCGCTTTATGAAGTTTACAAGTTTTACTCAAGATTTTGTTTAACTTTAACAATTGCCAAAAATGTTTACTTTTAAACTTATAATTCGTTTCTTTTATAGTTGCATTGTATGTTTATTAGTATTTGTTTAATGTACCCTGCAGTTTTATACATTTTAAATGTTTTTAAATGCATCAAAGTGTATTTACGCTTTAATTTCATTGAACACAATTAAATCACTTTTATTCGTCGCAGTACTTTCGCCTTTCCTGTTTTTATTCTTCTTGTAACGTTTAATTATTTCCTCTCCTATATAACCTAACTGATCAAATATTATATCTTTTAGCCTCGGGTCGCAATACAAATTACACACCGCGTTGAGTCTACTTCCCTTGATGTTCAAAGCACATTTCAGATTTTTGTTTTCGTCTGTCGAAGGTTCCTTCGGCGGTATTGGTTTACGACTTACCATCGCCGTCCCGTACACTTCGAATTCTCCCGCTTGTATTGTTGGTAACTGCACATTCGCACTGAATGCTTTAGTTCTTATATCATTACCTTTTTTCCGGCATAGTTTGAATTTTCCGTCTGAGACATTGTCTAATTTTTCTTCTTTAGTTTTTTTCTCATCATTAACGAATGTATAGTAGATCTGAGTGCTGAGAATTTAGACTTTCTTTTCATATTGTCTTCTATATTTTCATTTTCTTCTTTATTTGTTTCTTCTTTTTCAGAAGGAGAGTCTTTCAGTAAAATGGCATCTTCAGTATTTTCCTTTCCTTTCAAATCACCAATAAATGATATCGTCTTCCTTTCATTTAAATCTTCTGTATCTCCAATAAGACTTAATCTTCCAGGTTTGCTTTGCAACGTTATAACGGACTCGGTCCTAATATCAACGAGGTTGCCAACTGGTGGTTCTGTTTCTTCACTTTCTTTAACGTCTGTCGGAGACTTTTTTTTGGAACCGAACATACAAACTACAGTTTCGGTCTTACCAATATTATATATCCTACTCTCTTTATTACAAACGTCTGGAATTTCGTTTTCCTGAGAAGTGTGCCCGTTGACCTCCACATTGCCGTTGCGTTCTGAATCGTCTGAATTCTCGATTTGTCCGAAAGAATTTGTTCCGTAAATTTCGCCAACAAACACCCATTGATCGTTTCTGACGATTTCAACGGGTTTATTGATTCCTTTACTGCGGCTGCTGCTGTAACTTATTGTTCGGTCAAGAACTTCCATTCCGTCTTTAAATTTTCCGCGATTTTCTTTTGATTTCAATACTTCGCTTGCCTCGTTATCATATTGGTTAATCATTTGTTTCACATTAGCAATATCGTTCTCTCGGTTTACAGTTTCGATGGCAACAGATTGACTGATAAACTTGGGTTCTTCAAAATAGTTTAGAGATGATTCGTGTGTTTCAGTGGCGTTCACAAAACATTTATGGTCTGAAAGATTTATTTTAGTGTTGTTAGGATTATTTGTAGGTCTTAAATTGTCTTGACTTTTTTTCGTACGGGAGGTATTTTCTTCAACATTTGTTATTTGTTTTGAAGATCTGTTATTCGGTCTCGCTAAATCATTGTTATTTGATTTGATATTTTCTTCACTTTTCTTCGGATGACTAACATTTTTGTCAAAATCTAAACCTAAAGTTTGATCAAATTTTCGACCGTTTATTTTATTGTCTTTACTTTTTTTCACTTTCATATTTCTGGCAAAGTGTGACCTTGAACGTTCGTCTGAATCTCCGTCATTCTCGTTGCCTTCATATTTAACCAAGTAATTCATGTTTTTGTCAAAGTACAAGTTTATACTGGAAATTAATTCTGGCTGTTGGCAATTTATTTTGTTTTCTTCGTTTATATTCAGATAATTCATGTTTTTATCAAAATACCTGTCCGTACTCGAAGTTAGATCCGAATAACGCTCTTCTGTTTCACTTTTCTTCAGATAAGTTTTACCGAAGTATTTATCCGAGCCTAAATCACTGTTACTTTTAATAGATAAATTATTGTATTTTAATAAAGAAACATCAGCTTTAGGTTCCACACATTTCTTTTGTTTATGAAAGTATTCTGAAATCTGTTTTTTTTTACCATAAGTTATCTGTTGTTTTTTCGTTTCCTTGTTAGTCTCACTATTAACCTTTGTACTTTTCGAAGGTATAGTTATTTCATAAACGTTGTAAAATTTCCCGCTTTCACTTTCGTCTCGTTTCGTAACCTGAACTGGTGACCGCCTTGCTCCTATCACGTTTATATTTATGCCGTCGTCTTCTTTTCCACGTTCCACAACTCTTCTCAGTCTCGGCGATCCAATTTGCCTTCGAATTTTTTTATTATCATTCATTTTTTTAGAGCAGTAACTAGAAGCCTTCTGTAACATGTTTATCAGAAAAAATATCAACATTTTTATTAACAGTTTTTGTGCAATTTGAACTGAGTGGTTGAAAAGAAACAAGTAACAATTTGAAGAAGAATAGTTTGAACCGATACCGCACTTAAAGGAAAATTTTAAATAATTTTAAGGTAGAAGTAAGAAACATATAAATTTAAAAAAATAAACGATTTTGTTAGAAAACTGTTTTGAAAATCTTTTGAATTTAGTTTCTGATCAAAGCAGTGTTTTCACTTTAGTTTTAACAAAATTTTCATTACAGAATTTCTATTTAAAAAATTAAGTATTTGAATGGCCATTATGGTAAGATTCAGACCTGTTACCTTAAAATGAGCACGGATCCTGCTGTTGATCAGGTTTAAGGGCTCGTTAAATTTGTGTGTGTGTGTGTGTGTGTGTGTGTGTGTGTGTTTTTAGGACACTGTGTTAGCAATTTTGATTCAAACGGCACAAAAATCGATTATGATAACAGCTTGGACAAATTCGTTACCAGCAAAATTTGTTAACAACCGCCATTTTGAAACGAAAGTGAATGGGAAAAAGCCTTGCACATACTTCCTTCGGGCTAGGTTACAAAGTACCTACAAGCAAATTACCTACAATTAAAGTATCATATTTTAAAACAATCGGTCAATCCGTTTGGCCAAACTGCGTAACAAACACAAATCAAAATGGTCAGTTGAAACAGAGACCCTCGGTCAATAAATTATATTTGTTAAATTAGTTTTTTTTAAATAGTACGGTCAGACAGCGAAAAAGGGTTGAACTTGAACTAGCCAACACTGGGAGCTTAGGGCAGCCAGTTATTGAGGTAGAAGAAGTGATTATCTAACTTTTCTCGCTTTGTCAGTTGCTTACGTGGCCACCCGCCTGATTTGGTGCTCGCCTGATATGGATCTAAGTAATATATTTTTTTAATGTTTGAACTCTAACGCTGAGCCCTTGTTTTATACTAGCTAAACTAACATAAAGTATAGATATTAAGAACAAAATAAATACATAAAATAAAAACAAGTAAATAAATTTAATTTGTGTATGACCTTACCGTAGTGTTCAGTGTTAAAATCTGCATATACTAGTAGTTCAAAGAACATTAGAACTCGCAGTATATTCTTAACCAATAGATCTACGACAGCGCTCTGTCTTTTTTCGCCAATATAACCGGTAACCGTAATTTTAGGAAAAAAGTTACTGAACCAACTTTATTGGAAATTTTATGCTCTTTTTCAATGAAGCAGGTAAAATTATGGTAGTCTTGCCGTTCAGCCAGTATTATAGGAAACATTCAGCAGTTACACTCGTCATCGTTAAACTAGAGGAAGCCATCTTGAAACGGAAGGGAAGAGGAAATCTTAGACGCACTTTGTTCGGGATTTATATGAGGTATCTTCGTACCGAATTTGAAAACAACCGGTCAATGCATTCGGCCAAAATTGCGTAAGTAACAAACAAAAAACAAAAACACAAACCAAATGCCGAACTGTCGAGTTTAAAAAAAACTTTGCTCAGTCAATTAGTATTTTAAATTTTTCACATGGAAAAATTTTGAATGATGCAGATTTTAAACGTGATTATGATGGTAAAATGAGATTAAAAAATGAGTAATTTAAAAAGTTATGAAAATGTTTGTTCCTCCATTTTGAAACGAATGAATGGAATTTTTAGCTAACAAACTTGTCCAGCTATTACCACAGTTCATGTTTATCTCAAGTTTGAGTCAAATTGGTTCAAAACTGCGACACATACACACACAAACAAACAAACAAATAAAAAAAAAAAAAAAAAACACCGACACATATCTGCGCCTTACCATGATTGTCTATTAACTAATTTTCCAATGGAAATTATGTAATAATTCAGAGTTTTCTTCTGATTGTAAATATTTTTGGTAATAAGTTGCAATTTTGTTTTTTTCAGTGTAAGGGATTATAAGTAACGATTTAAGAGCTGTTTAATATATAATTGTCCCAAATCAAGGTTACTGTTATCAAATCATTTGAAAGATATTATCGAAACTAATGAATTACAGAAAAAATGCAGAATGTTGTCTTTATTGATTATGAATTTTGAAATATATCGACAACTAATATACATATTATAATGTATAAGGACCTAAAACACTGCTACAACAAGCCACATAGAATGAGATCTCATTCAAAATTTTCCAAAAACTACAAAGGAGGCAAAAAACAATAAGCCTTTACTTGTGAAAACACATTTGTTTGTCTTTCATTACATCAATTGTTGTATGTGTACTACAGCTGATTATTTTCATGCGGTTAGCCGAGCTACACCTGATTTTAATCATGTGTTTAGCAGAGCAAGAGCTGACCGCATTAGGATGAAACACTATGAAAACAAAATATTAAATATAAGTTCAGAATAGTGGAAAATCACCAGACAAACCCTTTATGATCAATTCAGTGCGTCTTGAAATATTTTTATCTTGATTAGTACGTCATAAGCATTGTTTAAATTTTTTATAATCTTTTGTGAAAATAGTGATTCCTTGTAATAGCACAAACATTTTGATTCAAATATATTTGATGTGTGGGCTATTTAGTTGACATAAAGTAAGCATAAATTTCATTAAGACATCAGGCCTATATGGAAAAAAGAACCAATCAGCAAAAAACGCGGTAAATTATGTCAGGTGCAGCCAATAAAAACGCAGAAAGTAAAAAAAAAATAAACCAGTGAAAAATAATGAAATTTACAATAAAGGATTAAGGCAACAATTGTTAGTAACGTTGGAACCTTAAGGTAGTTTAGACGTGTTGAGAATAATCAAGTGAAATCGAAATTAAATTATAACCGGAAACGTAAAATAATTTAATAAATAAGGAGAAAACAGAAATACGAATATTAGTGAATCAATTTGTCAAGAAAAATACAATCAAGCATACCAATAACTATAACATTGAAGGTTATGAGGTAACGTTTTTATAGACATTTTTTTAACATTTCGGAAGATTTTATATTTTATTTCAATAAAAAAAATATTTCACAAAATTAACTTAAGAACAAAATTCAACATTACGCATATATCAGTATTTATTATAAACAATCTGAACTACGTAGCCTGCACGATCACCCCGCCTGAGATCAGTAAATACCGTATGAATAAAATTAATACAACATTTTATTAGCTATTAATTTAGAATTTCGATGAAAAAAATAAACAATAATTGATGTAATCGAGTCAAAAAAGTTTATTTTTATTTAATATGTTTCAGTCAAATTGCGTAATTTTCAATTACTAGACATTGTAAATGTTTCTTTTTTTAAATAGTATTCTGACATAAAATCTTTAATTTTGTTGTTACTGTTTGTGTATTTTTCATTTACACGTAACAACTATGAATTTATTACCATTGATTTCGTGGTTATCAAATTAATGGACTTCGTGCCGCCGTTATCCTTTCGCCTGTAACTTTGGCAATAACACAGTTCGATAAAATACTAACAAATTTAAATGTAGTTATATTTTTTTACAAAAAGTTACATTTTTAAGTTTTTCTCGCTTAAATATTTTAAAAGGACGCCATTTTGAAACGGAACATTTGATCGAGTTCGTTATTTTTCACCTAATAATACCTAGCGCCCAGTTTAATTTCAAACAATATTACCAATATGAAGATATAAATTATGTATAAAAAGAAAAATGGTGGATAACTGGAAAATATGTCATTGAATATTTTTAGTTTGTATAGTATAGTTGCAAGTAATTTAGTTGTCAACCAAACCAGTGTGGTTAACCCTTATTGAAAATCAACTTAAATTTTGAAAGTAAACATAATTTTAAATTTGAAAACGCAGACGTTTTAACGGTGAAAAATGGGTCATTACTAGATCCCAAGCTGGGAACGGTAGGTGTTATTAACTCTCTACAAGTAATCACCCTACATCCGGTGTTGCCTTGAACGGACTTCAGTAAGTTGTTTACTGTTGTCTTGAACACCCTTGTGGTACGGATTTATTAGTTATTATACAGTTTTTCCGTTTTCTTGGTGACTAGTATATCCCGGATCACATGTAAGTCTACTTTTATTTCGGTTTGACCATTCAGGGAATCTGTATTGAGTATTTATACATAATTTTAGAGTTTCATCATAAGCATCTAGGCTTTTGTTCTCGTTGTATGTTTAAGTTTAATTAAAGACATTTGATAAAGATATTGTATCTACTCTCGGAATGTCTTGTATTGTTTTTATATAGACAAATGATGGAATGTCCGAATAAACAGTAATAATAACTTAATTTCACAATTTCTACTCAATGTGTTCTACCAAATTACGAAAGACAACTGAAGAAATTGATGTTTTGAAAGGTTTTGAAGTAAAGTGTAGTTCTTATTTTAACATTATCCGGAATTACATTCCAAATGATGTTAAAGTAGGTAGATTTTCAAGATTTTGGATTGAAACTGAAACACGATGCACACGTTTTCCGTAAGTTAGCTTTTGCTGGAAGGATATTCACTCGAGAGATGGACGTTTCTCTTTAGCTAGACTCTCTTGTGATAGGAATATGTTGTAGAAAGTCATAGGACAGCGAACTTTTAAAAATTGGCATGGTAAACAATTATAAAGGCCCCGCAGATATTGCTGTTAGAAATCGTGAGGAATGATATGTTAAAAGAACTAACGAGGGTTCAAGAAACATTAAGGGAACGTCGAACAGCTAACCATTTTATTATGCGGTTGTAAAAAGTGATAAATACTTTTATATTGTAAAAAACGTCAAAAAAATATATTCTCCAAGAGAATACACCTTGGAAAAATTATAATAAATTACTGTAGAAATGTAGTTTGCCTGATCTTAAGAGTAGCACAAGGTATATATTTATTAACAAAAGTAACTCTTGTATTTATAAATTTATTAATCCATTCAAGAGAAACAATTTTCTCGGTTGTTAACACAAATCAACATAGTTTTCCTCCGCATGTTCGAAACTCTCCTACTCATTCACATCGAACGTGATGTTTCCCCTTATAGAGATTGTTAAATCTTGCTTCCCCAGCTTGGTTTTGATCACATCTTGCTTCTCCGACGTTCGGAACGTAGGTCTGATACACATGGTGTAGTGCTTCTTGCTTCGCGATCCACTGACTTGCTCCCGTTTAAACGGCGTCGGTGGATTCATTCTTTGCGCGAACACCGCCACCGGTTGTTGGGCAGGAACGTCCGTTGGTACACGATAATGGGCGCTGTCACGAAACCTTGTGGTGAGATCGGTATACGAAGACAATTTCAGCTTGGACGCACTCTGGCGGAAGTAAGGAACAACGGGTGTCTCTTCTTTGTCGTACTTCAACTCCTCATTGTGTTTTGGGTTTTTACGAGAAATATAATCGTTATTTCCATTAGCATCTCGTCTGTTTCTTTGTGGTTTAGGGGCGGTTTCACTTTTGAACTTGTGATGATCTCTCGCTTCATAATCATATCTATTTCTCTTTCTTCCACGATCGTTTCCGTCGTCAACGTTCGAGTTTATCATTTCGTTTTGACTTTCGTGTTTGTTTATTGTTGGTACATACGGTTTACAGAGATAATATGTGTCATGATCCTTAGATAAGCCTTCGTTTAAACTATCTTCTTGGTGTCCTCCGTTGTATTTTCCTTGAATGTAATACTTTTGATCATTGTTGGTGAGGATTACAGTTGGTCTCCTTCTGAGTTCAATTTTTCGATTATATTCTTCTTCCTGTATGAAAGTTAGGCTTTACTTTTTTTAATTGTAAATACTTTTTACTCTCACTATAACACTTACTGTACAGTATGGATGGAATGCAGTATATATGGAAGGTATGGTGATAGAGAAAATGTCAATTTTGAGATTTTGTGATATATATATATATATATATATATATATATATATATATTTAATTTTCAGATGCCTTGTGCACTTCGCTCGAGATTAAGACTAGTTTAAATAGAATGTAATTATTTTTCGGGGCCACGTTTTTATTCTCAGTTTTACAAAGATAGCGTACAACGATTTTGATAAAACATTTTTTACGTGTAGTCCTTAGACGGTGGAAAAAACATATTAGTCGTTAACGTCTGATTATAGTAAATGGTTATAAATCAAAAACTAAAAGAAAGAAATTTGATACGAACAGAATAAATATCAAACTAATCTAATTAATTTACCCTGGTGTACATTTCGTCAATATTTTCAGTGGGATACCAAAAAGAAGTAACCGTAATGTTGTAAATCAGGTCAGGGTAAACAAAATTTTTAATAAAAATGAAATTTTGATTTCGGAAGTCAATTATAAAAACCGAAAGTAAACCGACGCCGTTGTCGTGTTTTTAAAAATCTACCTTCGAACTATGTTTTTTTTAATTTAAAAATTTACTTCATTTATATATGTGATCAATTATTTCAAAAAAAAAAAAAAAATGCAATGAAAGTGTTTCAAGAACTTGCACTTTTTTGTCCATATTTTTTTTTCTTTAGATGAGGACTGCATTTGAGCAAAATGTTGGCAGTATGGTTCAAAACAATATTTTGATAGTTTCAAATGGTTTTTTGACCAAAAAGGGGCTTTACCAGCTACGCACGTACACACTTTACCTAAATCTGCCGTAGGATATTGTTGAACAAATATCCAAGTCAGATCTTCTTTTTAGATCCATCAAAATCTCAAAAGATTATTTATTTTCACTATAAACATATTTCCCACTTACTATATAATTATTTCGAATGATGAAAAAAGTAAAAAAAGCATTTGTAATACATAACATTACATGTACATTAATCAGTATATTAATCAGTACAATTAATACTTTAATCAGTATATTGTAGCATATATATATATATATATATATATATATATATATATATATATATATATATATATATATATATATTGTATACTGTATATTGCAGTATGAGACAAGTTATATTTAGTTACAAAGTTTTATATAACAAAATAATCTCGGAACACGCAGCTGTCTCGCTGTAGGATGGAAAAGAATTTACTGACAACATTATAACAGTAAACAAACATTTCAAATTGGCAGAAAACTTGATTTTTTAAAAGTTTCAGCAAGTTTTTACTTGTCAAAATACGCCCAGTTGTATTAAAATTACTACCATTCAACATCTGTAAAAACAACGTTATTTCATGCGTATTTTACAAAATTTTATTTCACCATCGTAATCATCGTTAAAATCTGCACAAATAAGTTAGCATTTTTAAGTTATAATTTTCATTTTTTACAAAAAAATGTATAGTTTTGCTGAAAAGCTTTTTTATAAAATTTTTGGAAAGTGGTGTATATAACACATTTGATGATGTTCTGTATTTGTACGGAAAACCTTAAAACGTGATCAGTTTAAAGTCATTGGGCACATTTCATATTGCCCTTTCATATCCGAGTCTGTCTTACTATAATGGTTGTTCCGAAAATTAATTTTAAAAAAAACCGTAATTTAAACTCGAGTTGTGTCTATTATTTAAAACACACAAGTGGAGGAAATTGGTGTTGTACCTAACCAAATGAATATAAACGTACTAAAATGATAACCCTTATGTGAGATGTGAGCGCTCGCTGCTGGTGGCATCTTGCGGCAAAGTGTTCAACTACAGTTAAGTAGGTAATAGTACTGTCTATTTCCTCAAACGACTTCCCCTTGCCTTTGCAGTAGCATTCTTAGCAGCAAGTAGTCGAATTACTTCTACTTTAGGCTCTTATAGCAAGCACGCTTTTTATAGCGGTGGCTGTATTTTTAGCCCGTTTATAATCGATAACGTAAGCCCATGGAACCCACAAACAGTGAATCAAAGCTGACTGTGGGGACGCTTGGTGTACCAAATCAACCTGCAAAAGAACAAACTGAGAAGAGAGAAAGGCGGTAACAAAGGGGCTTCTAATAAAATCTGGAAACTGAAGACCTCCGAGGAATAGTAGGGATGAGAAACACAATCCTTATAGGGCTGCGATGAAAGGGCTGACGGGAACCTATTCTAAGACTCGAGAGATTTCAACCATGGAAATACTAACGTATCTTCCAGAATTGAATTGAATATCTCCCACAAGTTATTTAAAGAAGATGCTATAGGTGATAATAAGGAAGCTGAGTAAAGGAAAATTCAGAAGAGCCATTACACTCATTAAGGGGCACTGTAGTTTGAAGGTAAATCTGAACATGGTAAAAATTTAAAAAAGAAACGTGACAGAAATTTATCATTGTAAGGCTTTTGGCAGCAGGAAGAGAAGGGTGTTTCGCTTTCAAGATCCTGAGGACCTCTAGCTGAATGAGCTAGTCAAACTGTTAAAACTCATTGATGGAAACGATCCACTGAATCAGTGCCTAAGGGACTTAGGCCGCTCGGCCACCAGAGGAGCGGAGCTGCACTGAGCTGAGCCGAATGAAGTGGAATTAAGGTGAACGGCAAACGGAAGTTCAGTCAGTTTAAAGAACGCTTTTGTATCTTTTAAATCTAAACATTAAGGCCTACTCTAAGGATTATAGGAAATTACTGTGTTTAAAAACAGTAACCTATGCAACGGTAACCTTTGCAACGAGAAATAATAAGTTTGAAGGAGTGGTCAGCGTGGTGGGGGGAGCGTAGTCAGCTTCAAAACCGACCGAGTCAAAGCGACGCGGAAGGGAACCTAACAACGCAGCTTGACTCCGCTCAGCTCCGTTACGCTTTCAGTGATCACAGTTACATTTAAAACAACATGTTCGGTTTTGATTGCGTAGTCCGCTCCCCCTTTGGTGGCCACCTGGCCTTAATTGTACAATAGATATTTTAGTTACTGTGCAGAGGTTGTCAAATCCCATAAGCACTAACTATCTAATCTAAGGTAAAGGCGTGTAGGTTGAGGTAAAGCGGGATAACCCGCGGTTTACTTTTTCTTAAAAAAACTAGTAAAAGTAATTAAGAATAAATGACTGTTTCTTACCTTGTGGTTAGCTTCATATTTCGGTCTGTTTGCCCTTGCGCTGAGTACTTCCGTGTCCCAATAGTCCGCCTTATTTTGTGGTGAAGCGCTGAAATAAGGCGCTTCAGTTACAAATTCAATCTGGTGTGCTAGTGAACAGTTTAAGCCTTTTTAAAATAAGGGTCAGCGACACCTACCGGACTTTTTTTTCCTATTGTTTTTTACGTGAATAAAAAATTTTAGAGTTATAGTTTGTAATCGCGTCCCACCTTGTATACAATTGAAAGAGAAAGAGAGTTTATTGTAAAATTAATCAAGAAATACAAAATCTCACCGATAATTAACGAGTTTTACCGAACGTTTCCGTACCCGTGTTTCCTTCTATACTGACGCGAAAATAAGTCGCTTCAAAATTACAATGGACCAGGTGAATGTTGAAGCGGTGACGTCCGACTTTCGAAAATCCAATTTTAAAGATTTGTCATAGTCCGCAGGCTTCAATAAGAATAGTTTTAGATAAGCAGTCCTTAGACACACCCCTACAATCTGAATTTTATCGAAATCGGCTGATTCGTTTAGTCTCCAACGATTTGCCCAAACATGCGAACAAACATCAAAGTTAACCATTTTAGTACCCAGACATCGTGAAAACAGATGTTTAATAGTAAATATCCCCTAACCGTTTTTTTACAATCACGTTATCATTTAGATTCCTACTTGTTGACTTAAATTCTAGTCGGCTGTTTAAGTGTTTCTTATTTATCAGACAGTGTTTACTACAAATAGCCCAAAACGTAATGGCGAGTTTCCACCTAAAAGTCAGTTTAAAAGTTAGTATCTCCCGTAAGTTAGTATTTCCCACTAGTTAGTATTTTCCACAAATTAATTTCTCCTAAAAGTTAATTTCTCATACAAGTTAGTAACTCCTACAAGCTAGTAACTCCTACAAGTTAGTATCTCCCACAAGTTAGTATATCCCAGAAGTTAATATCTCTCTCAAGTTAGTACCTCAAAGAAGTTAGTAACTCCCACAATTTAGTATTTCCTACAAGATAGTATGCAAGTTACTATCTTCCACAAGTAAGTATCGCCTACAGTTTAATATCTACCACAAGTTAATATTTTCTAAAAGTAACTCTTACAAATTAATATCTCCTAAAAGAAAGTATTTCTCGAAAATTACTACCTCCTGCAAGTTAGTATCGCCTACAGTTTAGTATCTACCAAAAGTTAGTATCTCCCACAAGTTAGTAGTATCTCAAGCAAGTAAGTATCTCCCACAAGTTAGTAGTATCTCAAGCAAGTAAGTATCTCCCACAAGTTAGTAGTATCGCAAGCAAGTAAGTATCTCCCACAAGTTAGTATCTCTCTTAAGTTAGTATTTCCTACAAGTTAATAAATCCTACAAATTATTATCTCCTACAATTTAGTAAATCCTACAAATTAGTACCTCCCACAAGTTAGTAGCTCTTACAAGTTAGTATCTCCTACAAATTAGTATCTACCATTCCATTATACCGTGGAGGAACCGTGAGTAGACTACGCAGAATTTATAAATACCCAGCAGATCTATGATTATGACGGACGAGTCTCAGTGAGCCTTCACCAGACGTTTCTGCAGCGTGTCTCCAATTCTTAACAGCGGACAGAACCATTCCAGTCACACTATCATGATGTCCCTACCTCTTCACCTTTTTCTAACCAATCCATCTTTAAAAAGTTTCTTTTTTATCTTTTTAAAAAAATTCTAATCCATTACTTGCTTATTTAACTTCTAGAAACCAACCTTTTGGTAAGAAATATTATACTGCATTGCCCATCAGGTTTAATCAAACTAAATATTAATAGACAAATCCTTCTTTAGATAACCACAACTAGCGAATTTCCATTGAAAACAAGATATCGGAGCTGCCATTGATGTGAAACACCAGAAACACATGAAAAATACCCCATGACACGTTTTTGAGGTGGTTGGGTATGTTTTTCGTAATATAAAAAATAAATGTATATTTAGCCCAATTGATTCAACCACAGTACAAACATTTACTTTGTTAATAGCTTAAACGTGACCCGAAAACACTGTTCAAACGTTTCAAATTAACGGCCATTTAAAATAATTTGAAAATTTTCTTTTTACGGAAAAACCGTTTTTAAAGCTCGGAAAGCACTTTTGAAAGACGTGAGTAATCCAGTGCATATAAAATCCATACAATACAAATAAATTGTGTGAAATTATTACACAAACTTCCAGAAAGTAAGTGACTCTGTTTCGAAATCTTTAGAAAAAATCTCTAAATTTATCACAATCGATTAATTGCATTCTGTTTAAATTTGTTTCACATAAGTTTATGAATCATTGTAACTGAATTCAATGTAGCACATTTACAATTAAAAAAATATTGTTAGAGATTAAAACGAAAAACAACAAAATAAACACACCGTATTTAGGTATTTAGTTTGACAAACAAAAGGATTTAGTTTTTTCCCGATTTACTCGCAAACTTTAAAATTCTGTACATTTAATTGAATTTCGAATCTTTAAGACCAAGTTTTGATCAAAATAGGATAAACTGATTTTGAGAAATTAGGCTAAATTTTAAAGTTTTTTTACAACTCCTAAACCGTACTTTTAGGATTTATTAATCATTCATTTGTATTTATAGACTACTATAAGAGCAAAATTTTATCAAAATCATTACGCTTATTTTTGAAAAAAGTTTTTGAAGGTTTTTTTGTACGAAAAGAGCTTCAATTTTTATGTTTTGAAAAATTAAGTAGTCCGTAGGCACACTTGTATGTATATATATATATATATATATATATATATATATATATATATATATATATATATATATGGAAAAACTAGAACTACATGCAAACTTTCATAAAAATCGGTCAGTCAGTGCGCGCGCAGAAAGTTGTTAAAAGAAGTACTTCATATTACTTTATCTATAGTGAAAAAGTAAAATTAATGCGTTGACATGTATGGATTAACAAATGGCAGCTAATAAAGTAATGAAAATTTTAGGTTAGGATAACTTTAAGAAAAAAATGTAGTAAACTAATGAAAAATTTTATAATACGAGAAAGTACCTTTGTTGGTTGTGCCTGCCTTGTATCCAATAATTCTGTGCTGTCTGAGTTTGAAATATCGGAATGGTCCTGAAAATAGAAACATAATTAAAAAAAAAAAAAAAGTACGGTGTAGAATCTTTTATATATTATTCCTAGCATTAATACTTATTTTTAATTTTGTACACACTGCTGAGCTGTGAATCTTCATGTATTAATGAAATAGAGGTGCCCCTGTTAAGCTGAGCAACCCACTGGAAGGTGGGGTTGTGATCCAAGCGGGAAATTGGGTCAGTGAGGAGATTTGTGCTGGGGGCTGGGGTTTTCCTTAGTGTTCCAAATCATGAGCAATGGCTCAATGTACGGACAGTAATATCCCAGGTGGCAGACCAGGTAAACTGGAAAATCCACCCTCTAAAGAGGTCGGTCCCAAGAATTCTGGGAGGGAGCAACTATTGATTGATGACAATCCATTAAAAAAGATCACGCTAATGAATAGATAGCCAACTTCATCATCTGGCAGCAAAGATAAAAAACTGGATTCTGATTTGAAAAGGAAAATAAAGAGCTTTGAAAAAAGCTTGAAAACCTGGAATCAATAATCAAACAATTAAAACATGACATGCTTGAATTAAGAAATTAAAATGACATTCTTAGGAGAGACAATATGACAGACAATAGGACTGAAATCAACTGTTGTACAGAAAACATCGATCATCACACAGATGAAGAAGAATTAGCCAAGGAGATTATGTGGAAGTTAAACAAGTAAGACAAAAAAACAAAAAACGTAAAGCTTCTATATCACCTGATGCTTTACCACAACAACAAATAACTAAAGAAAGTGACAGAGTAACCGTAAACATACCATGCATAGAGAAAAGAAGCTCCACCACCTGTACATTTTATTGAAATAAAAAAATATGATAATCTTGTTGAGATGCTTGGCAAATCTGGAGTCAGTAGTTACAAGGTAACGCTTATGAGTAGAGTCCACAAAGTTAATGTAGCGACAGTCGATGATTATCGGAAATTAATGGATTATTTAAAAACAGGAGACTTTCAGTATTACACATACGAAGATAATAATAGTCGGCCAATAAAAGTTATGGCAAGGGGTGATGAGCAAGCTATTGCTGAACATTTAAAGAATAGACAATTTGCAATTAATGAAGTATTAAATATTAAAAAGAGAGAACGAGCAGGTAATGATGCATATTTAAGACCACTTTCTCTACTTATGCTAGTCTTCAATAAATAGAAGACATTAAAAAGATATATGAATGCTTCAACTGTGGAGAAGCACATCCTGCTAATTACCGTGGTTGTATGGTAGCCAAAATGGCCCAAAAGCACAAAAAATGATGGGGTTTTTACAGTCACATTCGCTTATGACACCGCTCTACTTGCTACTGGACATTCAACAGCTACTGACAAACTACAATTACGTATCAATAATGTTAATATATAGGCTAGAAAGTGGTGAATTAAACTGAATGAGAGTAATTCAACTCATGTCAACTTTATTGACAAGCATTATGTGTATCAGTCAGTAATAATAAACGGACAAATTGTTCTGCATACAAACGAAGCTAAATATTTAGGGATGACTCTGGATGCTAAACGACGTTGGAAGTCTCACCTGAAGAAAAAGCGCGAACAACTTGGAATGAAGTACAGACAAATGTATTGGATTATTGGAAGGAACTCTGAATTGTCTGTACATAATAAACTGCTTCTGTATAAGCAAGTCCTGAAACCCGTCTGGACCTACGGCATTCAATTGTGGGGATGTACGAAGAAAAGTAACATCAAAATAATATAAACATTTCAAATCAAAGCGCTTCGTAGTATTGTCGGAGCACCGCGGTATATCCGCAATGCAGATATCCATCGGGATTTGAAGGTGCCTTTAATGGCCGAAGAGGTAAAAAGGTATGCTGGAAAACATGCAGCCAGGCTCTATGAACATCAAAATGTAGAGGTGGTACATTTGGGCAACGTACCACAAATGAGGAGACTGAAGAGAAAGAAACCTGTTGACTTGGTGCAGGATTGATACACATGATTTAAGTGTAATTGCATTGTGAAGGGCGACTCTGGACGTTTTATCACCACACAGACAGTAGAAAGAAAAATATTGCTAGATAGTCTTAGACTAGTTGTAATTGTATGTAATAATAATAATAATAATAAAAAATGTATTAATGAAATCGGTTGAACCTGTGTTTCCGTTTTGCTGTCGATAAACGAGACATGATTTTTTCGTGACCACAAAAACTGTTCAAATTGGATTTTCGGCGGAAACAGTATAAAGCGAGAAATTTTCTGCGATAGTTTTAAAGTTGATTGTTAAAGTTCAGGTAGCAAATGCATTTCAGTGCAACATTGTAAATTTAACACTAGCGGATAAGATCAGTTCCCAACTGTAACTAGTTTAAACCCCCTCGAGTTTTGAGTGAATCAATATTTGCTGTAAGCTAAAACCAGACTAGTACTAGCTGAGTAAGTGCGGTGGGGTTCCAATCTTCTGCTTAAGTAGTGTGGGTAACACCATATGGTGGATTTATTTTTTGTCGAGGAAAGTAACGCAAGCTACTTACCCACGATTATATTTTAATCAGAACAAACAGTTTTGTATTTATAATCTTACTTCGCTGCGGTATTTTTCAGGCATTAAAAATGACAGCTGATTAATTTGAAAGTCTATTGAAAAACTACTAAAAGTTTATGTGTTTAGTGGATAAGCTTTTGTTATTATAAACAGATTATTGATTTTGTTCGAGTACTGCAATTTTGTGTGAAGTAACAGTGAGATTATTGAGCCAAAACACTAAATATCTAACAGACAACTGACATTTTACAGGATTCAGTGTTGACAAATGACAATTACCCAAGGACGGGTAATTAGATTATATACAAGAGGAACGGATTGTAAAACTCCAGGCACTGCGATCAACAAACCTATTGTAGCAACTAAACCTCTTAAGTTAGTTCAGCAGATTGGTGCGCTTAGTAAGTTCCAACAATCCACTGAACTAGTTCATCCTGCTGGAAATCCTTAGAGTCCTGGAAAACAAAAATTATTAATCTGCTGATAGCAAGAGCCTCACAGTCATGAATTATGTGTTCTTCAGTTTCTTTATCTTTACTGCATGACATGCACACGGTTTCTCCGTCGTACATACCTATCCTGTTCATACGCACCCTCAGTCTACAGTGCTCAGTAATGAGCCCCATGATTTTCCTGATTTGTGCTCTGCCACAGCCTCTCTAAATCCTCCATGAGGAACCTTACTCAAGAAGTGCTTACTATGGGAATCCCCATGAAGGATATCCCACTTTGCCTGGTGTTGCTTTTTAATAATACA
Organism: Callitettix versicolor; assembly: GCA_022606455.1. NCBI lineage: Eukaryota > Metazoa > Arthropoda > Insecta > Hemiptera > Cercopidae > Callitettix > Callitettix versicolor. The sequence goes on along the minus strand of CM040185.1, from coordinate 44,104,974 downwards.
CCTATTTAGAACAGACCAAAGCAACGATATAGAGATCGCTAAAACAGGCTCGATGCAGGTCTCAGTCCAGCCAGTCGGTCTGCCTCTTCATTAACCTCAAACCCCTTATGTGCCGAAATCCAGTGAAGAGTAAGTCGTTTTCGCAGGAACAGAGCAATGAGGTTCTCCAGACACTCCCAGAACAGCTTGGTCCGAATTATAGGACCCACAAGTGCTTTGATTGCTGTATGACTATCGATATAAATATAAATACGAGCCTTCTTGAAGGCCGTTTAAAATTCTTACGAACTTGGTCATTAATTCACATTATTTCACAGCTTTCTTTGCCGTTATTCTCAGGACCACTGCCTTTCTTGGTCCTAGGGTCAAAGTGTATAGAAAGCGTGTTGTTTGACCTTCTGAATAGTCCATCATTAGAATTGGGCATCTAATCTTTTATGTAATCCTAGCACTCCGCAAAGTTGAGGGTAGGCTCCACTATCCTGCAGCCTATATCCTGCTTTGTGTGGATCCTTCATGATATATTATAGGCCAATGGAGGGGACTCTAGAACGGTCTCCATAACTGCCGATGATGCGGTGTTTATGCGGTTATGGATAGGTAGGTTTATTTATTGTTTACTGCATAGGCCGGTTATGCATTATTCATGCATTTATTTTAATAATATTACGACATATAGGCTAGTTTTTATTTAGGTGCTTAACGAAACTCAACGATTGGAATTATTGCGAGAAAGTTATACACAATGTTTTCACAATACTTATGCAGACAAACAATAAAATACACCAATTTATAGGAAACACGCAAAGTCAATTTGTTTCTGTTTGAATTGGCAAAAGTCTCGTCGTACACGTTTCTTGTTAGAAAAGCCCAATGTTTTCCGTGCAACTTTTCCCGCCACGTCCCCAAAACTTTGTCCCCTGTTCAACGATATATCCTAATTCCACGGCACTTTCAAACTCACTAAAGCAGTTTTTTAGTTGGATAGGTCACGTTATTGGAGTCGACCGATGAAGACGGAAACTTTGCAACTTTTCCGACAAACAATAAATTCTCCTTTGACAAGTTTTAAAACAATTGTCTTGTCTTTTAACTTTCTTATATCTTACAAATGACCGTGTAAAACTGATGTATTACGAATTTTCATTGGTAAGCAATGAAATCAGCGCCTATCTTAACTTCTGAAATACTTTTTAAAGTTTTTTTAAAACGTAGGAGTATTCAGTGGTTTTTGGGTATAAGAACCAATTCATTAAAAAAAACTGGAAAAATGTTTAACACAAGTTTTAATAGCACTACACACCACACAGTTCAATTTAGCAAATTTTTCTCTATGTCTTTTGCATTGTTTTTTCTTTGCTTAACATCTATACTGTTAGACTAATGAAAACGAGGGATCATCAGCATTAATGGTAACGGAAAAGCAACGGGAGTAACTGAGGCTAGAACTAAGAACCTTTAGGTGATTAGTCAGGGACACAGCAGACTAAACAGTGCTTTAGCCACATCGACCATCAAGTCCCCAACAAACCATAAAATAAGATGAACTACTGAACTATTGCACTATACACTTTAATTGTACACGCTTCGTGAAATATACTAGGCAACTATAAAACAGATATACAAAGTCTTATTTAACTTTAAAAAACTTAAATATAACTTTTTTTCATAAAACGATTTCACGTGTCATAGTTTCTCTTCGTTTTTTTATTTTAATTACATCGTTCGAAAACACAGCAAATTAACATAGCTATTTTTTTTTTGTGTTCAACGAACAACATAAACTGAAGCCTATTATAGCCCGTCAGCTTTTCAATAAAATCAGCTGATCTTTACGAATTAATATAAAACAACTGATATTTTAATATAACTACCAAAATTAAATTAACAATTCATTTCATTTACTTAAATTGGTCAAATTTCTTCGCAGTTTCCGTAGTGTAGTGGTTATCGCGTGTGCTTCACACGCGCTATTCCCCGTTTCAATCCCATAGACATTTTTATTTATAATTAATTTTATATGAGACATACGACGCACAAAATATACTGTTATATATAAATATAAACATGTTCCTCGCATTACGTGTTATGCAAAATCCAACATCAAAACGAGCCCTAAAACATGATACATGTTTTAACTGTAATTAGTAAAATTTCAACCGCTGTTGTAATCGTACTCCTCACTCCAGTGTTATTATCACCCAAAGCGTGCGTGTGGTATATACAAAAATTAAATTGTATTTATTTTTGCAACCCAATTTGAACTACCCTAACTCATAAGATTATAATATGAATAATCTAAAGAAATATTTTAAAAATCTTAATTTCTCAATAAAGAAGATTCGCGATCATCCGAGGTAATTGAGATCTAGAGATTCCACTCGGATAATACAGAGTTTGTTTGTAAATGACGAAAAAACGAAAAAGTAAGTTTAATATTAAAAAAAACAGATTATACGCCAAAAACTAAACATAATTTTGTAACAAACTTGAATATAAATCAAAATCTGTACTGTATTTTATTTTAAAACAAAATTATTTTCTGAAAAGTCTTTATAGTTTTTCTGTGCTAACGTCTTGTCTCTCTTGGACGCGGCGATATTGCACCAACGCTGTGGAAACAGAAGATCGTGCGGTGAGGATTCCTCTTGCTGTTCAATTTAGGAAACGACTGATTTTAAGCCATCAGAATAAAAAATATTCTGAATTATCTCGTCAGTCGCTATGAGGGTTGTTATCATATCGGCAATTGAGGCGTCAGTAAGCTCCTAGATTACACCAATCATGAATGTCTTCATTATCACTTAAACATTCAACAGATAGTGCATTAGCTAGTTCGACTAGTTCGCTAACGGAGTTTTCATTGTCCTTTTTCGCCACATCTTTTTTTAGTTTCTTCGATGCAAAAACAGTTTTCTCCACAAATTTTGTATAGTCGAACATTTTACCCTAAAATACCAAATGTACCAAGCAAGGAAAAGAAACCTCTCTTATATTCCTAGAATCGGTATTGGCTGAAACTTGGAAAGTGCCAAAACAATGTTTAACGTAAAATTCGTACTTTGTGTGGTTGGTGGAAAATTACCATTTCTCAATAGCTAATCACATTTCACCCAACCAAACAGAACCACTGATATAGGCCTAATGTTTTGTAGTTTTTATTAATGACCCTGCTTCGGTTAATTCGGAGATTCGGTTGACCGGGACTCGGATAATCGAGGGTCTACTGTAATCACACAAGCAGATTTCCTAAAACACAATTAGAAGTATAAAGTTGACCTTAGGAGGCCGTAAAACTGAAAATTTTGCGTGTATGCTTAAATATTTCCCCCTGGACCACCCACACGATTAACTTGAGGATATGCCACATTACCTTCCTCTATCCTCACTGGTAGTGTTAAGTCCCCCCCAGTTCCAGTACTAATTAACAGTAAAATTATTCCATACAGAAATGAAGTTAAATATTTGGGAGTGAATTTTGATTCAAATCTGAACTGGAAGTCACATATTACAAAGAAAAGAAAGGAGCTTGAGACTAAGTTTAAGAATATGTATTGGCTATTTAGATATAAGCAAATATATTTATATATTTAGATGTATATGCAACTGGAAATTTTGCGTCTATGCTTAAACATTTTCCCTTGGACCAACATGCTATCCTTCACTGGTAGTGGTAGCCCGTCATTTGACCATCCTAGACACGCCTTTATCCCAGACAATGTTACAAGTCGTTTGAAACTTTCTGGTTGAAATTTAAGGGTTGGTGGTCGAGAATAGCAAGGGGGCTCTGCTGTCTTCGCATTTATTTCGTCCTGGCTGTTCCACTGTGTATCACGGGTGGCGCCGGCGCCGGCCGGTCCTGCTTTGCAGAGGAAGCGAGACACTGTCGGCAGGAAATTAAATTAAGTCAAGAAAGAAAACGAGCGCCGTTACCCCCTCCCTCCCCCGAAACAAATGACCTTGTTCCGAAGATACTTTAATTAAACAAATAACGAGGTACTGCAGTAAGCTGGCCTCGCAAATTTACATTACGGACAGCAACCTCACTTTTACTCTATCTACAGGACATTGCTTGTTTGTAGCAAATTTTCTTTAGAAAGTAAACTATTAGAACCGCCATTATGGTAAGAATCAAACTCGGAAACTTAAAACTAACCTATTGATCGCTTATTGAAAGGCACAGGCCTTTCTCAAGATATGTTCACAAACTTTTGCTAACATTTTGGTTTTTATTTGTCAGTAAGCGAAATTTCGAATAAAAGATATTTACGTTTAGAGTTACTTCTTTTAACAAACAAAAGGGTGCGAGTGTTTGTTTAACGTGTTTGCCCATATCTCGGGACATTTTTTTAAAATAACATTTTTTAATGTCCTTTTTGGTCGACAAAATTTCTCCGGTCGTTATTTGCTGCTGCATTGTAAAGCTGTTTCTATTTAAATAGACTATATAATCAGGAAAGTTTATAAGCACTATCCCATATATTAAAAACACAATAAAAACATAAATAGACTGCTCTACAACGAAAATTTTAAGAAATGTCTACAAAGCGGAAAACAATTTCCCTGACGTCTTGTAAGTAAGTAAGAAAGAAACTTATTTCACTAAAAGAAAAAACGTTGCAGCGAGTTATACTTTTAAAACCCGTTACCAGTAACAGATTTTCTCGTACGTCGACGTTATGGTTTTAAAAGCTGTTCAACAGTCGACAGATGGAAAGTGTATTGTTTTCCCTGAGAATTGCACTTTAACTTCGAGGTTTTTTTTAATATAGCCTATTTAACAACGATCCGTAGATGGACATATTTTATTACCTATTAGCTAATTTCCAATCGGAAACAAACTGTTGGAACAGCTATCACGGTAAGACCCAGAACCGTGGAAAAACTAAGATACATATAAGCTTGTATATTATATAATATAATGTTTTTAGTTTCAAAATTATTTCCTTATTGATAGAATATTTATGTTAGTATTAGAGTTTATTAGGACATTTACCATCATTTGTGTATATAAAACAATCAAGATGTTTCACATATATGGATCAACCCCCATTCTCAATTTTAAGAAAGGCCTAGCATAACTTCTAACATAACGTTCCTAAACATAAGGCCTAAGCATAACGTTCTTCTTTCATGTTTAGGTTTTAAGTTAGGCACTTAACAACGAGAGTTGATCCATATTCTCGAAACGTTGTATGTTGTTTTATGTAAACAAATGATGGAAAATTTCTGAATAAACTGTAATAATAATGATATTAAGTGTTATCATTCTAGCGTACGAAATTTTAGTCCAATTGTGAGATTCAAAATACCAATTTATACAAATTTTAACCGTGACTCTGATGGTGCAATAAGATTTTCAAAAGAGTTAAAAATTTAAAAAAGATGTGATATTGCTACTTTATCGAAACACACTTCTATCCGTCAGTGATTATTCTTTTCTGTAATAGTTGCGTGCCGCGATTATTTTGTTCCGCAACAGCCGGATGCCGCGATTGTTTTGTTCCGTAACAGCTGGATGCCGCGATTGTTTTGTTCCGTAACAGCTGGATGCCGCGATTGTTTTGTTCAGTAACAGCTGGATGCCGAGATTATTTTGTTCCGCAACAGCTGGATGCCGCGATTGTTTTGTTCCGTAACAGCTGGATGCCGCGATTGTTTTGTTCCGTAACAGCTGGATGCCGCGATTGTTTTGTTCCGTAACAGCTGGATGCCGCGATTGTTTTGTTCCGTAACAGCTGGATGCCGCGATTACTTTGTTCAGTAACAACTGGATGCCACGATTGTTTTGTTCTGCAACAGCTGGATGCCGCGATTACTTTGTTCCGTAACCGCTGCGTACCGCGATTATTTTGTTCCGTAACACCTGGATGCCATGATTGTTTTATACCGTAACAGCTGATGCCAGGATTATTTTGTTCCGTAACAGCTAGATGCCACGATTATTTTGTTCTGCAACAGCTGGATGCCGCGATTACTTTGTTCCGTAACCGCTGCGTACCGCGATTATTTTGTTCCGTAACACCTGGATGCCATGATTGTTTTGTTCCGTAACAGCTAGATGCCACGATTATTTTGTTCTGCAACAACTGGATGCCACGATTGTTTTGTTCTGCAACAGCTGGATGCCGCGATTACTTTGTTCCGTAACCGCTGCGTACCGCGATTATTTTGTTCCGTAACACCTGGATGCCATGATTGTTTTGTACCGTAACAGCTGATGCCAGGATTATTTTGTTCCGTAACAGCTGGATGCCACGATTATTTTGTTCTGCAACAGCTGGATGCCGCTATTACTTCGTTCCGTAACTTCTGGATGCCAGATTATTTTGTTCCGTAACTGCTTGATGCCACGATTGTTTTGTTCCGTAACAGATGGATGCCACGATTATTTTGTTTAGTGGATAGAATATATGTATATGTATGTATATATATATATATATATATATATATATATATATATATATATATATCGCGCGTGCGCACGCTCACGTACAAAATTTTGGTCCGAATTGATTCAAACTTTGCACAAAAATCGATTTCGGTAACAGTTTCGACGGGTCTGCTAAAGAGCAAAAGTCGTTCTACAGTTCTAAAATGGCGGTCATTTTAAATATTTTAATTAATTAATAACTTATTTGTGTAATTTGTTTTCTTTTTTAAAATTTGATTCAACTAAATTAATCAACGTTAAAACTGCAAAAACACTTCGAATTTTAAACGTACTTTGAAATAAGTAAATTTAATTTGACAGCGGTCAGGGTTATTTTTTTCGATGCAATTTGAAAGTTAAATTCGCTTTAAGCACATCAGGGAGACAACTGCCGCGATTATTTGGTTTTGTATTGTTAAATAAAATTTTGAATAGTGTTTAGCCTACTTTACTCTTTTCATTCTAAACGCAAAACAAATCTCGTTTAATTTGAAATTTTATGTAAAAATTTTGGTATTGATTTAATGTTCTTACATAACCCTTAAATCTAATACTTACCCGATTATTTTGTGTTAATTTTTTTTTCATATTAAATTTTAATAAACATTGTAAAAAGCATGAAAATTGTTGAAATGCAGTTTTAAGTAAACCACGAAAGTTAAGTGTTTAATAAAAAGCGAAAGAAAGTGAGCGAAAGTTTTTTTTATTTAATAACGCTTGCTCTGCAGAAATACCAAACTTTGTTACACAAAGGTTAATAAACAAAGTAGACTTACAGAGAGTTGCTTTTGTAATTTGGGAAATTCTTTCCCCTCGTTGGAACGCTAACATGTTATAGCTGTAAACAATGGATTTTTATTATCGCACTACTGACAGAATGTTGCAATATTTTGTTGAGTACATACATCTGCCTTTTCTAGCTTCAAAATTTTATATTTGTTGACGCGTTTCGGAATACTTCCGTTATCAATACTTTTACTGTAGTTTGTTTGAACTTTCATAGCGGAAAAAGATGATTTGAATATTTTAGTACTATGCATTACTATTTAACTTTAATAACATGATGAAGTAATATATTTGAATGCTTTACAATTTCAATCAATGACCGAGCGAAAAGAGATCTCTGTTGTAAATCGACAGTTCGGCTTTCGGTTTGTGTATTTGTTACGGAGTTTTGTCTAAACGCATTGACCGATTGTTTTGAAATTTGGTCAATTGTATAAGAAGGCTTCTTATACAATGCTCAAATAACTCAAGGTTGTTTTTTTTATTCACTTCAGTTTCAAGATGGCGGCCTTTGATTTAGCTAGAGTAGTTGTTGGATATTTTTTGTAATACTGGCTAAACGGCTCGTCCTATCAAAATTCTGAAGCTTCTTGGAAAAAGAGCGCAACAATTCCAATAATGTTGAGCCAGTAACATATTTTGTAAATATTACGGTTACCGGTTAAATTGGCGGAAAGGGTTGTGAACGCGTCAGAGCGCTGTCATAGAGCGATGGACAGACAATTAAAACATGTCGTGAGGTCTATTTTTCTTTTAACTACTAGAGTATAATGTTTTTGTTCTTTTTTTGGTGTTTAACGTCCGATTATTGTGCACACTTGGGCTAATGAAGACGATGGGATGATTTATAGCGTATGAAAATGCCAAGCCCTGGCCGGAAATCGAAACCGGGTCCTCAGGGTGAAAGTAGGTGAAACTAGGCCACCGAGGCGGCTAGATTATAATGTATAAACACGTACAATAATTCACTGTATAATGCTTTCGCGATATTTATACTTGATTTTATTTAAATGAGTATAGTTAAAATAGAAAAATTAAAACAATAAAATTGAAGTTAACAATTAATTATTCCTTTACTACTAAAAAAATATTTCTCTGCATGGATTTTAAAAACTTTTCTGAAAAAGATTAATAGAATCAATCCGTATGCTGGCCTTTATAAATTTTGATTTGTGGAATTCATTAGTATAGGTCCCTGCGAAAATTCAGTTTTATGCAAAAACAAAATGTAAAATTGCTCATGAGGAATTTCATAGAGACGCCTTTCGGGTAGTTTCGTTCCAGTGTTAGCTTTAAAATGCTAACTCTACTGACTCTGGATATCAAGCGAACTCCCAGTTTTAGCCTTATCTACGAATGTAAGCCTATGTATGCTTTGATCCTTATTATTCCCCTAGCTACGAAACGGCCGAAATAAACCGTCAGACCTCACAAAACTCTGAGTAACTGGCAAAAGTGAACCTGACGGCGAAAATAGCTTGTAAAGTAAGGAAACGTATCTAATCCAATGGAATATACAAGCAGTGAATCTCAGCACACTGTAAAGAAGTTAGGTGGAACTACCGAGATTAGATTAGATTAGATTAAAACCTACAGGAAGAAATAGTACAACCCCAGGCATTGAGATCGCCTGGGTCAGTACCTATTGTGTACCTAAACCTCTTAAAAATTCCTAGTTCAGCAGATTGATGCCCTCAATAAGTTCCAACAACCCACTGACTAGCTCACTCTGCTGAAGATCGCTAGGATCTTGGAGACAAAAAACCCCTAGCCTCCTACTTGTGAAAGCTTCACAATTATGAATTCGGTGACTTGCAGTTTCCTGCTCCTTCTTGCACAATCTATACACGGTTTCTCCGTGGTACATACCTATCTTGTTCATGTGTACTCTCAGGCCACAGTACTCAGTAATGAGCTCCGTGATCTTCCTGAGTTGTGCTGTGCCCAGGACATCTGCCTCCCCTTTAACCACTCCAAAAGGAAACTGGGAATGCCCATGAATGTTATTCCATTTTGCCTGGTGTTGATTAGTAATCCATTTATTAATAGCAGACCAACGACAAAGCCGGCTCAGGTTTGATGAACTCAGATGCAGATCCCAGTCCAGCCTGTCGGTCTGCCTGCGCATTACCCTCAACACCCTTGTGCCCTGGTTATATTCGTTACTTATTTACCACAATTATTTCGTTCCGTAACAGCTGGATGCCCCGATTACTTTGTTACGTAACAGCTGCATGCCACGACTATTTTGTTCTGTTTACCCGGTTACACAGGGACAGAGTATTGAGATTCTGCCGACACTCCCAGACGAGCGTGGACTGAATTGTAGGACCCGTAAGTCAATTCAAGGTAGCTTTTATTGCTGCCTGACTATCGGTATGAATATGAATGCCTTCTTGAAAGCCCTTTTCAAGTTCCCCCGAACACAGTCATTAATGGCCATCACTTCATCCTGGAATACTGTTACATACTGCCTCATGGTAATAACTTTCTTCAATCCGGGTCTCACGCCATAAACCCCAGCACAAGTGCCTGTCTCTGTCTAGGAGACATCCGTATACCGCACCAGGTCTCAGAGTTTCCTAACACACGATCTCCCCCCTGAAACGTCATCTTGACCTACCTAACCTGCAATGAAAGAAGTAAAAGATAAAGACTAACATCCCATATTAGTAAGGAAAACGTCAGGAGCAAAACAGCGCAAACTGAGATAAATCATAAAACAATAAATTTAAGGAATTAAAGGAACTAAACCGCTTATTACGGTAGTTAGCAGCTTCTTAATTTTCATTTTTCTTTTTAACTATAATTAAAAGTCAGTTTTTTTATTAACAATAAATTGCTTCGTATTTTTGCTTCAGTTAATAAATAGAAGACATTTAATATACTTTATTATTATTCTTGTATTATATTCTAATTATATTTCTCTTAGCTTAGGTAAGCACGTATTGACTGCAAATCAGTTATTACAATTAAATATTAAATACAACCCTCATTAGTTAATTGTAATATATCTAACAACAGTACAACGAAATTTTACAACTATTATATATTTTCAATTATGAAATCAAGCAATATTTTTTCAGCTACATTTTCATTATCAGCTACAGCCGCTTAGCTTGATGTGCTATGACTGCACCAAGTCGAAGAGTGCAGCATCTGCTGAACACTAGCTTTAATGTGGGTGTGGAGTCGATTTTCATGCTTCGTTGCTACTGCCTTGATTGCCTCAACAATCGTGCTCACTTTAAGGTCTCTGTGAATATTTTCATTGCCTATGTACCACGGCGCATTTACTATATACGAAGTATTTTGTTTTGAATAATTTCAATTTTCTTTATATTAATTCTCTTGGCGCATGCCAAAATTTGTAGTCCATAGCTTCAAAACGGCTTAAGGTCATGTATAAAAGTAATTTATTATAATTAATACTGCATTATATCGAAATAGCTAAGGCATATTCTTAAACTTAATCTCAAGCCCCTTCCTTTTCTTTGTAATGCGTGACTTCCAGTTCAGATTTGAATCCAAATTCATCCCCAAATATTCAACTTCATTTCTGTATGGAATAATTTTACTGTTTATTAGTACTGGTACTTTTTTCTCTTTTTTATAAGTAAAATTAATACGGGTTGACTTAGACTCGTTAAGTTTTATACGCTACCTTTCGGTCAACACATACTTTCATGATGGAAAGCAAGAATTAGAAGACTTCCCTGAAATCAAACCTTCGGGTTAAGAAATACAACCCTTACTTCTATGACGACGGGAAAATGAACTCTATTATTGGAAGGCTGTGAACCAGAAACGTTTATTGAATGAGGTTCGTCTAGGTGGATTTGAAGGGACATTAAGAACACTTTTTAGAGGGTAAAGAATCAGAAGATTACGGAGTATTGTAGTTTGAAAGTGTATCTGAACAATTTAGAAATTTATCTTGGAAAAACGTCGTGTAAACTGAGCAGGATGGATAACGATACTGCAGATCACGTAGTCTATGATTATAAAGAAGGTCCTAGACGATCAACCTACTTGATCTAAAGGTTTCAATCCTGTCAATCGCGCACGTTTCAATCAACCTTGTACACCTTCAATCAACCCTTCAATCTTCCGCTTAAAACTCAGTCTCAGTTGAGTTTCCGACTTGGATAGTGTCATCCGCTGACGCTTCAGACGTTTTCCCCTCTCAATCGTCTTGTGTTTTCGGTTGGAATTAGTTCTTGGAATATTTTTTTTAATTCATTAACTGTGAAGTCCGGTTTCAACGCCTTTAAAGCCCGCGCTATATTTTCTAAATTCCGCACTTTTTTATTCGGGTAAAGTAGTCTTTGCTTTTTACTTTCCGCAGCTCAGAGCAATCCCTGTATAACTCTACAATCAGGCTGATAAACTCATGCTCCAAACTTTCAGAATCACACTGATTTTCTGTGAATTTTTAAACTTTGAATTCAGTTTCCCATTTTGAGGGAGCGATGTGGCATCCATGACTGCCGGTGAGTGACTGATGCAATGCTTGATGAAAATTGGTCTAGCCGTTCAAGCATTCCCGTCAACCACGTAAGTCATTCAAACTTTCTATCAATTTCTGTCAACGCTTCGTTCAAGCGTATAAGGGGTTCCTAGCCGGTCATTCAATCGATTGACGCTAGATTTTGATCAAAATGATTGACCGTCTAGGGCCCAGTAGGAGGCGAAGGGTGTTCAATTTCCGGGACTCCAAAGACCTCCTGCTGAATGGGCTAATCAGTGGACTGCTTATTGGGGTATCAGTCTACGGAACTAATATCTAAGAGACTTAGTTGCACAATAGATGCTTTGATCGTGATGACAGAGACAATTAAACCCAGTGACCTTTAGTATCCAGTCAGTCAATTAATTATAGCTTATTCTTTGAATATTAACAGATCGGCTGTTTCTACAATCCGTTGTTAAAAAAAAATTGTGAAATATTTGATTACGGAAAAGATCATTTCAAGGTCGTACCACGACGGCCTCTTCAATAGCTCATTTTTCAATGGAAATTCATTAATTAGGTTTATTTAGGTTTTTATTCTGATCACTAAGATGAAATAATATTTTCGAAAACATTGACGATAAGAATTTTATCAATTTTACGGTGTTCAGGGTTTATTTCTATTATCTTATTAATATGTAGGTATTATCACGTTTTATTGCTGGTTGTGATGTTGTATTTTGCGTGATATGAGTGAACAAATTTATATTAGTATATGATATATTTTACGCGTCGCAAGTCTCATATTAAATTAATTATAATTAAAATTTCCTGTGTTTACGCATGAATCGAACAGGAGACCTTGCGCGTGTGAGGGGCACGTGATAACCACTACATTAGGAAGTCGTTTGACCGATATAAATATATGAAATGAATTGGTAATTTAATGTTGATAAATATTTGTTAGTAAAAGATCAGCTGTTTTATATTAATTCGAAACGATCAGCTGATTTTATTGAACAGCTGATAGGCAATAATAAGTTTCAGGTTATGTCGTGTAAAAACTACGTTAATTTGTCGTGTTTTCTAAACAAATTATCGTAATTAAAACAAAAAGGAAGAAAAAGCATGTGCGGAATTTTTATTTGGTTCAATAACAGAAATCGTTTTTTTAAATTTTTATGTTAATTACGAATAATTTTCACTATTACAACGTTCGTTTATGTATTATGATTTGGTTTTTTAACATATCGCTTCTTTCACATCAGCTGTTTAACTGCACAGTGCGATTTCCTGTCTGGAATCCAGCCTAAGTAGGCTACTGAGTGAGGAAATAAGGATTTTACGACTATTATTTCACAATTCATTTCCTAAGTTTAAGCGAACATTAATTTCCCATTAAGCATTTATGAATGGTTTCCAGGGACAAACATTTGACGACTGCGGAGAATACATCGACGCAAAACAAACAATGGCCTCCCATGAATGCCAACACACTGTTCCTATAGAAACTTAAAGCCATTCTATTGTTCGGCTGTTCCATAAGTGCATGATTTACAGGAGTTCGTCATAAGGTCACACCCTTTCAAAACAATAGCTATCTGTCCCACTGCATCTTGCAGGGTGAATGATGTTTCTTTTTCTTAACGTCCTTACTTTACGCCAGTTGCAGTATTGACGACGAGATACCGGCATTAAGGGAAAAGGTAAAGCTGACGACAGTAACTGCTTCCCCGAACCTATGACCTTGAGGCGTAATTTAGAGACACCGAATACTTATGGTTGTGTTACCATTGTGACCACTCCAAATCAGGAAGATCATGGGGTTTATTACAGGGCACTGAGGTCTGAGGGTGCACTTGAACAGGATAGGTATGTACAACGGAGAAACCGTGCATAGGCTGTGCAGAAAGGAAGAGGAAACTGCAGGTCACATTATTCATTATCGTGAGAGGCTCTTGCTAGTAAGAGGCAGGGGTTTTTGGATTGAAGATCCTAGGGATCTTCAGCAGAGTGAGCTAATCGGTGGGTTGTTTGGAACTTATTTAGGGCACTCATCTTCTGAATTAGGTATTTTTAAGAGGTTTAGTTGCACAATAAGTCAGTTTATCGCAATGCCTGGGGTTGTACGATCCGAAGGTATAGAGGAAGCTCTAGACTCAAATCTAATCCAATCTACCACTGTGACCACGTCGGTCCTGCAGGGTGATAATACTGTCTAGAGAAAAACCACTAACTCCGACAAATTACAGATACTACTGATTCACTTAAACATAAATCACCACTGACACAGAAAAATTCCAAATACCACTGACTTAAAACATTCAAAATTTTGAATACGCTCGTGCGCATGTATTAAAGATCTAAAAAGTGACCTTTAACCTTTTATTTTTATTATTTTACGGGTTACCTATTGCAGCATTACAGCTCCTGTTTTACCGCAACCTACTTTTCATGTCTTCGCAGCCAGAAGCGAAGACTCCTCGCACTATTAAGAACAGCAACAGCAAGGGATTTATTAACGGGATATGACAGTTTTAACACAGCAAATATTCGCTTTGTGAATAGCTATGTAGTATAAAAGCACACGTAAACTAAGCACTGAAAAATTTTGAAATGAAAAACTAAAAAATTAAAATTGAAATTTTATTTCAAATTTCGCACACAGGCGTGAGTTACCATAATCGAAATCAGAGCAAAAATCTTATAAACATATTTTGAGAAATTAAGCCGATATTCAAGAAATTTTGCTTTCGAATCGGATTTTTCAAAGAATAATCAAACGTGAAAACGTTTTTGCGTGAAATTTTGCACCATTTATAATATATTGAAACATTTGACATACAGAAAACGCACGAAATCCAAAAGGCTGTTGGGAAGTTTTAACAGTGGCAATCGATCAGTAATGACTTTGTAACAAAGGGAACGAGAGTTTGAAAGTCGTTGCCATTGTTCGCTACGCATTATCCGTCAAACTGAGAAACAACCGCAAACTGCTTCGGAAGTAGGGCCTAACTTTCAACTATCGATTTATTTATTGTCAAGTCTGGCCAAATGAAACTGTCATCAATGCTCAGGGCTCTAATTAATTACAGACTTTCGACTCGCGTTTTAAAAAAACATATTTCGTTTAAACAAAACTCGCAAGTAACATTAGTTTTAATACTTGGTTTTGCAACTAGTTTCAGAAAAAAAAAATTAGTTGAAATTGTTTCTTTATTAAAGTGTATCATGTTTTAGAGCTGGTTGTGGATTTTTCGCGTTGCTTGATGCGAGTTTACAAATTTATATTGGTAGTAAAAGATCAGTTGTTTTATATTAATTGGTAACGATCAGCTGATTTCATTGAACAGCTGATAGGCTATAATACGTTTTAGGTTATATTGTTAAAAAACAGCTATGTTATAGTAAAAGATCAATTCTTTTATATTAATTCGTATATAATATAAAAGATTTCATTGAAAAGCTGACAGGCTATAGCCTAATAAGTTTTAGGTTATGTTGTTAAAAACTAGATATATTAATTAGTCGTGTTTTTGAACAAATTATCGTAATTAAATAAAAAAGGACGAGAAAACATGATATACGTGATATTTACTTTTGGTTCAATAGCACAAATTAGTTTTTAGTGTGCCTGTACCGTGTATTTGTTTGTTTATTTTTGTTAAAATCTTTGTCATCTTTTATGAATATTCATACTGAATTTGTGTACCAAATTTAAAATAAAAGATTATATACGTACATCCGACAATACTTTTTTATTCAATTAAATGAAAGAACTTTGACGACTGTAAAAATTGATTTCTTTTATGAAAGTAAAATGGTACTTTTTTAATAAAAAAATACAGACTTGTAAGTTTTGCCCTCTAAATGAAATTGTAATTAAGCTGTTTATCTCCAATCCACAGACCGTCCCGCCTCTTTCACCTTTCTCTGATCCTTTGCGGAAATATTGTCGTGTGACAGTTGAATAAATAAATGAAGCAAATGTATTTCACAAACTTTCTAATATTCAATCGTTTATCCAAAAATACAGTCAGGAAGTAATCGACAAAAATATTAATGAAAAATCGGCAACATTTCCCCAAAAAATCTATTTTGTTTTTTTAAACATGAAATCTGGATTATGAAAAGTTTCATAAAAATCCAAAGAGTTGTTTCAAAGAAATATTGCAGACTGCATTACACGTGTAAAGAAAATTTACATAATTTAACAGAACTAACGTGACATCAGTTCACCAATTAATTTCCTGAGGCATGTTACCGCATTTAATAAAATTTTCAAACATTGTAGATCTGACAACTTTTATCAGATTTATAGATAATTTTTTCGGTGACCAAAGGTTTCGTTTATCAACACGTCTTCGTATTGACGACTTACTTGCTAGGCTAGCTGCGAAGCCCATGTATTGATGACCAAAAAAAAATGAACTTACACTTCTAAAGTCCAACCATATAAAGTCACTCATATTCGTCGTTATTCCGAATATAAAAAATGTAATTAAAATATCATTTTGAATGTAAAAAGAAATATTATTTTACGAGTTATCCATTGCAGCATTACAGCTCCTATTTTGTCGCAGCCTGCTATTTTTTCCCAGACGAAAACGAAGACTGGCCCCACTATTAACTGACGGCATAACTACAACAGTAGCAAATGAGATTGGAAGGGATATGAAAAATTTAACATAGTAAGTCTTCGCTTTGTAAATAACTAGTTAGTATAAAAGTGCACTGAACAAAATTGAACTGAAAAGTTAAATATATAATGACTTGTAATTTACAATTGTGGTGATCAAATGTTTGTTGATTATCAAATTCCCAATTGTTTGTTAACTAGCAGATTCTTAATTGTTTGTTCATTAGTAACAACTATTCACTATAGTAACAAACTTTCTATATTTGTGCGTTTAGTTTTTCTGGGCACTTATAAACTTAGTGTATTTGTGCCACGCAATAATAATAAAATAAAAAATTGTAATCAGTATACCAATATTGTTTACAATTTTTTATTTTATTATTACAATTATCTAGTTAATCAGTATAGTGTACATATTTTATTTAAAAAAATATATTATTTTTGAAAATTTTGTGAAGACACACGTGATCAGCCTCCTGTACTTTATTACATTGCTGTTTTATTTAATAGACAAATAAATTAAACAGATTAAATTATATAAATTATGAGAGTATTACTTTTTATGTCACATTTTTAGTTCCATCTGTAGATTGTTAAAATCTCTCAGTCGTTATTATTTTACTGTCACTTTTTGTCAGAAGTTCAAGATAAAAAATTCATTTATTTAAATAAAGTTGTTTTGATTTGTATATTTCAATAAATGGACCTGTGTGTGTGTGTGTGTGTGTGTGTGTGTGTGTGTGTGTGTGTGTGTGTGTGTGTTAACACACTCGCGTGTACAATTCAAACTTGGCACAAAAACCCATTTTGGTAGTTACGGACCAACTTCTTACACAGCTAAAAGTCCGATTATAAGTTCAAAAATGAAGTCCATTTTATATCCTTTTAAAACATCTACAATATTTTCATCCCTCACGTTTTTGAAAGTCTGATTCAACCATCGTAATCAACGTTATAATCTGTGTAAATTAACATTTTAAGTGTTTTAAATTTGACAGCGGTCGGGTTTTATTTACGTAATTTTAAATTTTAATACGCCAAGATAAAAAAATATATATATATATATATATATATATATATATATATATATGTGTGTGTGTGTGTGTGTGTGTGTGTGTGTGTGAGTGAGTGTGTGTGTTTGAAACATTTTAGGTAGCGATATAACAAGTAATTATTACATGTATTTTTCTTCAATATACTTCAATATTTTTCATTCAAATACTGCGTAATGTTCGAGAGGATTGTAATGAAGCCATGCACCAAGCCTTACTCGTAATTAAAGCCTGTACTGATGAATAGACAAAGACAGATTGATTAGAAACACGCGTCAATTGCCCTCAAGTCACGGCATGATTGATTGGGTCGCAACTTGATGGGGGGGGGGTATTCGAGTAATCTTTATTTACAATTTGTAAACACAAGATTAGCTCTAACTTCGGCTTCGATCAATACTGACTGAACAACTTGTTTCGTGATATTTAGTTGTGAACATGAAACTAGATTTGCTATTTCAAAGCATAACGATATGGTTCTACAATATATAGAGGTGAGACTGTGATTACTATCACTGCTACTGATGACACTGTTTTGTCTCTGCTCACTGCTCAGTGTTATCTGTTATTTGTTTTACATGAAACTTAGGCGCGCAAAACAATAATAAAATATTACTGAAAATTATATGAAATAAAAGTTAGTCTATTACTGATGTTTATTACTTAATAACATGTTCATTATTTTACTGTAATTGATAATGAAGGCATATTTCTTTTCTTTTAATTAATTAAATAGATAAATAGCGTATTTCTACTTTTATTAATTGGTCATAATTTCAGGAGCTTCACTAATTATTAAAAAAAATCATACAAATTAATTATAATTTACATCCTTAGTTTACGGTTTCGAAAGTTTATATTTGTTAATTTGTTTTAATTTATTTTTGCTTCATAAAGACTACTGTGAAAACATCTAAGAGTTTTTTCTTATTATTTTATTATATTAATAGCTGTTACCCGTTGCGGCTTTGCCTGCAATTATAATGTAGGCAATAAAATTTATAGTCGATTTTAAAAATCAGAATAGGTCATTTCATTTTAATATATTTCTATTTACAATATTATACGATTTATGGTTTTCGGCCAAGAAATATACATTTTTGCTACTCGATACTCTAAAACAGGGTCCTGTCATATTTTAATAAAATACAGTATTATTAAAAAGTCACTGTTATTCAATTAAACTGGAATAGTATTGTGTTTATCTCAGTTACCTAAACCGTGTTCTTACCAAATTTAATCTCAATTGGTCCAGTAGTTAAAATGTGATTGAATAACAAACAAATAAACAAAAACAAACTTTCAGAAATATAATATGATTACCTGTTACCCGTCACGGCTTTTCCCGCAATCGTAATATATATTAAAGATCACGCATGACCGTGTTAGGACCAACAACCGTGTCAGTTAGGTTATGGTGTATTTCTTTTTTAAAATTAAGGTTTTTTAACGCACCACCGTGTTAGTTAAGTTATGGAGTACTCTTTTAAAAAAATTAAGGCTTTTTTCCTGCATCATCGTATTAGGCCCAACAACCGTGTCAGTTAGGTTCTGGAGTACTATTTTTTTAAAAATAAATAAAGGTTTTTTTAATGCGTCACCGCGTTAGGCCTAACAACCATGTTAGTTAACTTATGCAGTATTCTTTAAAAAAATATAAAGATTTTTCACGCATCACCATGGCCTAACAGACGTGTCAGTTAAGGTTTGGAGTACTCTCTAAAAAAATAACGGTTTTTTTCACGCATCACCATGTTAGACTAAACAACCGTGTCAGTTAAGGTTTGAAGTACTCTTTAAAAAAAATAACGGTGTTTTCACACATCGCCATGATAGGCCCAACAACCATGTCATTTAGGATATGTGGTATTCTTTAAAAAAATATAAAGGTTTTTTTACGCACCATCGTGTCAGTTAGGATATGTAGCCTAGTATTCTTTAAAAAAATATAAAGGTTTTTTCACGCATCACCGCGTGTTAGGCCTAACAACCGTGTCAGTTAGAATACCGCGTAAAAAAATATAAAGGTTTTTTCACGCATCATCGTGATAGGCCCAACAACCGTGTCAGGATATTAAGTATTCTTTAAAAAAATATAAAGGTTTTTTCACGCATCACTGTGTTAGACCTAACAACCGTGTTAGTTAAGTTACTCTTTAAAAAAAATATAACGGTTTTTTTCATGCATCACCTTATTAGGCCCAACAACCGTGTCAGTTAGGTTATAAGTACTATTTAAAAAAAAATTAATAAAGGTTTTTTTAATGGATCACCGTGTTAGGCATAACAACCATGTTAGTTAGCTTATGACATACATGTATTCTTTTAAAAAAATATAAAGTATTTTTCACGCATTACCATGGTAGACTTAACAACCGTGTCAGTTAAGGTTTTCAGTACTATTATAAAAAAAATAAAGGTTTTTTTCACACATTACCGTGATAGGCCCAACAACCGTGTCAGTTAGGATATGTAGTATTCTTTTTAAAAAATATAAAGGTTTTTCACGCATCACCGTGTTAGGCCTAACAGCCGTGTCAATTAGGTTATATAGTATTCTTTAAAAAGTAAAGGTTTTTTTCACACATCACCGTGATAGGCCTAACAATCGTATCAGTTAGGATATGTAGTATTCTTTAAAAAATATAAAGGTTTTTCTCGCATCACCGTGTTAGGCCCAACAACCATGTCAGTTAGGATATGTTGTATTCTTTAAAAAAATATAAAGGTTTTTCACGCATCACCGTGTTAGGCCTAACAACCGTGTCAATTAGGTTATGTAGTATTCTTTAAAAAAATAAAGGTTTTTTTCACACATCACCGTGATAGGCTCAACATCCGTATCAGTTATGTTATGTAGTATTCTTTAAAACAATATACAGGTTTTTTCACGCATCACCGTGTTAGGCCTAACAACCATGTCAGTTGGGATATGTAGTATTCTTTAAAATATATAAAGGTTTTTCACGCATCACCGTGTTAGGCCTAACAACCGTGTCAATTAGGTTTGTAGTATTCTAAAAAAAAAAAAAAATAAATAAAGTTTTTTTCACACATCACCATGATAGGCCCAACAACCGTGTCAGTTGGGATATGTAGTATTCTTTAAAAAAAATATAAAGGTTTTTTCACGCATCACCGTGTTAGGCCTAACAACCGTGTCAGGATATATAGTAGGCTATTTTTTAAAAAAATATAAAGGTTTTTTTCACGCATCACCTTGTTAGGCCTAACAACCGTGTCAGTTTGGTTATGCAGTATTCTTTTAAAAAATTGGTTTCTTATCACCCAAAACCCGTGTTAGACGTATTTTTATTGTTTTACCGATTTACAACACGTTACTGATTTTCGCCGGGTAGCAATTTTGAGGTTATGTTGGTCACTTTTATTTTCGATTTTATCGTACTTCTCGTGCTTTCATATTTTGGATTCTTGCTTTTCATATATCGATTCATATTTTGGATTATAATAAAGCATTTTAGTAACAAAAATATCGAAAAATAAGGATATGCTACACTGCATATTTACCATTTTTTCATATAATGTAATTAAACAAATATATATACTACCTTACAATTGGCACTCTGTGTAGGGATTTTTTTACATTTAATATTGAAAATTCAACACAAAATAACAAATTAAAGTCAGTTTTGAAAAAAATTTCAACTAAAATATTGAAAATGTTACATTAAAAGCAATAATTTTGCAATAAATAAAACACAGGTTAAGATTCTTAAAATAGGACTGAATCTATGTTCATCTCAGGTACCTAAATCACAGGTCCAGTAAATAACTACAATCAACACATGCCACAAAACTAAAAACTGATAATTATTTTGGGCTGGGTAAGTAGTATAATGACGTTTTGTAAAACAGGAATAGGCCTATATGTATCTCTGATACTTAAACCATATTCGTATCAAATTTCATCTCAATTGGTCCAGTTGTTAAAGCGTGATTGAATAACAAACAAACAAACACAAACTTTCAGAAATATAATATGATATTAGATTACTTTATTAATTATAAATTATAATAATGTCTATTTTTAACAATATCACTTCTTATCAATTTAATTTTCTTGCCGATAAATAATATATTATATTAATTTAATTTTCTTGTCATTATATATATATATATATATATATATATATATATATATATATATATATATATATATATATATATATATATATTCTTATTTTACTAATTATAATATATTTCTATTTTTTAATTTCATTAAAAAAAATTTTGTAATAAGTATTTTTTATTAAAAATATTTTTATCACAATAAACAGCACTGAACAGTGAGCAGTTAGCGCACAGCATCACGTTGTCTTATTATTAAACTGTTCTCTAAACTGTAATTAAATCACTGCTACTGTTCACTGATAATTTACTTCACTGCTAACAGAAAAACACTCTTAAGCACACCACTAACAATATACCAATAACTGCCTAGTTCTAGATAGATTTTCCCGATAAATAAAAGGAAAGTGTTCTTCAAACTCCCTTGCCGGGAGAAGTAACTTGTTACCCTACTGATAAAATTATCGGTTTGTTGAAGCAGACGATATCGAGTTGTCCGGCAGATAAAAGTAACCGAATCGTTTTGTCAAAATAAATAGTGCGCATGCTTAATTGTTAAATATGCTCATTCATAGATAATTTGTTGACACTTTTGGTGAAGAAACAATTCCATTGATTATTCAGCCCAGAAACGATAAAGAGGGGAATTGTTATTTTAATTTTTTTCATTGAAAAAACAATTTCTATCGCTTTAGGTTAAGGAAAGGAATAGTTAGATTTTTTACGGCAGCGAAATTATGTATTGTAGAAGATTATAAATTAAAGAAAACTAAACTTGGAAAATTAATGGCGGTAGGTCTAATTAGCAAACTAGGTTATTAAGGCTATAATAAGATGTTGGTTTTCAGTTTTACTATTGCGTTTATGATTACTGATTAGGTTATTTTTTATTGTAAACAAAAAATTGTTTTGACAAAGGCAAATTAGAATGGGGTCGTAAAAATTCTTCTTGATTACAATTATCCATTTATTAAAAATGGATAATTTTGAGGTTATCCATAAAAATTAGCAATTTTTGAACAGTGTAGGCCTTATGACGATTACAGCATATGGGAGCCATAAAATGGCTAAAAAACAAAGCAATTTAGGCACTATATTCCTATAATGGATTTTTTGTTGTTGCTTAACGTCTATAATTTATGCCAGTTAGACTTTCAGGTGCGCAGCGAAGTGATACAGCAAAATAACCAGTGCCTTAGCCACTTCGACCACCGAGCCTCACTTACAATGGATACCGTCACACAGGTGTATTAAGGCTAACAATGAATCGGCTAAAAAGAGTACCCACATAGTACAGAAAACAAAACGACTACGTTCACTTGGGGGGGGGGAAGTTCAAGTCACAGAAAAAAGCATCGAATCTGGCCATGCAAAAAAGATAATATTCGTGTGGCAAAAGGTATGAATAGATATGTTTGTACTAGAATGTCAAGGATCTTCAGAGAAGTTCTAATGTGGCACTTTTCCTACTATCAGCTGGTCATGACTGGCTGGCAAATCACTCAAGTAGGATAAGTATAATATGCGACGGACCCAGAGCAACTGAGGACCACCTTT
Source organism: Callitettix versicolor (assembly GCA_022606455.1). Taxonomy (NCBI): domain Eukaryota; kingdom Metazoa; phylum Arthropoda; class Insecta; order Hemiptera; family Cercopidae; genus Callitettix; species Callitettix versicolor. The sequence goes on along the minus strand of CM040185.1, from coordinate 44,081,965 downwards.
TGATCTGCATCGGTTTAGAAAAACAAAAATCAAAGAAAAGTACGAACTGACCTATATTGGGAAGTAAGAACGAAGATCTCAGGTGACAAACTGAGTGTACTACAGCACTGTATTGATATATAGATGCGTTGTATGTTTCCGAACTTGAAATGGAAGAATGCTGCAAAATACCTGTCTAAAGTACATCGTGCGGCATGCTTGAGCACTTTAGGTACCATAAAAGGGGACTCAATGGGGTGCTAATATGGAGCTTGCCCCCTCTGGTTATTCTTACCCTAGGGGAAACAAGGATGGCAGACTACAGAATACATTGTACGGGGAACTGGGGATTTCATCAGGCATTCTTGAAATGATACCAGATCGGATGAACAAGGCTACTGACTTAGTTACCATATCGTGTCAACTGTAGTGAGAGATAAATGGTCCAAAGATGAACACAAATATATGAGACATGCACTGACGCAGTACACAGATGGATTAAAAACACTTAAAAGGTAATGGGTCAGGTGTATATAGAGCAAACCCCAAAGAGAGCATTAGTTTGGAATGCTAATAGGAGTTTTTCAGGCAAAAACCACTGGCCTTACAGAGTTCTTTGGAAGAATTATAGATATAAGATACAAAGGAAACCCCATCTCGATTACTCTGATAGTAGTATAACACGAAGATAACCGTGGAATTTTCATCTTGCCATTGTTGTTGTGAATTCCAGGACAACAGGGCGTAACGGAGAAGAACAGGCAGATAGGCTTGTCAGAACAGGAGCCGACAGCTCTTTTATTGGCCCAGAACCAACATGCGGAGTATCCTATAGTCTAGCACGCAGAAATATCTCCAAATTGGTTTCTAAGAAACACCAAAGGTCCTGTGAAAGATTGGACGGCCTTGTACAGTCAGAGTCCTTGCTTGCAGGTCCAACTGAATTCATTACTAACGAGGCTTTTAAACTGAACAGAACGGATCTGCGGAGAGTGATGGGATTTCTGATGGGTCACTGGACATTTCGCAGTCATCTACACAAGATGGGTTTTCACATGAATTGTGGTACAGCTGAGGAAACAGCAGCAAATAAGTTTTGACTGTCCAGTTTTGGACAGGGAACTATTTGAATCCCTAGGCACTCTATAGCGGGGGGGGGTCAGATGATGGAACTAGACAACGTCATCCGAAGCGCTTGAAGGTTCTAAAGACCTGAGGTTGGATTGGGTAGGTTGAACCTGTGAACGAGCGTACACAATAAGCATTAAAACTGAGTGGCAAAACCAGGATCATGGCAGTAATGGAATTCTAATGAAAAAAACAACAAGATTGTGCTACTGGACGACAAAAGTAACAACTTTCGTTTAAGAAAACTATGACTTTGACAAACTATGAATATCTTAATTCTCCAATATATTTTGTAAGCAAAAAAATGGATAAATATCACATAATGCTATATGACCTAACAGTTGTGTTGTTTTTGTTTATACGATGTTTAAATACTGAATTGTAAAAAGAATAAAAAATAGCTAAAAAATATGTAATTTAGAAATACTGCAAGAGATATAAAATGTAAGTATACATACACTGTTTTGTTGAAAGTTTGTGTATTTGTTTGGCCTCCCCTTCATTATCTGCGTCGAGTTGTGAGGATCTGTTAACACAAAACAAAAAGAAACAATGTTAATGAATTTTCATTGGAAAATTAGCTACTAGAAATGAGCTATCAGGACCAAGATCCAACAGTTTCAAAATGGCTGTTATTTAAACCTTAAAAGTTATTTTTATTTTATTTAATAATAAAGTTACATTTTATTTTTTAAAATCTGATTTCACTATCTTAATCAGTGTTAAAAACTGCATAATTGAGAATTTTGAATTTTTAGGAATCCTTTGAAATTAGGAAAATTAATTTGACGGCGGTCAGGGTTTGCTTTCTTACTTCTCATGTACTTTAACGTACATATAATATAAGTGATAATAATTATAATGCTGATTATGATGGGGGAATTCGAATTTCAAAATAGAGTAATGTAGAGAAAAAATATTTTTGAAAATATGCTTCCAAAATTAGTGAAAAAACTGTGTGCCTCGATTATTTATTACTGTAAAGTTGTAGAGAAAATTTTAAAAATAATAATAATAATCATATTAATTCATCCTTTCAAGCCTACATAATGGTTTGTAAGACTCATAATCGTGAATGGAGTTTTTAAAAGTGATTATAAAACATATTTTTTATCTTTAAACACTTGAAAATTCAGTAGGTGTAACTTTTAAACTTAAATAATTATTTTAAAAAAATAATCGATGTAGTGCAGTGTAAATTAATTGAGGTGCTTAAAGAGTTAGTACGGGAAAAATAAATGTAAATATATATCACTGGAAATAAGGTTTCATGAATACGAGAGTTGTTCTATATATTAATGAAACGTTCTGTATTGCTTGCATATAAGCTACACTAATGATGACAAATGTCCGAATATACAGTAACAATAATGACGTAGATATTGTACTATTAAACAACAAAGTGTTAACTGTAAGCTTGCATCAGTTTTGAATGGTGTAGACTAATTGTGTGCCTTGTTAAAGTAAATTGTGCTTTAGGTGTTCGACGCCTGTAAGATCTTTGGCCGTCGGCATCCCCCTCACATCATACTTACAATTATTTCGAAAATTAAAAACTAGTATTTTTTCTGTAAACATATCAATATCTAATATAAGAATATAATTGTTTAAAATGATCAGAAATTGATAATGTAATGTAAAAAAAAACCATTATGAAATTAATTATGTGAATCTAAAATCAGACTCTGTTAATTAAAATACAAAATAGTATTTAATCAAGGCTGTACGTGATTGAGTTTTCAATAAAACAGTAAGGTATTGAGGTTTACTTATAATTTACAATTTTTGCCTGTCTTTATTTTTTGAAAATTCTGAAATAATCTATTTGTAATCAAATAAGAATGTTACGTCATTTTCAATGACCATTGAATGGCTACAGCATTTAACTTTACACTGCCAATAAAATTCGACGGATAGGTTTTCACTCACTTCAGGGTTGAAGTCGTTATATATTGTATTTGTGTTGTGGTAAGATTTTCTACTTAAAATTGGGCAATGATATCATCTTCTGCTCTTTTGTCTTTGTTAAATACAATGTTTTTTACTGCTTCTATTAATTATTCCCATAACTTTTTTAAAATTTCTTACAATTTTTAAACGTTTTTGCTAATTTTTGCCAAAAATTTTGAGCCCTTAGTCCCGGGTCTACTTAGGCTAATGGGAAATACAGCCCTGCCTTTCTCACTTCAAATCTTTGTGCCCAAAAAATCGCTTCATGTCTGTCACCATGAAAACCTAGAAGATTACCCTAACCTATCGTTAGAGATTCGTCAACTTATCGTCATTTTTTTTATATACAGTTTAAAGATTCAAAGCTCAAAGCGGACTCAAGACTCTGAAATAAATCGTAAACACCTCAAATGAAAAAAAAGTTTTGCAAATTTTAGTGAAATAAAAATAACGTTTAACAAAATGTTAAATAAGAACAAAAAAGTGTAGGCCTAGTTTATTTGTGTTATTAAATGATAAATCTAACATTTTATATGATATAATTCTAATATTTTACGAAGAGAAAGCAATTTTTGATATCGTTCAAAAATAGCAATTTTCAAAAACTCTCTACTTTTGCTCGCTGACTTTTGAGTCACCATAAAAACATTTTCACCATAATATCCAGAATAAAATATATTATAAAAAAAACCAAAAAAATAAAAATTATCGTTTAAAAATGGTCATAATATTCTCCACAAAACAGACTAATATTTACTTGCGGAAATTAAACAAAAACGTAGGCCTGTATAAAACAAAAACACACTTTTTATTATTTCCGTGTAATAGGTTTGTCAAAGAGGAGTGATTTTAGGTTATATTTGTATTTCACAAATATTTTATCTAAATTACGTCGTTTGTGCAGTTTGTTGTAGCAAAATTAAAGTTGCCAATATTGTTTTAATTTAACTAACCTGTGTAACTGTCCAGGCTCTGTTAGAATGGACAAAACTAAAAATTTAGAAACCCACTTAAATATCCATACTGAATTGTTGTGTAAATGTTAGTTGTAATACGTTAAAAAACAGATGTTTTAAAAAATATTTCTTTTTCTTCTTTTAATCTAATTACATTTAGCTATTCAAAGATTAACTAAAAAATTATATTGTCCAACAATAAATGTTTTGTTAAATTTCTTAAATATAAACCGATTTGAATGCACGCGTCAATTGATTAGCTTTTTAAATTTTTTAATTTTACTATTTGAAAGAATAAATTGCAAATGTTACAAATAACCTAGAAAATTAAATGAATGTATATTTTAATCAGCTGATTCAATTTAAAATATAATCTCGCAATACGAAATATAAAAACGTTTCGTGATCGGGAAAATCGATCTTGAGATATTGAAGATCTACCAGTTTTGAAGGAAAATGACACCAAAAAAGTAGTGTTACTTAGATGTCTGTTTCTCTGTTGTCGGTATAACTTGGACTTATTTTGTACTAATTACAGAAATAATACTGATATTTCTATTCATATTACTATAAAAGAAATAGTAATATAAAATTGCTATTTATATTATAGCAATTTTCCATATTATTTATTTTATATTTCTGATGAAATTTATGCCCATATCTCGCGAATATTTTTGAAACGAAGCATTTGATAGTAGGTTTGGCGAGAGGAGTGAATAGAAAAAAAGTCTGCCGATTGGATGAACGTAAAGGAATAATGAAACGAACGAGCAAACTCCTTTCTTCTTTTTGTGTCTGTCTCTTTCTTTTTCTTTCCTTCTTTTCGATAACAGTACACGCGTATTATATGAAAACATTGCGTTAGGCCTACTTTGGTTTCGGTATGTTTCTTTAGTTGAAGAACACATACACGTTGTAACCGTTTATAATACATTCGAAATTAATACAAACGTTTATAATAATTGTTGTCAATATTGCTAGTTTTTAACAACGTAACCTGAAACTTATTGTAGCCAATCAGCTGTACAATTGAATCAGCTGATCGTCACGAATTAATGTAAAACAACTAACCTTTTACTATAACTGCAGTAGATAATATCTAAGCAAGGTTCACGTATTTATTTATTTACACAAACCAAGGTATTTATAAACATATCTTCAAACTAATTGTATATTCAGCAAAAATATTATTAACAAAAGCTTCACTTCTGTCAGTAATTCCCCGGGTTCTACACTTATACTTTTTTTAATTAACGAAAGTTTTTTAAAATCGTTTTTGGCCTAAAATCAGAAATAAGAGAAAATCATACACATATATCTTTCGGGCATTACGCACAATTACAGCCGTGTGTTGCTCACAGTATCCGAGCAGTTGAAGGCGTTTAAATTGCTGAACTACTAGCAAGTTCATTAAATTGTAGTAAATGGGTTCACTTCGTGGTTTAAGTTAGAAAGATTAATGGCTTATTTTGATTTTATAAAATCTATAAACTGAAATTTTATTCCCAAATTTATTATTAAACTGTTTGCATTGTATTTCTACTAGCTTATAGACTATCTTTAGTTTTAACAGGCCTATTCATTGTTAAAAAAATCCAACAATTCATCATAATTAATATTTTTATGCGTTCATTAGTTGGTGTGTCGTACATTTGTTAAAATATTTTTCATTTTTGTACTGACATCAGTGTGAAAAGGCAAAAAAAAAAAACAAGAAAAAAAATGTATACCGTCGACAAATTAATAGAAGTACAAGGTCACTAGGTTTTGAAAATACCACCTTATATATGTGATCTATCAAACCGATTGAACTGTCTTGTGCCAAAATCAAAAGTTTTTTTATATTACAGAACACATCAGCAGATACGTCGTTTAAAACACACACACACACACACACACACACACACACACACACACACACACACACACACACACACACACACACACACACGACTTTACGAGAGTATAGACCAACGTTCCTTCTTCATGTCCGCATAAAATTTGTAGTCAAATATCCGACTATTGATTTTTTTTTAACTTCCGACTATTGTGCACACTTGGGCTAATTCAGACGATGGGATGATTTATATCGTACGAAAATGCCAAGCCCTGGCCGGGAATCGAACCCGGGTCCTCGGGGTGAAAGCCCAGTACGCTATCAACTAGGCCACCGAGGCCGCTCAAAATATCTTTGAAACAGTAAATTTTACACAAATTGTATAAGAAACAAAATATTTATATTTCTAAAAACCAACGAAATAATTTTTTTTCTTATAGCTTTAAAAATAACCATATTGTCAGAAAACGACAATATCTTGAATAAATCGATGAGATTTATTTTGTATTTTGTATTTTCGCTATCCATACGTCAGTTTTGGCACTTTATTGCGCACCATCAAAGCTTTACTGATCCATTATTTAAACAAAAGAACTTCGGGTTGAAAGAATCTACAAGTGTCATTTGATTGCACACCGTTACAGTATGTCCCATGGATAATGGCCACGACTTTTTTTCTTAAACGTTTTTCTAAATAATCGCTTACACTATGTCTAGCTTATTGTACTATGCAAATGATGCAGCGCGCAATTAATAAAAAGATCCATTAACCTACAAAACTGCGCTTGCTTTGATAAACTACACAAACACAATTTTAAACTTTAGGGTCATCTTTCACTGTAGCCTGTACAATCGCATGCTGACAGCATCGCGTGCTGACTGAAGGTTTATTAACAGAGGAACGGCGGATTTATAAAAGACAAAATAGAAGAAATAGTTTCAAATCATTTTGTTAAATGTTCCTTTGTACCAATGTGAATCGGTCTGGAACAACAATAATCGCGGCACGCAGCTGTTTCGCTGACATGCTTGAAGCAAATTTCCAAAAGTATTTTTCTTTACCATTTTCTTAAAAATTTTTACCTTACCATTTACTTTAAAATTTCTGATCTCACCATCATAAATCACCATTCAAACCTGCATAATATTAGCATTTTAAACAGATTGTATAGAAAATAAAACAATCACCACTGGCAGCCGTCAAATTAAATTTATTAATTTTAACGGATTTTTAAAATACAAAACGCTAATTTACGTAGTTTTTAAACCACGAATCTGATTGAAATGGCAAAATAATTTTTTTAAATGAAGTAATGAATTATGGATACCATTTTGAAACTGATAAACGGACTTGTCTAAGCTATTGTCACCATCGTTTCGCTTGTTTCAAGTTTTAACAAATCGGACCAGAAATGCAAGCGCAATTTGTGTGTGTTAGTGTGAGACGTGATAGAAACGAATTTATAAAAGTATTTTTTTATCTTTCCTCTTTTTAAGAATTTTAGATTTTCAAAGTACGTTTAAATTAAGAAATTTAAATTGACTGCTGGTATTTTAAAATGCTAATTAGGCTATATGCAGATTTTAACGCCTATTATGGTGGTGGAATCAGAATTAAATAAACTAAGCACTAAGGTAAAGAAAAATAATTTTAGAAATTCGTTTTACGACATCTGTTTTAAAAATTATTTAAAAATACATAGGGACTTTTTTCGATTTATTTCGTTCTAATTATTTTTTTGGTTGATTAAATAATCAGCTGATTTTATTATACAATAAAATTTTACAATGTTTTGCAATTATATGCAATTTCTTTTCATATTATTTGTTGATTACGTCAGCGAGACACTTAAAAATATCTTAAAAAATAAATATTAACGTTTTTCGATTTATTTTCTTCTGATTTTTTTTGTTAAATACTTAGCTTATTTAAAAACTGCAATTTATAAAATTTCAATACAATCATTGCAATTTCTTTGCAATAATATGCAATTTCTATGCGTATTAATTGTTGGAACGTCTTTCGATTTATTTCCTTCTGCTTTTCTTCTGTTTGATTACACAATCAGCTTATTTACAAGCTACAATATATACAATTTCAATACAATTATCGCAATTTCTTTGCAATAATATGCAATATCTATGCATATTAATTGTTGATCACGACTGCGAAAATTATATAATTTTTCATTTTATATAATGAAAAATTATATAAAAATTCATAGGAAAACCTTTTAATTTATTTCGTTCTGCTACTTGTTTCATTAAATAATCAGATGATTTTATTATACAATAAAATTAATGAAATTTCTATGTATATCAATTATTAATCCACTAATTCTAATGTTGTTAACAACATAAGTATTGTTGTTAACAAATAGATCAAATGACTTTTGTTGTTAGCTAAAAGATTAGTTGTAAATAATATCGATAGAAGCATAGAGTGTACACAAAGCAAATTTTCATTTAGAAACAAATTAATGTGTTTTTGTTTTTGTTTTCTAGAGACGTCTCAATCCGGCAAAATTCAGCATGTCGCCCGATCACAGATTCTTACTTCTCGTTCACAATGTACAAAAGGTAAGACTATTCAGAATCACTGTAAATTGATAACATTTTTGTTTTAAAACTATTTTTTATTTATGAAATAGAAAAAATGTATTATTGAAATTTTTTTTACTTTAACATGTTAACTACTAATGGTAAACAATTGTCACACTAACGGGATCGAAGCGATTTTCCAAAAAAGTAACAATTTTAAACCTTTGAGTTTTCTTTGACGAGAATATATTTTCTTTTTATGTATATTCTTTTTACTTTCGGACATATTTTAAGCATAAACATATTTAGTGATAATAATTTGTTCATTCGGACGCGCGCGACACACACACACACACACACACACACACAAACACACACCAAACATCAAATACATTCCTTTAAATCCTTTTCACTTCATATTTAAGTCAGTTTTGAAACAGAAAATGTACATACCGGATTGAATTACACTTCTCATTTTCCAGTTCGAATGAAAAGGAAACTTTTCTAATTTCTAAGCGGATCTTGACAGTGGATCTTTCAAGATGACGTTTACTTCCACCCGGCGGGGCGCTTCTCAAAATTAAATTCTATTTCCGCGCTAAATCATGAAGTTATTATTTATGCTGTCTGACAGAAAGAAGTTTTGAATTTTAAATATTGATATCACTTCTCGTTTTTAATGTATATGAATATATTTTTTTCATTTTTATTTTTGCCTTTGCTTTTTGTTATTGTTTTTAGGTTATTTATTTTATAATCCATTTAAAACTTTATTAGGTCTCTTATAATCTTTATTTTTGTGTCTTATTTGTTCTTGTTTCGATTTACTCGTGAAATATAAATTTCCTCTTATTTCAATTTTTCTGTATTGTTTTTAGATGTTTATTTTATCTTCTATTAAAAACTTTATTAGGTTTCTTTTAATCTTTATATTTCTTTGTCTTATTTGTTCTGTACTGTCGATTTCCTCTTGAGCAATGAATTACATTTATTCAAAATTTCTTGTATTGCTTTTAGATTATTTATTTTATCATTTATTTAAAACTCTTTAAGTCTATTTTAATCATTATTTCCCTTTGTCGTATTTGTTCTGTTTTTCTATTTACTCTTGAAATGTGAATTTCATCTATATAAAAATTTCTTTTATTGTTTTAGTTTAATTATTTTATTTTCTACTTAAAACGTTATTTGGTCTCTTTTAATTCTTATTTTCCTTTGTCGTATTTGTTCTGTTTTTCGATTTACTCAAAAATTTCATCTACTTTAAAATTTCTTTTATTATTTTTTTTAGTGCATTTACTGTACCTTCTGTGTTGGAAACCTAACATTATCAGGGCTCTTATAATCTTTATTTTTCTTTGTCGTATTTGTTCTGCCTTTCGCTTTACTGAGGAACTGTGAATTTCATTTATTTCAAAACTTTTAATTAATTAAGTTTACATTGTTAATAGTTTATTTTTTCTACTATTAACGCTTTGTTGGATTCATAATCTACTTCCGTTGGGTTCGTTTGTTTTTCGATTTAATGATTTGTGATATATTTTGAATATTTTTAAAACTTGAATTTTGATTTGTTAAAATCTCCTGAATACCGATTTTTTAAATTATTATTATTTTTCTTTGTTTCTTTGTCGTTTACCCCCTGAAAAAGATTTTGTTTTAGGAAAGAATTGAACTGAAAAATTTTGTGTTTTATTTTTGCGTTATTTAATTACATAAGTGTAATTGCTATTCTTTCTTATGACTTTGTCGTGGGAATAAACTTCCGTTTCACCTTTGGACTTTTCATAGCCCTAATGTTGCCGAGCGGGAAAGCTAGATACAAACTAGATAAGGTTCGCATAAACAAGGTGGTACAAAATAAATTTCACTGGCCGTAAACACACACGACTTGTTTAAAGGAATTTCTGTTTCGTTATTAAAAAAAAAACTTGCTCGGGTCATTGTTCGCACTTTTAACTGGATTTACGTCTCCCCATTTCTGAAATAGCAAATGTTTATGGAATTGTTTTCGTTGAAAATAAGAATATACTAACGCATTCAGAGAAAGGAAACGCCACGATAAATTTAGAATCTGAGCGGGGGGACTTAAGTTATTCCATGCAGTTAGTCCACTAAAGTAAGAGTCAGGCTCTCCTCTCCGGTGGAGAAGGATCTTGTATGTATTATTCAACTCAGGAGTCTCTAACCTAAATATTACAAATGCTGTTCAGTAAATAGCTCTTATATCTGTATATTTAAGTAAAGCTTTAATACTTTAAAAGACGTCAACTGTAGGCGGATGATTTTTTTAAATTAAAAGACCAAACTGGTTTTATTAAAAATCCTTAGGGACTTGAAAAATATTGTAATGTCGAAGATTGTATTTATCCTTATACAGGATGTCCTGTGAAACGTTCAAGACTTGTTTTCGGGGTGGGGGGGCCAAGATTCTGTATTCATTGGTTAAGGCTAGCGAAAGATTTCGCTCTGGTTCCTGATCAAAGAATGAAATAAAACCATACTGAAATTCTAAATATGATTTTTTTACCGGACAAATAAAATAAATTAGGTTTTTTATCTGTAATTAAAGTAGTTGATGAGACATGTACTGCACAAATTTCAGTCTTGAAAAACGCGGTTTTTCACTGATTTTTAGTATAATAAGTTTGTTAAATCGGTGATAAACACGTAAAATTCCTAAAAAAAACTTGTAGAAATTTATTTCTTAAAGATTACATAAAATCTAGTATACGAACAAATATAAACTTATGTTTCTTTATTAAATCAAAACAGGCAAAATATAGATAAAAGCACTTTTGCGTTTTAACTTAATAAACAATCTTTTCAATAACACAGAGCGAAAATAAAATATAATGACAAATGCTATATATATAAAGCATACTTATATAAACGTTTTCCATTATTTTCACCACTAGAACAAGTTCTGAAAATTTAGAGTTTTTTCGTGGGGCAACTTGTACAAAATTCCTAAGGTCAAATTTAGAGACGATATTTTGAGAGACTGGTGGTGAAAAAACGATGATTGAAGGTCTAATTTTAAAGGCCATAGTTTCGAAGTTAAAAGAAAACTATACCTTTTTCATAACTAAGCTCTCAAGAAGAGCTGATTCATGAAGACAAGCTTGATAAATGTGCTGTTTTCAGTATCAGTATGTAATTTGAAGACAGCTGTTTTAGTGATATTATTTTGAATAACAGTTGTTAATATTTTATTTATAGTTTTTTTGTTATTGTTATTTTAAGGCGAAAAGCAGATTGAGGCTATTATCGCCTCCCTAAATGTAAGTGTGAGTGTAAAGTGTTTAAGTAGTAAGTGTTGCGTAATTTTAAATTTTTACAAATGCTCAATTTTTAAGGATATTACTGCCTAGTCTTTAAGTTGATAAGACTATGTTCGTTATATTCTTCTTCTCTTTATTTGTTTCACCCAACTTTGGGGTACACTAAATCAATCACTTTTTAATGTTCTGTGCCGTCCTCGTATTGCTTCATTCGTTGTGATCTTGCTTTTCTTTCTTCGTCAGAGATTTGGATCGTTCGCTTGGATTTGACTTTACCTTGGAACCGTTGTTTCTTGCCCTTGGTTATTGTTTTGGCTGTTTTGTCTGGATAGACCCCGGTTTTTTTACGAGGTGTTACTCCTCCCCCTCCTCCTTCTTCATCCCTTGCGACATGAAGCCCCGGGCTTGGGACCGGCAATGGCGGAGTTGTTCGTTATATTATTCTAGATGTCCTTATTTGTTTTTTAAATACTTAGTTTCTCATAGTTAAGTAGTTTTTACTTTCATTTAACATTTTAAATGTGTTGTACTGTCTTTCATTACCTATTTGAATTGAATTTTGGACGTTACAGAATCTTTCAACTTTCCAAAAGTATAGCATTCTCGTTCATTAATAATTAAACAACTATTTGTGCGCCCTTGATTTTTACTTTGCATATATACCACCTTTCGTCTCTGATTGGTCGACGTCCGTTTGTTATACATTGTACCGCTTTTCAAATTATATTTTCTCTTTGCTTGGCTTAGAACTAGGCCTACTTCGGGAGGCATAACTTCGACTATTATAAGTACAGATTGATAATACTAATTTAATTGTTATTTACGTTTCTTTGGTTTAATTGATAATTGTATACACGGTAATTTATGAATTTTGAAGTGAACTATTTTGATTATTTAATTTTTGATATTACGTTCTCGATGTTTGGCTTAATTGAATTGCCTTCTTTTTTGACTTTGGTATTTCGCGTTACAAATATATTTCATTTACGGATTAGTATCCTTTTGATTAGTTTAGGTTGAAGCTATTTTAAAGGTGATGCATTGGAATGTTACCGGTCAGGTGTTACTTATACACGGCTCCATAGCCTTGACACGTTAGCTTAAATGTGCTTTGGCACTCGATTGTCAGCTGATTCAACGACTTCCCATAAATCCGTTATTGTGATGGCCCCTATTGATTGCCATATCTCCAAAACCGATCAGAATGCCGTAATAATTTATTCTGTTGTTAGTAACAGTTATTAGTAAGTTATTCTGTTATTAGTATGTAGTAACTTGAATACTATATGCGATGACATTCACAGAATGTGTCTACATCTTATGATAATGACTATCATATTACGGTACCAATATGATAGACTACCATGACGGTGCAGCCTATTACAAAAAAGCTTATAAAACAAAAAATGTTCAACGGAAATGAATAAGTTTAGTCTTAAATTAAAGATAAACACCCCGAGAGTAAAAAACATGAAATATATTGATTGATTTGGGTTTTTTCAACTTATTGTTCAAGAAATTTTAAGGAAATTTGCAATGGTGAGGCGATCCATAATTATGAATTTATATGTAAGAGCTTATTATCCTAAAAAGCTTTCATTGTTAGTATTTCCATTGGAAAATTAAATATTGGATAGATTATCATGAAATCGATTTTTTTAATGTAAATCTTCTAATGTAATACAAAATTTAACGAAAACTGTTTAAGATATTTTAAGAAATTAGGCCAAATATTTTGGTTTTTAATCGATTGTTTATGAAACGTATTTTTCATAGGCTAGTACTAGCCCTAGCCTGATATGAATCACTTTCGGTTTCAGCTGCACAAACAAATTGTTTTTGATTTTTACAACCACCACTAAACTCACGTTTTCTTTTCTTTATCTGAAACCTAGGCATTTCAAATATCTATTCACAATTTACTAACAAAAAACAAACTTTGCATTATTTCAGGAATAACTCACACAACCAAACACACTAGCCGCCTCGGTGGCCTAGTTGATTGCGTACTGGGCTTTCACCCCGAGGACCCGGGTTCGATTCCCGGCCAGGGCTTGGAATTTTCATACGCTATAAATCATCCCATCGTCTGCATTAGCCCAAGTGTGCACAATAGTTGGACGTTAAAAAAAAAAAAAAACACACACACACACACACAAAGAAGGTTTTGAAACTAAACACAAATATAAAACAAACCTTATAACCAATAAAAACAGCTGTGTGCATCAATGCCAACTGTATAAAATGAAATACTGTTGTATAAAATGAAATACATTGGCCATAGTTTTACTATAACAAGTAACTTGAATACTACATGCGATGACATTCACAGAATGTGTCTACATCTTGTGACAGTCATGGTGCAGCCTATTACAAACATGCTTATAAAACAAAAAATGTTTAACGGAAATGAATAATTTTAGTCTTAAATGAAATATAAAGACCCCAAGAGTAAAAAAACATGAAAAATTGAAAATTGATATTTTCCACTAAATAGACAACCCTTATAGTAATTGAATGTGAGTTTTGTGGTAATGTTTTTGGTAAGTCGATAGCTTAACGTTTTCTTTTGATACTCAGTCTGGGCCAGTCGCGTATTTCATCCAACGTTGTTATAATGGAAGCCGAGTGTAGCAGTCGACAATAAATTGCTCCCATTCACTGCGAGGAAAACTCTTGCAGCTTCCGTCGCTGAGCGCAAATAAATTTATGTTTATTTGTTCTAGCAGCAACAACCTCTGGGATCAAAATATATTTGACGTAAATAATTGCAATTTATTCATGCCGCAGTGAGTTTTTAGCGAATTTACTTTCGGAGACGATTTATTATAGGAGCGATCATGGTAAAACCTAGACCCGCGGCTTTATAAAGAGCGCCAATCCTTTTCTGCACATTTATTGAAACTTTAAATTAAATAATCGCGGCACGCAGCTGTCTCGCTGACATAATTTTTTTATCACTCTGTTTTTGAAAATATGATTTTACCATCATAACAGCAATAAAATCTGAAATGAATTTACGTTGGGAAACGATTTATTACAGAGGCGATCGTGGTAAAACCCAGACCCGCGGCTTTTTAATGAAAGCCGATTGTCTACATTTTTTGAAACTTAAAATTAAATAATCGCGGCAAGCAGCTGTCTCGTTGACATAATTTTTTATCACTCTATTTTTGAAAATATGATTTTACCATCATAAACAGCAATAAAATCAGCATGGTATTTACGTTGGGAAACGATTTATTACAGAGGCGATCATGGTAAAACCTAGACCCGCGGCTTTATAATGAGCGCCGATTGTCTACATTTTTTGAAACTTAAAATTAAATAATCGCGGCACGCAGCTGTCTCGCTGACATAATTTTTTTATCACTCTATTTTTGAAAATCCGATTTCACCATACTAAACAGCAATAAAATATGCATATTAGATTATATTATATACTAGAGAAAGGGATTCTTAAACTCCCAGGCATTGTTATCGAAGGACCCATTGTGCAACTAAACCTCTTAAATAATAGGTACAGATTGGTGCCTTGTTAACTTCCAATAATCCACTGTCTAGCTCATCCTGCTGGAAGTCTCTAGGATCCTGGAAACCAAAAACTGTTAACCCTCTGCTAGCAAGAGCCTCACAATCATAAATTATGTATCCTGGATTTTCCTCCTCTTTACTGAAGAAATTTTTCCTGAGGATTTTTTTTACTAAGGATTTTCCTCCTTTTTCCTCTTACACACGGTTTCTCCGTAGTACATACCTATCCTGTTCATTTGCATCCTCAGACCACAGTGCTCAGTAATGAGCCTCATGATTCCTGAGTTGTGCTCTGCCCAAGATGTCTACCGCCAAAATCTGCATATACTAGCAGTCAAAGAACAGTAGACCTCGCACTATGTTCTTAATCAATTGCCTGAACAGAGCTCTGCGACAGCGCTAATAACATTTTCCTCACAATAGTTAACCAGTAACAGTAATATTTAGGAAAAAGTTTACTCGATCAATTTAATTGAAAATTTTATGGTCATGTATCTACCAAAATCATTAAAGGTATTGGAAGTTCATTCAGTATTATTGTAAATAACCAGCAACTACAATCATTGTCGATAATGCAGGGACCACCATATTGAAACGGAAGTGAATTAGGAAAACATTTTGCAAATACATAGTTCGGGCTTCACGCAAATTATCAAATAATCGGTCAATTCGTTTGGCCAAAATTGCGTAACAACAAAACAAATACCGAACGGTCGAGTTAAGAGACCTCGCTTCGCTCGGTCGATTACAATTGTCAAATTCCATTGAAAATATGAAAATGAATCCTGATCGCTGTTAAATTAAATTTATCAATTTCGACGGATTTCGAAAATTTACATTGATAACTTATGTGATTTGTTAAGCTGATTTCGATGGTAAAATAAGATTAAAAAGAAATATTTTAGACAATAAAGTTATGCATTTCTTAAAGATTTGTAACTGTTGAACAAATTTCGCTAGATAAGGAACTTGCACAAGTTATTACCAAAAATCGATTTTTATCCTACGTTTGAATCAAATCGGAAAAGTTGTAAACATGGGCGCAATAAAACGTGTACGTATAAATTTTAACGAATCCTTTAAAAAAATGTTACAGATATCCCGGGTGTGGGCATTACCATGATGGTCGTCACGTTAACTAATTTTCCAATGGAAAATCGCTAATAAATTCTCGTATTCTAGCGTTCGAAATTTTGGTCCGATTCGATTCAAAATTGTCACGACAATCGATTTCGGTAATAACTGTTCGGCAACAGCAAATTTTTTAAAATTTTTTTCGTTTTTGGAAAAAAATAATTTTGCTGTCGTCTGCCACTACGTCTGCATATAGACCTATTGATTTTTTTAAAAGTTTTTTTCAATCCACTGCAAGTAAGAACATTTTTTGAAAATTGAAGTTTTTCTAAAAAGACCGTTCTATTTTAAGGGTTGGTCGACTTTCGCTGGTTAACGAACTTTTCCAAGTTATTAGCAAAATCGATTTTTGTACCAATTTTAAATACAATTGATCAAAACATTAGTATTTCTAACATACGAACATAGATCTCGTATAGGTCTTACACATTCAGTCAGAATTTGCTGAAGTGAACAGCTGATGGGTTTAGCGAGCCCACCGAACCTCTAGCTCATACTATACTCATTTATCTACTCAACAACACGCGCGCGCACACACACACACACACACACTACATAACATGGTTAACTCTAAAGCGACCCGAGCTGATGGAGTGAATAACACATGCCTAATGTTCTATCAAACAGAGCCCTGGGGTAGCTGACGACCTTCCAGTGTACTAGCCTTCCCCATGTTTCGCGCACACTTCATTCTCTACCTAATTGTGGGTGTTCCTATGAGTAAAAATGTAGGTAAATTAGAATGCGTGGAATCACACCGCACAACAAAAAGCTGCCCAATTGAGCAAAATATCCATAATAAGGATAAGAAAAGAAAAAACTGAAAGGAAGCGCAAGCATCTACAAGAACCTCAGTAACGAACTGAGAAGTCAACAATTAGAAATGTGGGGTTACTCATCGTGAATCCTTTCCAAATACTAGACTTTACAAAGAGACTGGGACTGGAGAAGGCGCTGTAACTGAGCATTTCAGGAATACAATATACTCGTAGAAAGGAACAATAGATCAACAAAGGTCACAGTGCAACAGCAATTCCAGAAATTGATTCTCTCATTGAAGACGCGCTCTTACAATTTTAACAACTGCTCTAAAAATGATCTGTAGAGAATCTCCATGGAAGATCTCGGATTTTATAAATAACTTGTTTTTCAACGGAATTCTCTAACAATGTCGTAGTATTTACTTATTTTATTTTTACAATAATATCCATTTGTTCTTTGCATTCGATCGTTGTAAAGATAAGGGAAGAATATTACAGCTGTTTTATTTGCCTGTTTATTCCGAGAAATGCAAACATTATTTTGTTTAAACACGTAAAGCCAGCCTTCTTCCAATCAGCAGTCGTAGTAAAAGCACTTTTCTTCAACACTAAATTGTAATTGAATTGTTTATGCGGACTATACCGTTGCGTTAATTGAACTCCACAATAATCAGTGTATTGTTAAGTCTATTTAGCCGGAAGTTTGATCTGGAACACAATGTTAGGTTATATAGCGGTTGAAGCATTAAATAAGTGACATCAAAGTTACAAGTTATTACTTTGTAATAACTTTGTAAAAATAAATAAGTAATTTGAATTTCATAATTGTAATTTACTTCATAATAAACGATTGGTAATTCAAAATTGTAAATTACTTCGTAATGAACGATTAGTAGTTCATAATTGTAAGTGAATTTTTAATGAACTATTAATTCACAATTGTAATTTATTTCTTCATAAAGAACGATTGAGAAATCAAAGTAGTAATATACTTTCTAATGATTGATTGAAAATTGCAAATTGAAATTTATACCATATGAACGGTTGGGAATTCATAATTGTAATTGACTACATATTGAACGATTGGGGATTCAAAATAATAATTTATTCCACAATCAACGAATGGTACTTAATATTTGTAATTGATTTAATAATGAACGATTGGGAATTCAAAACAGTAATTTATTTCAAAATAAACGATTGGAAATTCCTAATTGTAATTTACCTCATAATGCGAAATGGGAATTAATAATTGTAATTTAGATCTACTTCGTAATGGATGATTGGAAATTCAAAATAGTAATTTAATGCATAAAGAAGGATTGGAAATTTATTATTGTAATATACTTTATAATATGTGGATGGGAATTCATAATTTAATTTTTTAAATAATGAGCAATTGAGAATTCCAAATAGTAATTTACGTCGTAACGAACGATTCAATTGTAATTGTAATTGTAACGTAACATAATGGTAATTTACTTCATAATGAACGGTTAGGAACTCGTAATTGTAATTTTTTCATAATGAACGGTTATTTGGAAATTAAAAATAGTAATTTATTCAATAACGAACAATTTGGTTCAAAATAGTATTTTTTTCATAATGAACGATTGTAAATTAATTTCTTAATTTACTTCGTAATAACGGGTTAAGAACTCATAATTGTAATTTATTTCATAATGATCGATTAGAAATTGAAAATAGTAATTTACTTCATAATGAACGATTGGGAATTGAAAATAGTAATTTACTTCAAATGAACGATTGGAAGTTCATAATTGTAATTTACTTCATAATGATCAATTGGGAATTCAAAATTGAAATTCACTTCGTAATGAACGATTGGAAGTTCATAATTGTAATTTACTTCATAATGAACGATTGGTAACTCATAATACTAACTTAGAAAAACAAAATTTGAACAAAATCGGATGAACGAATTTTGAGAAACCTTATCTATAAATTAAGTAATTGACACAAATTTATTGTCCCACAAATCAATGGACGCTATTTCCGTTATCCATTTGTAGGAGCTTTTCTTCAAATTTAATCTAATAAATATTCTCGCAGAATTTCAACTCAATTTGTCAAACAATTCTGGGGATGCAACTATTTTTGTGAGCGGATATATGACAACTACGCGTTTCCGGGCATAAGGTCGTTAGAAATGTTTTGTTAAATGTTTTGTTAAATGTTTCTGTTACACCCTTTATAATAATATAACCTCGCATACAAAGAGTAAGGAGTCTAAACGAGTGTCATAAAAATAAGATGGATGATCTTCGGGTTGACAAATTGAGGTCCGAGGTAAAGGGAAATAAAAGAACAAAAGTTTAGTCATGGTCGTCTGCCACAGTTTTTCATTGAAATCCTAAAGTGATTAGGCTTATAAAATATATCGCCACTTCCCATTTATTAAATCTTTTATTTCCTACTTTTCTCTTCTCTCTTCAACTTTCGCCGTTTTCTTTTTAAATTTATAACAATTCTGTTTTATCCGTCAGGCCACTTACAAAAAGTAATAATTCTTGAGCAGTACGTTTTTGTTTCTGTGGAACAATAAGCGTTACGTCATACTTATACAGGGTAGAAGAGAAGTAATGTAACAAAACATATTGTTACTGTAGAGCTAACTTAAAGCTGATTGTTATCAACGTTGGCGAATGAGGTAACGGAACATCGTGTTAGGCACAGATACGTTATCATGCCTTTCTTTAAGTAATTATCTTTAATTATAATTATTAATTAGTTGTGTAATTTTATTTTTAAAATACTGATTGTTGTTTTATTAAAAGTTGAACAAATACGTGTAATAGGTATTAGGCTACTATGGAAATGAAAACTTTCGATGATTTCAAGTGTACTGGAAAATTAATTTTTAATGTATAATTTTATTTTAACCCTTTTTCATCTTTACTTTTTTCCTAATTAGCAAACTTCGCTTCGTAATTTAATTAAAATTTCCAAAATTTCACCCTCATTTGTTCCAGAAACTTTGGAGTGTTGTATAGTAATCGTTGAACTTTGTAGGAAAACTTTTATTCCCTGCTTTAGGGGACGCTTTAAAAATAATACATAATTCTCGATTTTAAATTATTTAACGCGAAAATGGTTTAGCATTTCAAGCTATTTTATATTGAATATAAAATATTGAAGGCTGGTTTTAAATATTGGGAATTTAACAAGCCTTAGTCCGGGAGGTCACTAAACACAAAGCGGAGCTACGCTGAGCTAAGCTGAGCGGAGCCGAGCGAAGATGAACGGCAACCGGAAGTGAAGTTCAGTCAGTTTAAATAACGCGTTTGTATCTTTTAAATCTAAACATATAGGCGTAATGTTACGTATTCTAGGGAATAATAATAATAGGTTACCTAGGCAACGGTAACCTAGGTAACGAAAAATAATAACTTTGGAGACATGGTCAGCGTAATGGAGGATGTGGAGTCAGCTTTAAAAACAGAACCTAGACAGAGTTGATGGCAACAGTACAGATTGATGCCTGTACCTGCCAACACCGGATAAAGGGGCTTACCTGATAAGGTTATTGACACGGAGTATTGTGGAGGGGTCCTACCTGATAAGGTTATTGACACGAATTATTAATACTTTCTTTTTCAACCGTTAAAACGTCAGCCATTTTTACACCTAGAAACGTGATATACACCTATATACACAAATAATAGGAATTGTCCAAGTAAACACTAATAATAACATAAATATTCCATCATTCAGTAACAATTTTTATAAAACAGGTAACTATTGTAATCCAACTAGGGTTTCAGTGAAATCTAAGCCTGATGAATAACATTTGACCTTTATATTTAAAATTGGGGGTTTTGCCCCTTCTGTCGGTGCCACTCTCTTGCAAGAATCTACATGAACGATTGCTGTCTGCTTTCATTTCAGTTGTATTAGCTACTATTAATATCCCGCCAAGGCGTTACATTTGAAATGCAAAACGATTTCACCTTGAATAGATGCCGTAATTTGTATACAAATATTTGAAAGTAAAATATAATTAGACATTTTAAAACCCGGCTTCGAAGTGTTTTCAAAACCTTCTTCTGTCCACCTACGTTAAAAAAATTCAGATCTCTGCTTCCTTAGAGAGAGAGAGAGAGAGAGAGAGAGAGAGAGAGAGAGAGAGAGAGAGAGAGAGAGAGAGAGAGAGAGAGAGAGAGAGAGAGAGAGAGAGAGAGAGAGAGAGAGAGAGAGAGAGAGAGAGAGAGAGAGAGAGAGAGAGAGAGAGAGAGAGAGAGAGAGAGAGAGAGAGAGAGAGAGAGAGAGAGAGAGAGAGAGAGAGAGAGAGAGAGAGAGAGAGAGAGAGAGAGAGAGAGAGAGAGAGAGAGAGAGAGAGAGAGAGAGAGAGAGAGAGAGAGAGAGAGAGAGGAGAGAGAGAGAGAGAGAGAGAGAGAGAGAGAGAGAGAGAGAGAGAGAGAGAGAGAGAGAGAGAGAGAGAGAGAGAGAGAGAGAGAGAGAGAGAGAGAGAGAGAGAGAGAGAGAGAGAGAGAGAGAGAGAGAGAGAGAGAGAGAGAGAGAGAGAGAGAGAGAGAGAGAGAGAGAGAGAGAGAGAGAGAGAGAGAGAGAGAGAGAGAGAGAGAGAGAGAGAGAGAGAGAGAGAGAGAGAGAGAGAGAGAGAGAGAGAGAGAGAGAGAGAGAGAGAGAGAGAGAGAGAGAGAGAGAGAGAGAGAGAGAGAGAGAGAGAGAGAGAGAGAGAGAGAGAGAGAGAGAGAGAGAGAGAGAGAGAGAGAGAGAGAGAGAGAGAGAGAGAGAGAGAGAGAGAGAGAGAGAGAGAGAGAGAGAGAGAGAGAGAGAGAGAGAGAGAGAGAGAGAGAGAGAGAGAGAGAGAGAGAGAGAGAGAGAGAGAGAGAGAGAGAGAGAGAGAGAGAGAGAGAGAGAGAGAGAAGAGAGAGAGAGAGAGAGAGAGAGAGAGAGAGAGAGAGAGAGAGAGAGAGAGAGAGAGAGAGAGAGAGAGAGAGAGAGAGAGAGAGAGAGAGAGAGAGAGAGAGAGAGAGAGAGAGAGAGAGAGAGAGAGAGAGAGAGAGAGAGAGAGAGAGAGAGAGTGTGTGTGAATGCTAGCGAGCGCACACACACACACACACACACACACACACACACACACAAACACTTATTTTATTAATACAAATATAATATATAAATGACTTGTGAAATTAATTTACTTTCAAGACCGTGTAAGCTCATATAATTTACTTAACATGTTTTTATTTATTTAAAACACAATTAATTACAATAATCACTTCAGTTGATTGTATTCTTTGTTTTACCGAAAACGTAGCTCTTTAATATTGACAATTAAAATGCATTTCGTTATGATTTACTGTTTACGTTCACTTTAAACAGTGTCAATGAACATAACCTCAGTTGAAGTATAATCAGCTGTGTTGCGAAATCAGCTGTTTAGGTGTAATTATTTTCACGTCAACATCACCATAGCGTATGGAATAATTTCCGTTGAATATTAAACCTTTTGTTTTCGTACTTTTAGATTGTGTATTCTTGAGTGTTACAGTATCTTGTTTATGTAATCGGTAATTATAAAGTGTAGCTGATAATTGCAAATGTAATTGTAACAATTTGTTGTTCTTGTTTGAAATATAAGTAATCGATGTTTTCTGTTGCAGTTGTTCCGATATTCATTCCTTGCCATGTACTCAATATATGACATCAATGCTATGTGAGTAATACTATATTATAAAACTGGTTTTATTTACTCTGCATGTAAATAAATATTTCAACGAAAACTACGGCGTGAATTTTTTTGTTTGTGTAAATTTGTTTAATTAGCAACTATACTATCATCATTAAATAAGAGCCCGCCATCTTAAAACGGAAGTGAATGGGAAAAACAGCTTACACATCGTCATTAAATTTATATTGCTTACTTTTTTGTTTTACGAAGTACAAAATAGAATTAAAGTCGATCGTGACAAAAGTCGATTTTGAGATAGTACGTGTACAGGGTAATGCAAAAAGATACAACTCTCGGGAGTCTAATTCTATACCTAAAAATATGAAAATATTTCTCATAAATGTATGTCCGAAATCGCTTCTTTTTCGTACCAGTAGCTGCTTTTTTTTTAATATTCTAGATCTGTAGAACTATTTGACCAATAATTCAAATTTAGCGTGTGATTCTTTGGGAAAATAACCAACTCGATACATTTATTCATTTTAAATTGACGGTCATTCAAGCTTTTTAAACCAAAATAAATTAATAATGGTAAATTATAGTGATAAATATCAAAATAAATGTTTAGCCCTTTTAATTTCCTATCGAATGGTACAGCTTTCAAAACTAAGAAGCAAGTAAAAAACACAGCTGCGCAAATTAGCCTATCAGGGTACAAAATACCTATGCAAAATAAATACATTAGTACCATTGACTTCCTGTCCTGACGAATTAGTTTGTACAGTTTTTCTGTTTCACTTCCTCCATAGTTTTGAAAGTTACATCATTGAAATTAAAAAAAAACTGCAAAAAATTTATCTTAAAATTTACCATTATTGATTTAATTTAGTTTAGAATTTTTATGTGTCTGCCATTACTAAACATATATTAATATGACGTTTTCAAGACCTGCTTCAGTCAACCATTTTATTTGCTCTACTGTAGTTGTGAGGGTGCAGCATCAACTCATTCAGGCGGACTTTACAGAAATCTATTTGAAACTAGTAGTTCAAAGAAACATCGCACTTTAGTCTACGATTAATACACAGAACTCATTACGACAGCGCTCGTAACATTGTCCGCCAATTTAGCCGGTAACTGTAATATTTGGGGGGGGGAACGTTTACTGGACCAACTTTATTAAAATGTTATGCTCTTTCTGCATGACGGGAACAGGTCTTGCCGTACAGCCAGTATTAAGAGAAACAACCAGCAACTATACTATCATCATTAAATAAGAGCCCGCCATCTTAAAACGGAAGTGAATGGGAAAAACAGCTTACACATCGTCGTTCGAGCTATATAAAAGGCACCTTCATACCGAATTACAAAACAATCGGTCAGTGCGTTTGATTAAAATTGCGTAACAACCAAACACATAAACGGTCGAGTTGAAACAGAGACTTCGCCTTGCTCGGTCATGAATATACTTATCATTGGAGTAAACTACAAATAATTATGAATTATTAATCGGTAATTATAAAGTAAATTACAATTATGAATTCCCAGTTGTTCACTATGAAATCATTTATAACTATAAATTCCCAATCGCGTTCATTATGAATGCAATAAAATTCTGAATCTCCAATCGTTCGTTTTGAAGTTAATTACAATTTTAAATCCCCAATCGTTCATTATGAAGGTAATTACAATTTTGAATCCCCAATCGTTCATTATGTAGGCAATAACAATTTGTAATCCCCAATCGTTCATTTTGTAGGCAATTAAAATTTTAAATTCACAATCGTTCATTATGAAGGCAGTTGCAATTTTGACTCACTAATCGTTCATTATGTAAGCAGTTACAATTTCTAATTCCCGATCGTTCATTTTGTAGGCAATTATTGTTTTGAATCCCCAATCGTTTATTATGTAGGCAATTACAATTTTGCCTATGTAATGAATCGTTCTATATGAAGGTAGTTACAATTTTGAATCCCTAATCTTCCATTACGAAGGCAGTTAAAATTTTGAAACCCCAATCGTTCATTATGAAGGCGACAATAATTTTGAATCCCTGATCGTTTTTATGACGTAAATTACAATTATAAATTCCTAATTATTATCGTGATTGCGTGCATTGTATTCCTCATGATGATTGACTCATCGTGCCAGTTTTATTGAAGTTTTCCTTTAGTTTTTCGTGGATAACACCAAAACACTGACTATATTTTTGCAATTTAGTGATAACAGGGTCGTAGTGTTTCAGTATATTGGCAGTGAGGTGGGTGATCGGGATTACAAAAGTTTTAGAGCTCACCATTAATACCGAGGGTAGGTCGCGACCCATTATCAAGTGTTTCGGTAGGCCTATAATCTTATCAGCAGAACTGCTAAGCAAGATGTAGTCTGAACACGATCTGTCTGTATGATAATGTAGCTAGTGCCATTATCGGGATATTATACACATTGTACAGCGGATTAGTTGTCCAATTTGTGGGGTGGGGAGGGGGGGTTTATCCCAATATTTCGAGCTGCAACAGCTATTCTTGAAAGCTCACCAAACGTTCATGTTACATGTTTTACTGTTCCTTTCTCACTAAAAAATATGTAGAAATGGAAAAAAACGAATTTTTGATTTTTAGAAATATTTCTGAGTCCAGTCTGCGTTTTTTTTTTTTTTTTTTTTTTTTTTTTTGGTGTTAATATCTTTGGAGACTAAACAGGTTGACCAATATCGATGAAATTTATTGTTTTTAATCTTTTTTGTGAAAATAGTTTTAACGATTTTGATCAAATGTTGCAATATTACTGTAACTAATTACCGGAACAATACGTATCACCAAAATTGTATTCAGGAACAATCGAGAAAACTGAAAATTCGGTTTAATTTTTCAAAATTAGTTTATCAAATTTTAAATTTTGATCATACATGAAAATAAATAACTCGTCAGTGTAGTTGCTTTTGAAAAAAGGTAGTATTTTTATTTAATTTTGAAACTGTTAAATTTCTTTTATTTAAAATTTGGTTCATTGAATTTACTGAAGTATGGTAAAACTGAATAGCATAGGTAGACATTAGAGAAAAATCCAACACACCAATTTTGATAAATTAAGCTGAATTTCTGCATAGATATGAACAGGATTTTCATGACTGTATTGCATGTGAAATATTTGCCTTTACGTTTTTCACCATGTTTTGTTCAATTTCAGTAATATTTTTGATGTCCTTGTTCAGGGATCTGTTTCCTCTGAGTCCGACGCCCGACGAACCTGGTCATCCTTATTTGCTGCATGCCTCGTGGACACCCAAGGGTCATGCTTTGCTGATGGTCTATAACTACGACATTTATTATAGACCAAGTCCTCGGACCAGACAGAGCTACAGGGTGTCGAAAACTGCAGTGCCTGGTGTGGTCAGTAATGGAGTACCTGATTGGCTGTATGAAGGTGAGGCGTGTGTAATGCTTGTGACAATCTGCTAACTCCTCCCTTACTCCTAGTCGGTTAACACGCATTGAATTCTGTTTCCTTATTATGTATTATTTAACTAGTAATTTAAAAGATAGTAAAATAATAAAAGGGAGGAATAATGAACAGACCCTATATAAGGCCTAAATAGTTCAGTGGTAGAATATTTGCGTGTTAAACGAATGATCCAGGTTTGAGTCTCGGACTAAGTCAACATTTTTTACTTGTAAGTTATTACGCAGCTTAGAAAAAGTATTAAACAATAGATAATTGTGCAACTAGTGAGCAAAGCACGAGGCTTGTCGAGTAGAATTTGAAAGTACTAATTCAACATTACAAATGTATGGTTCAAACTCATAGTGGGGTTATGTCATTCAAACATCTTAAAATATATAGGAATAAAAATACAAAAACATTAAGGTTACACTGTAACTTAAAAGAAACAAAATGTTGCCAACTAAAATAGCGAAAACAAAAAAATTACCTTCAGTTCTAACAACAGTTCTAATAACGCACGTGTACTTTAATTATTATGTACTATGTTTATATAGACCAATTTTTCATTTGGGTTTTTAATAAACATTGTAGTTTCTACTGGGAACGTTATGAAAATACTGTATAATTTACATTATTATATTATATTATTATTATACATTATTATTATTATATTATATTATATTACATTATCTAATTCATATTATATTTCTGAAAGTTTGTGTGTTTGTTTATTTGTTTGTTTGTTTGTTTGTTTGTTTGTTTGTCTGTCTGTCTGTTTGTTTGTTTGTTTGTTATTCAATCACGCTTTAACCACTGGACCAATTGAGATGAAATTTGGTACGAATATGGTTTAAGTATCTGAAATACACATAGGCCTATTCCCGTTTTTCAAAACGTCATTATACTACTTACCCAGCCCAAAATAACTATTAGTAGGCCTATTTTGTTTTGTAACATGTGTTAACTGTAGTTATTTACTGGACCTGAGATTTAGGTACCTGAGATGAACATAGTTTCAATCATATTTTAAGAATCTTAATCTGTGTTTTATTTATTGCAAAATTATTGCTTTTAATGTAACATTTTCAATATTTTAGTTGAAATTTTTTTCAAAACTGACTTTAATTTGTTACTTTGTGTTGAATTTTCAATATTAAATGTAAAAAAAAGCCTTACGCAGAGTGCCAATTGTAAGGTAGTATATATATTTGTGTAATTACATTATATGAAAAAATGGTAAATATGCAGTGTAGCATATCCTAGATTTTTCGATATTTTTGTTACTAAAATGCTTTATTATGTGCCCAAAAGCAAGAATCCAAAATATGAAAGCACGAAAAGTACGATAAAAATCGAAAATAAAAGTGACTTACATAACCTCAAAATTGCTACCCGGTGAAAATCAGTAACGTGTTGTAAATCGGTAAAACAATAAAAATACGTCTAACACGGGTTTTGGATGATAAGAAACCCATTTTTTAAAAGAATACTGCGTATCCAAACTGACAAGGTTGTTAGGCCTAACAAGGTGATGCGTGAAAAAACCTTTATATTTTTTAAAAAATAGCCTACTATATATCCTGACACGGTTGTTGGGCCTATCACGGTGATACGTAAAAAAACCTTTATATTTTTTTAAAGAATACTACATATACTAACAGACACGGTTGTTAGGGCTAACACGGTGATGCGTGAAAAAACTTTTATATTTTTTTAAAGACATATCCCAACTGAAACGGTTGTTGGGCCTATCATGGTGATGTGTGAAAAAACTTTTTTTTTTTAGAATAATACATAACCTAATTGACACGGTTGTTAGGCCTAACACGGTGATGCGTGAAAAACCTTTAGGCCTATATTTTTTAAAGAATACTACATATCCTAACTCACATGGTTGTTAGGCCTAACATGGTGATGCATGAAAAAACCTGTATATTGTTTTAAGAATATTACATAACTGACACGGATGTTGGGCCTATCACGGTGATGTGTGAAAAAAACCTTTATTTTCTTAAAGAATACTACATATACTAACTGACACCATTGTTAGGCCTATCACGGTTTTTGTGTGAAAAAAACCTTTATTTTTTAAAGAATACTACATAACCTAATTGACACGGTTGTTAGGCCTAACACGGTGATGCGTGAAAAACCTTTATATTTTTTTAAAGAATAATACATATCCTAACTGTCACGGTTGTTGGGCCTATCACGGTAATGTGTGAAAAAAGTCTTTTTTTTTAAAGAGTACTGAAGACCTTAACTGACACGGTTGTTAGATCTAACATGGTGATGCGTGAAAAATCTTTATATTTTTTTTAAAGAATACTCCATAAGTTAACTAACATGGTTGTTAGGCCTAATGTGGTGATGGATTAAAAAACCTTTATTTATTTTTTAAAAAAGAACTCCAGAACCTAACTGACACGGTTGTTGGGCCTAATACGGTGATGCAGGTAAAAAGCCTTAATTTTTTTGAAGAGTACTCCATAACTTAACTAACACGGTGGTGCGTTAAAAAAACCTTTATTTTAAAAAATAAATTCACCATAACCTAACTGACACAGTTGTTGGTCCTAACACGGTGATGCGTGATCTTTAATGTATATTACGATTGCGGGCAAAGCCTTGACGGGTAACAGGTAATCATATTATATTTCTGAAAGTTTGTTTTTGTTTATTTGTTTGTTATTCAATCACACTTTAACTACTGGACCAATTGAGATTAAATTTGGTATGAACACGGTTTAGGTACCTGAGATAAACACAATACTATTCCAGTTTAATTGTATAATAGTGACTTTTTAATAATACTGTATTTTATTAAAATATAACAGGACCCTGTTTTAGAGTATCGAGTAGCAAAAATGTATATTTCTTGGCCGAAAACCATAAATCTTATAATATTGTAAATAGAAATATATTGAATGAAATGAATCTATTCTGATTTTGAAAATCGACTATAAATTTTATTGCTTACATTATAATTGCAGGCAAAGCCGCAACGGGTAACAGCTAGTTATATTATACATTATTTTATTATAATTTACATTATAATACATCTTACAGTAAATTTGTACAAACAAGTAGTGTTATTAAAACTTAAATTTTATTTATTTTTAGAGAGAGAGAGAGAGAGAGAGAGAGAGAGAGAGAGAGAGAGAGAGAGAGAGAGAGAGAGAGAGAGAGAGAGAGAGAGAATTAGCATTTTCAATCTTCAAAATCCGTTGAAATTAAGACATTTTTGACAGTGTCAGTGCTTATTATCGTATGTTATATGTAATTTGATAGTTCAAAATGCTAATTTATTGCAGATTATATATTAATTACGATGGTGAAATCAGAATTTCGAAAATATTACTCTTTCAGAAATTCTGATTTCACCATCGTAATTAATATTACAACATCGTAATTAATATAAGGAAAAAGGAATATAATTTTGGAAATTCGCTTTTATAATGTCAGTAAGACAGCCACGTAAACATGTTTACATTGAATATTCGCGGGCTACGTCGTGCGAGTAAACTACTAATTTTTAAAGCAGAATGTTGCCTATTATTATTCTGAAACTTAATGTATATTTAAGTTTAGTAGATTTGGTTTACAGTTGCAACATGTTTAAAAGTACGAAGGTGTTAGTGCCAGTGAGGACGATTGTTTTCTTTAATGCGTTTGATTAAATTGGAGTTATTATTTAATAAACACCAATTTAAAATGCGTGGTTTAAGTTTGAGTTATTATTCAAGTTAAGTTATTAAAGAAAACATTATAATGATTGTTACAGAAGAAATATTAAACCATAACACGGCGATGTGGCTTTCTGAAGATGGACACATGTTATTGTACGCATGTTTTAATGATACACTTGTAGAAGAATTGCGTTTCCCTTGGTACGGGATAGCGGAAGAAAAGCAGCAGCTGTATCCAGATATACGCAGTTTGCGGTATCCAAAGGTAATGTAACAAATACTAGGAAACAATAACAGTAGAGTTACCAAATTTGTGATTTATTTTGAAGCAATAACAATAAAGTTACCAAATTTGTGGTTTACTTGGAAACAACAACAATAGAATTAGTAAATTTGTGATTTATTAGGAAATAATAACAATAGATTTACCAAATTTGTGAATTACTAGGAAACAATAACAATAGAGTTATCAAATTTGTGGTTTTCTTGGAAGCAATAACAATAGTTACCACATTTGTGATTTCCTAGGAAACAATAACAATAGAGTTACTAAATTTGTGATTTACTAGGAAACAATAACAATAGAGTTATAAAATTCGTAATTTATTACGCAACAATTGCAATAAATTTATCAAATTTGTAATTTGTTAGGCACATCACTATATTTTTGCTGATTTTATGTAAGCCTATACAGGGTGATTCAAAACTATACGGCAATCTCTCGAAGAATATTTAAAAAATCAACATAAACATATGTCCGGAAACGATTGATTTTCTCACTAGCCGCCATTTTGTTTTTCTAACAAACTATTTTATATCTCTAGAGTGGTTTGCTCAATAAAATTCATACTTAGCGTATTTCTTTACCCGATAGAGGCCTAACTGGAAAAAATAACCAACTTTACCCGTTTTTAATGCCCGTTTTAAAATGCCGGTCTTTATAAAATTTAAACAAAAATAAACCAAAAACAACAAATTTTAGTAACAAATTTCAAGATACCTTATTTGTAGCCCTTTTAATTTCCTATGGAATGGTACATTAATTTTCAAAACTATGGAGCAAGTAAAACAGCAAAGCTGCACAAATAAGTCCATGAAAATATGACAGACATATCTATGCAAAATAAATGTATTATATCATTGACTTCGATAGACTTTGATGGACTAACTAAAATTTATCGTTATTGATTTACTTTGGTTTACATGTTTTTAAGCATTACATTTTAAAAACAGGTAAACATACGAAGTTGGTTATTTCTCTCCAATTAGGAGTCTGTTCGGTAAGTAATTACGTTAAGTTTGAATTGCATTGGTCCAAGAGATATACTTTGTTTCTGAACTTGGCACCACAAGGTCGTGGGTTTGAGATGCAGTTACTACCGTTTAACTTGACTTTTACCCTGATCGCTGATCCCTCGTCCTCACTAAACTATTAAGCGCTTAGTTCAATTGTGTACTATGTTTCATCCTGGTTATGTCGTACAATAACAAACCACAGTTCCTTTCATATTATTTGACAGTGCGTCATAACACATCGATGGCTGGTTGAACACTTAAATTTAGCGCAAACATTGCCCAATACTCAACGAACCAGTATCTAGCTTCAAAGGTACACAGTACATCTAATATTGTACGTTTTAAATTAAAGTGAACTTCTTTCCGTGAAAATTTTACATTTAGAATATTTTTTGAAGAGTTACTAATTCCCAACATAAAAATGAGTACAGTAGAGTCTCAATTAACCGTCATTCCAGGCACCGTTGAGGATGACAGAATAAACGGATAACAGAAATAAACACCCGTATTTTTGGCGAACGATAAAAGTAACAAACTCTGTTTATAGCCCAGAATGTTTTCTTCTTATTATTATTTTATGATAATAAAATATCATAAAATATATTTTATATCATATTTTAAAGTATGATATGAACTTTAAAAGTTATATCATTTTAAGTATTTAAATTTTAATGATACTTAAGAAAAGTATAATAAAACTTTAAAATCTTCTAATTATGTGTTACACAAATTTTACATACATAGGTCATAAATACAGTAAATTACCCGTACTTAATCTTTCGATATTCATGTAACATATACTAGAGCACCGCGCACGCCACTTAGAGTACTCACGTGACTGTTACGTGACCGACTTATACGCTGAGTGGTATTATCGTAAATAATATGAGCGTGCTTATCTTTCAATTGAAACATGAATGCACACTTTCATAATTTGTTGATACTATTTGAAGCGTCTCTATCTCATTCCACTAGATGATAGGATCGTTTACTTTTTAATTATCAACCTTTGTTTAGGATAGCAATTAGTGTCAGCTGCCGTCCCCTATGCTATATAATCGTGTTCAGTTACAGTGCTTTGTTTTGCCTAGACGGTTCCTTTTATTATTTATTACAAATTATTTACTATGTAAGGTTATTTAAAAATGTCAGATAACAGAATTAATCTGACGGTTAAAATCAACCGACGGTTAAAAGGATGACTCTCGGTTAAAATCTAGACTCTACTGTCAACAAATATCCGTTAAAAATACGAAATCAAAACGAGTTATTGACATTTAGCATTACTTTTAATGAAACACGCCAAACACGACGCATTTATTCATTCGTATTAGATATATCATTGTTATTATAAAGAAATTCGAAGAATGAAACCCACCAAAATCGATTTTTTAATGTCAGGAAGTGTATATACCATAAATATATTACATTTACCAAATCTGTTAGACCATTTCCTTCGATAAAATTGATACATGTAGCCTGCATACAAAGATATTGCAGGATA
Source organism: Callitettix versicolor (assembly GCA_022606455.1). Lineage (NCBI taxonomy): Eukaryota > Metazoa > Arthropoda > Insecta > Hemiptera > Cercopidae > Callitettix > Callitettix versicolor. The sequence continues at coordinate 44,049,272 of CM040185.1, read as the reverse complement.
AGATTCGATTTTCAGGTAGATGTTTATTAAAATGAATTTTTAAATTAAAACGAATTTACTAAAATACAAGACCCATTAAAATCGATTTTTTAGCAATAATGTGGCATATTCCAACGTTATATCGAAGTCGTTATAACAGTTTCTCGAGAAAAAAGGACATATATACGAGTTTATTTTTGGGGCTGGTAACTATATCATTTCTAATAAATCAACAAGACAGTGTAACCAAATCCATCTGTATATCTAGATTTTGTTGTTCAGTTGTTTCTCTTTCATAGAACAATGCAGAAACCAAAACAAAGACAAACGAAGTGGCCATTTGTCCATAAATTATTGGGTTGTAATAATTTATGTAATATTCATAATTCTGCTGCCTATAACAATAATATTTCGTAAAAAGTGTAAAAAAAATTGAAGTTAAAACTGACTTAATTCTATTGTTTGCAGCCAAGTACAAAAAATCCAGTTGTCACACTGTATGTAGCAGATTTAGCCGATCCGAAAAATATACGAACCAGAGAATTGAAACCTCCGATGGCCTTTGGACAAACAACGTAAGTAAATAAGAATTAATTATATATTAAGGTTGTATGAAGGGCTGATGGAACTTAACTTGTTCAACATTTAATAAAATAGTAAATTATATTTTAAGTAAAGTTACTTAATCCTTATAAAATAAGATATTCACAACATGTCTCTACGGTACTCAGTCCCTTGTCTCCACTTATGTGTGCTATTAAGCTTTACTTCTCTTCACCTGCTCCAAAAAAACTCTTCCACTAAGTCTGTTTTGCTCTGTTTCTTTTTCCAGCCAGGTTTCATTTCAATGTTTGATTTACAAAGTTCTTATCCTATTCTCAAATTGTTGGCCTGTATATTTCCACTTTTATCACTTAATGATGTTACAATATACCACTGAATATAAACGTACTAGAATGATAACTCTTATGAGAGATATGTGAACACTCGCTGCTGGTGTCATCTTATGGCAGAGTGTTTAACTACATTTAAGTAGATAATAGTAATGTATATTTTCTCTAACCTTCCCCCATCCTTGCAACTTGCAGTGTTCACAGCGGCAGATAGTGCAATTACTTAGACTTTAGCTGCTGATATCGAGCACACTTTATAATGCGGCTGTACTTCTAGTACGTTTATATTTAGTGATTATACTTATAGATTCTTGAGTTGTTTTCCCCATAAAACCTTCTTTGTTACTATCTTCTTTGCTAGTATTTATTAATGAAAACTTAAAATTTGTTTTTCAGTACTTCTTGTTATCTTCCATGACTCTTCTCCATTAACATATGCCATGTTAATATGTTAAAATTTTGATACATATTTTAAACAAATTAATGTAAAAATTAAGTAGGCAACTCAACATGAAATAAGTTGATAAGTTGATTTGTCATGTCCTTTGTTTTTTTGTTTGTTTTTTTGTTGTTCATGTTATGTAATGGTTTGTTATATACAAGAAATTATATAGAAAGAAAATATATTATTTGTTATTTGTTATACATAGTTCTTGTTATGTAGTTTTTGTCATTACAAGTTGTTTGTTATATGGTTCTTGTTGTGTAGTTGTTTATATATATATAGTTCTTCAATAACATTCTCAATTACTGCACTTGTCTTATTGACCACCTTCTGCTAACCATTTTTTTTCTTGAGCTTGACAGTTTTTTCTGTAGCTGAACTGAATCTTCTCATTTTTCCCACAACTCAACACTTTATCCTGTTCCTTACAGTATCTATTCATTAGAGCTTAACTTCCTATACTTTCACAAGAGGCGATAATGTTACTGATCATGAATTATTAGTGAATTTTCATTGAAATAATGAGCTATTGGAGCGCCATCATGGTAAAACCCAGACACATGGCTTTAAAATGAGCACTGACCATGACTTTTATGATCAGATTTATGTTGTATTTCCAATGAAATTTAAATTTTACTTTGTGCAGACTATAACATTGACTAATAAGGTGAAACTAAAGTATTAAAAAAAGTTATATATATATATATAAATACTAATAAAATTTTAATTCTTTTAGAAAAATTTAAAATTACAAAAACTCATAGAGTATAGTTATAAGTACAGCAAATTATAAATATAAAAATTTAAGTATAATAAAAAATTTTGTGGCACAATAATTACGTAATACTCTACCATCTGTATAAAATACAACATTTCACCAAGCAGCGAGAAGTTAAAGTATTGGAATTTGCAATACATAAAAATATAGCTTTAAAAATGTCGTAAAACACAGCTCTGGATCTGTTGCTATGGTTACAAGAGCAGAGTTAAGTAAGGGAAGAATACGAATGGCTATAAAAGATAATATTTTCAGCTTGTTGATTAGGTTCTCAAAAGCATTATTTCAGTACAGTCCATGTTAAAAGTATAACATAAAACAATTTCTTCACTTACTTGAACGTATTCATTGTTATTATTTAACTGCTGGTCTATTAATGTATTAAATTATAAATTTCTAATTTCTTGTACGATCTCAAACTTTATTTTGCTACATTTTTATAAAATTGAAGTTGTTTTTAAAATTCTGTTACGCAAATACTTGGATATTGCAAATAAGTTTATATTTTGCATCTGTTTATTTGTCACTTTTCTGCTGCTACAGCAAATTTGTAATAGGCCTGCAAATTTGTAATACATGTGAACAATAAAGGTGATACACAAAATGTCGGTTTTTAAGTGTTGTATAAAAAAAAGCTATATATATATATATATATATATATATATATATAAACTATCTATGAAATGGAACATATAATTCAGCATCAATACAAAGAATGCATTTTGCCATTACATATGAAAACATAAGGTATGAAAAATTACATCTGACTCATATGTACTCCATGTGTTGTAACTAGATCAATAAAATTCGTTAATCAGTGGCATTGTGAAGCATTTTTATATTATTTGGGGATAATTTTGATAAACTTATTATTTAAATTTCTACCCCCCAAAAGAAGACTTCACAAAAGTTAGGTAACACGACCTTGCTGGCCAGTTTTGATTGGCATTGCGTGAAAGGACTCGGATCGGAAATTTATTCCCCAATAAGGCTATTGCATCGTTTGAGGTGTGGCAGGTAGTGCCATCTTATTGGAACCATACATTGCTCAATATTCACATTATTAAGGTAAGGCCATAAAAATGTTTCAACCATAATCCTGTAACATTGTCAATGCAGTAACATGTTATTAGGTGCATTATGAAACTACAAAACTAGAGCCATACAAAGCTTCCATACATTTTCTGCTTAACACTCACCATATTTGTAATATGTTTTCACAATTAATAGTCGTTGTGCCATTGTAAAGCATTCCATTATAACTAACCTAAAAAAAAAAAAATACGGATAACAAAGATTTAAATAAAATGTGCCATTCCATAACAATTTAAAACCGTCATTCTTATTGAATCGTCCTTTATAAACTTTCCACTCCATTACTACTGGCATTGCTACAATGCAGTAAAGACTACCAGATAAGTACAAAATTGTCTGCAGATACTCTTGGTAAAGGAATATAAAAACATATCAGGTCATCTTAAAATCATTTAATTAGTGAATGTTGTTATTATTTTGAAGATTACAAGTATCCTTTTTGTGGTTTGCTAACAAAACCTTAACTACAGATTCACAACTAGAAAACTAAAAAATACGTATTTTTTGTTACGGAATCACTAAAGTTGTATCAATTATCCACCCTGCTGGGAAGGAAAATCACAAGGAAATTTGAAATATTGTAAAAGTATTCTTTAGAAATATTAACAAGCAACATGTACAGTATTTTATTCCTTTCAGCTTTAAATATAAATTATTGTTCAAAAGTGTTTTGAATATGTGTTTCATAAAGCACTTATTTTTATTGTATTTATTTTCTAAATACTAAAATTAGAATGTACAATATCTCAGAGTATATAACCTCAGTTGAGATTCTATATACCAGTTCTCATAATAGTAGCAATGCTGTGTCCCACAATCATCAAAATAATATCATTAGTTACAACATTTGGTCTTTAACACCATTTCCTGTTTTTCATGAATCCTACTAATATATATATATATATATATATATATATATATATATATATATATATATATATATATATATATATATATATATATATATATATATATATATATATATATATATATATATATATATATATATATAGTACTGTTACATACATAAACACCACATAAACTAAAATTGAATCTTTTGAAAATAATTATTTGACATTTTCCAAAGGAGGGCTTTGAGTTCTCTGGTAAGCCCTCATGTTTGCTAGCGATCTGTCAAGTTGAAAGGCAGAAAAACAATCTGTTCGTATGTGCAAATTATTAAACTATTTTTTTTATTCCAGTGGTAAATTCAGCCTTGGGGGATGCCCCCTCCTGAGGATTTGTAAAAAAAGAGAAGTTTACTATGACCACCCTTAAAGGTGGTCATAATCTTACTGAATTGAGCCTAACATTTTTTAAATTAATTTCATTTCGTTATGAAATTATGCCGATTTTAGATTTAATGCATGCGATCTTAAACGCAATAGTAGGTACTCAGGAAGCAAGTTCATATATATATATATATATAAAAGCTTATAAAAGCTATGAAGAATCTAAAAGAATCTTGACAATAAAGTGACTTAAGGCTTTGCACAAATCTATTAAACCTGCATGCGTACAATACAATATCTGCATGCGTACAATATCTGTTGAATATGGAAACTTTGGCAGTGAAAATGAAAACTTTTCAATGAATTTTTTTTCTATTAAGAACAGTTCTGGTTATTAAAAATTCAAGCAAATAAATCAAAGCATAGCATATTAAATCAAAGCATATGATTATTGCTACTATTTTGAAAATTTATATCCAATTATGAAGACATTGCTAAAGCTGCTCTCAAACGCTCTCCAATTTCCATTTGACACAGAACCTACTTTTTCAACAATGCATATACTTAAGACATGGTTAAGATCGTGAATGATTGAAGATCATTTAATGGGTCTTGCCTGCTCTACATTCACCGAGATTCAAATTAAATACTGATGATATCATAAATCAATTTGTAAATAATAAGAAGAGAAAATTTTGTTTTCTTTTATAAAATACTATATAAAATAAACATTTTCTCATTTAAAAACTATTTCTGAAATAATCTAAATGTTAATTTTCTATTATTAACAGAAATAAATTTTTAATAATTATAAATAATATTATTTCTTTATTGTTCAAAATTTTTTGTTTAACTTAATTTAATAAATAATGATCTACCTTATTTCTCAGAGCCTATTGTTATAATTATTACTATCATGATTTTTACCTGGCATCCCCCTCATTTAAGAAATTTATAGATCTTCCCTTGGTTTATTTTCTGATGGTAGCCTTAAATCAAGACTGTAAAATGCATCTAAAAGACCTGATAACCCCGATATTACTCATACAACTGGTATTACTGTTTTCTCAACATTTTAATTAAATTTACAAATGTTTCAGAGATTACTATTTTTGCGCTGTTACATGGGTCAGCGTAACCGAAGTATCTGTGATTTGGCTGAACAGAGCTCAGAATATCTCGATCGCTACTCTTTGTAAATCTCCTGCATGGTTTTGCCAAGAGGTATAAAACAGTAATAACTACACTGTAATTTTACTATTTTCATTTTTGTTCTCTATGATTAATTTTTTCTGTTATTTCTTGTATGTTAGTTTAGGCACAGCTACTTAGACAAATTGTGAATTTGTTTCTTTATATATAGTACACTTGTAATATCTGACGTATTTCAGACATCATTATTGCAGTTTACCAAAAACATCCAAACATTGGAAAGGAAGAGAAATGATAGTAGATTGGTATATGAACTGAGAAAAAGTAACTACAATACAACGTAACACTTTTATGTTATTCACCAAGTTTAAAAGGAGCAATTATTTTAAAAAAACATAAAAACAAACTGAAAAACTCTTAAAATGTTCATTACAGTATACTGTACATGTTACCGATTAAAAAAGTAACTTTAATTGTTGTTCTTTGAAAATAATTTTGAATAATTATCTGTTTTGTAGTTGTAAATGAGCTTTTCATTGCTTTTTCTTTCATTTTTTTAAACATTGAATATCTTGTTTCCTTCTGCTCATTTTGTACATACTTTAAAACGCACTTAACGCTTAATCTTGTCGAGTTAGATGCACATGTTTGTCAGGCTTGTTTTTGTGTTGCCATTGTTATTACATGTGTTATTAATTAATTATTTCATCATCGGTCATAATTTGGTAAGCTACCGTAATTAGACGGGCTCTATGCCAGTGCTTCAAATATCATGTTACAGCAGTACTACATTGTTAGAATTATTCCAAATGCAAATAACGCTAACCAATAAAAGCTTTATGGATATGCAGAACACAAATAAGTAACACCGATGGATTACTGTATGTGTTGAATTAAGAAGTACTGAGTTATCGCGAGTATACGGTAATTTTAAAATTTTTTAAAGGGTTCAGGCTTACAAATAATATTAAAATGGCAGTAGAAGGTAAGATGGCCACACACAATTATTCACTAAACAAACTTATAACAAAGTCACTCATTACTTCTTGGTAATATGGCACATGTAGAATCTCAGTTTTGTGTGAGTCATCAACATACTTCTTCATATTTCTAAACAAATCTATCATTAGCAGTAATGACAAGCCTATATGCATACAGCAATACAAGGCCTATCCAACATGATTAAAACACCAATCATTCTGCTACTCCTCTGAACTTTCACATATAAAGGTCGTAGTTTGGAAACTGGAATTACTGGCATAAGCTTTTCACTTGTCATTACACCAATTTCCCATCCTCATTAGCCTAACTGGAATTAAGGATGAATGTTAGGCAGTAATAGAGGAGTAAATCCAGTGAAAGCTATTCATTGCGCAAACTTATAAACATGAATTGTATAGTCTTGTTAGTTTTGTTTGAAGAAAACCATCAAAAACTTACAAGAAACGACTGAGTAAGATTAGTTCTAACTTGAAAGTGATGCATCAACAATTGATTCTACTTGTAAGTTGAAAGGAAAGTACTTATCCATTTGCACAAGTTTTAGTTCATAGAAACTTAATGCACTACTTTGTATTACTTTTTTATGAACAGGAAATTATTCTCTTTGTTTTGTTGATAAAATTTGTTTGATTTTGTTGATCATAATTTTACTTTTCATTTTTAATTAAGGCCAGTTTAAGATGCATACGGTAATATATATGTACTGCATTTATACATTTAAAAGGAAACTAAATTAGCATCAGTTTTACCAGTGTGTTTCATTAACTGTGCTATTAGAATCTTGGATGCTATGTGATTTAAAGAAAATTTCAAATTTATTCTTACCTACTTTTACACTTTTAATAAAGTGTTGTATTTGCAGTCTTTTAAATCAAAGGACATTTCCCAATATAAAGGCAAACTTTTAAACTTCTTATAGAAACTGCTACTTTTTATAATGTTTTCTGTCTATACAATACACAGGATGATTCAGGGAAATGGGAAATTTTGTTTTTTTGTATTGGTAACCTTGTTTGAATGGCTGTAGAGAATAATTGCTGCAGATCAGTTCATAAGATTTTGCCACATAAGTAGGTAGGATTTTTCCACCATAAGGTAGGAGAATTGTGCAATGTGCTTTTATCATCAAAGTGTTTTATAAAAATAATGACAATATAAGGGCTACAAGTAATTATTGTAATTGTATAAAGGTAATTTTGTCAACATTTTGATTTAGGATTCCATGGTCATGTACCATCAGTGCATGCATTAGTACATGCAATGTGTCAACACCAGGAATTAACACATGAAATTTTGAGAAAAGGGATTCAGCGATGAGAAAGAAACTTCCAGGCAGTATGTCAACCATTCCTACATCACACAACAATTGTTCAATTTATTCAAATATAACATTCAGACAAACTTGTTCAAGTTATTGTCATACTGTGTTATTACAATTGTACAGTTTAAGTGTTCAAAGAATACTAGTGTAGGACTTACATTACAAGCTGTACAAGTTGCAAATCTTTTTCCAGGAACTGAAACCAAACAATCACATAATTAGCAAACTTCTGTGAATTAATGGTTGAGTGAATAAAGAAAGTCAGTGACTTTGTTAACTATGGATGGTGTGAGATGATGGCCCATTTCCACCTTAATTGGTTTGTTAATTGGTAATTATTGTTATTGAACATGAGGTAATCCTACACACCCACACCATAGCCTTCTACAGCAACAAAGTCATCATATGCTGTGCTGTGCTGTCATCCTACAGAATAATAGGTCCTTTTTTATGAAAACGTGGATAGTCTTACGACTACAGTCACAACAGTTCAATATTGATTTAATATCCATGGCCATGATGGACAAATTATGGAAATTTATACAAATTATTAATAATGTTTAGTTTCAACAAGGTGGATCAATGTCACATACAGTACAAATATCAAAGCTGTTGTACACCAAATATTTGGAAACTATGTCATTCTGAAAAACAGACAAATTCAGTGGCGTATCAGGTTTCCTGATTTATAGGGATATGATTTTTTTTTTAATGTGGATCACCTTAAAAGTAAAATGTAGTAATAAACCAATAACAATAAAAGAGTTTAAATAAAAAAATCTGAATACAAGTTGAAGTTCCAGTTCAAATGTTATGTAAAACCATGTAATATTTCACTAAACTGCAGGAATGTCTATGCAGAAATGGAGGTCATCTCAATGATTTGATTTAAAAAAAACTAACTTTTATGTATGTATTCACAAACGACAGATTTTTTATATTTAATTGTAAAAATAAATTTATTTAATATTTTTTCATTATAGTATTTAATAGTCAAATTTCTCTTTTTCATGTATTACTTTTATGAGACTTTATTGTTTTACTGTTTTTCAGTTATTAAACTTGTCATTTATGAGATTTAAGTGTCCAAAGTTTGAAAACATGCAATGTAAAGTATATGAGGATCAGAGAAAACACTGAGTACCAATGTATGATTTTTAAGTTTGCTTAAATATTGTTTACAGTTAATAGGTAAGCTCAGATACTTGGTCTCAGATCTTCTAAAGAGGAACATTAAGTGTGAAAAAAAACAAGGATTACAAAGTTAGAAATTGATGACAGATACTTTAGTACAGAACGTAGGCCAGGTTTAGGCTAATCTGCATCAAATGCGGAGAAGATCTGAGCGAAACAGAGCGGAGTTTAAAGAATACATTTGTATCTTTTAAATGTAAATATTTAGGCCTACTGTAATGATTCCAGGAAACTACTAGGTTTAAAAACTGAAACCTTGGTAACAAGAAAAAATAAGTTTGGAGATGTAGTCAAAGTGGTGGGGGAAGCGGAGTCACCTTTAAAACTAACCTACACAAAGTCAAAGCTACACAAAGTGGAGCCCAGTTATGCTGCTAGACTCTGCTCAGCTCTGTTACACTTTTAGTGGTCGCACATACATTAAAAACAATAGGTTAGGTTTTGAATGCATAGTCTGCTTTGCTCTGCTCAACTCCGCTCCACATTTGGTGGCCACCTGGCCTAATGCAAAAGAGTGAACAATTAATGGCATAAAAAATGAATTGTGTAATGTATCTGTATAAATTGAATTGTCTATTAAAGGCTGAATAACTATAAAAAAACCTATGCGATATCCTAGTTTGCTAATGGGGTCAATTCTGCTCATTGCATTTCGTTTAGGCTGCGCTTGATTTTTTTAGGGTTTCCTATTATTTACACCCAAACATGTCATTTGAACATTTATTTAATCATGCCCAAAAGTGAATAATAACTTATGTCAGTCATTGAATTATCAGTGTAGATTTATAAGGTAATAATTATTTCTTTGGTCAAAATAACCATTAACATCTATAATGAACATTTGAATGACTGAAGGAATATATGTTATTTTCTTAGACACAAAGAGTCAGCGGTGAAGGAAGAGGGTGGGTTGACCCTCCAGGAAATCCGATGTTCAGTCCAGATGGCAATGTATACTTAACATTAAAGCCCATAAGAGATGGAACCTCTGGTTTCTACAGACACATTGTTGCAGTTAATATTCCAAAGAAAAGGATACTTCCTCTTACACATGGGACATTTGATGTTAACAAAATAGTTGCATGGGACCACAATAACCAGCTTGTGTAAGATTATTTACATTTTTCATTAGAATTTTGTAATATATTAAAAAAGTAGTGATATGAAAGTTTTTCATGTATTTAAGTTACTAAGCTGTAATGCATATCTTTTAAAAACAGTCTTAGGTCTAGTTTAGATTATAACTTAGGTCCAAACAAAACAGTTTAGTCCATTAAATTAATAAATATTCTCTGTGGTAAAGAGAATATTTATCAGAATCTAAAATGTATATTCATCTGTCAGTAGTTCCATTATTTAATTTAATGTTTATTTTTATCTATCACAGTAATTATGAGGTTTAAGGAATAAAGACAATATTTCAAAACATATATTAAATTCATAGAAAAGTTGTATAATCTTTGTATAAATTTTGTCAGAATTATGACAATTAATTTCATAACTGAGTAATATAAAAGGTGGAAGTCATGCTTGTGCCACATTTTTTTCTGCAGTTATGAGGACAGTCCTGTTAATAATTATGTGAAAATTCAATTTCATTTGCAAATTTTTGTTTCTTAATTTTTTTCTAGTTTTATATACATTTACGAGACCCTACCCGAAAGTTTGGGGAATTTATTGAATTCTGTGCGAACCGTTTATAGTATGACTTGCTGCTGGAAGAGTGAATGAACAGTACTCTTTGTGAATATGGATGCCAACAGATGTGACAGTGAGAGACCATGTTCTTGAGTTTTGTGGTATTTGTGTAACTTTGTGTTTTAGTGTTGCAACAATTTTTTAAACTTGTCTGAAAGCCAGGTTCTGAGAAGCAAAGAATCTGCATCAAATTTCACTTCAATTTTAAAAAAACTGCTGCAGAAATCAATCGCATGCTTGTAGAAGCATTTGGTGACAATGCTATCAGTCAAAAGTAAAAACTTTTGTGTGATACCAACGCTTTAAGGATGAACGAACATCTACTGATGACAATTACTATACAGGACTACAATCGACAAAACAGAAAATTATTGAAAAAGTGTGAGCGGTTATTGTTGCAGATCATAGATGAACAATCCATGATGTTTGTGCAATCACAAAATTGTCATACAGGTCCATGAAACGCATCTTGTCAAAGAATTCGGGTACGAGACACTTTGCTGCAAATTTCTACTTAGACTACTGAGCAACCAAAAAGATCAACTTGAGCTGTCTGCACTGAATTAAAAATTGCTGCAAAATTAACCCCAACTTCATCTCTAATGTCGTAACTGGTGATGAGACATGGGTTTATGTTTAAGACCTTGAAACTAAGTAGTAGACATTGCAATGAAAGTCGCCATCTTCACTGCGGCAAAAAAAAAAAACATCAAGTTCACACCAACAGGAAGTAAATGTTGATTGTTGTTTTTTCTTTTATGTGAAAGGCATTATCCACAAAGAACTTGTCCCCCCCCTGGTCAAACTGTCTTTGGAAAGTTTTATTATGAATTTTTAAGTGGCTCTGTGAAAGCATTAGGAGTAAATGTTCAGAACAGTGTAAAATGGGAGAATACAAACTGGGTTCTCTACCATGGTAATGCATCTGCCGCACATCGCTAGTCATTCAGCATTTTTTGACTTCCAAACATACATTAATTAAAAGTGTCTCTCCATCATTCCTATTCACCTAGCCTTGCTCATTTGACTTCTTTCTGTTCCTAAAATAAGATTGAAATTGAAAGGCTGTTGTTTTGAAACAATAGAGATTCAGGCAGAATCACAGGATGTGCTTCGAATACTTACACTTACAGACTTTAAGGGATACATGGAATAATGGAAACCAAGGGTACTACTTTGAAGGAGATAGTAGAAACTAGAAGTTATGGTAAGCAATTTTATTTTTACGGGAACATTCCCTGAACTTTTGGGAAGCACCTCTTAGCTTAAATAAAAAATACATTTAACCCTTTGCCTTAACACTCCAAAGCACTCGAAATTTAAATGTCCTCTGCCTGCCTAAATGCTCAAACGCTTGTGTTGCGGCCTTCATAAACCTATTGCGTAATAACAAGGAAAAAGAAGATATTTGTTTTCTGACATGATCGAACTGCTTAGCATGCATGCCTGCGTGTGTATAAACATTAATCACACTTGGTGAATGAGCTGATAGTAACATTTTCATCTCGTAATCGTACAGGTTGATATTAAGTTTACACAGGTAAAGCATCCCCCTAAAATGCTTCAGACCCTGGAAAAAATATTAGGTCATGCAAAAGTGTGTGCTATGTGTACAGAAAAAAAGATAAAAGCCCCATCTGGAAGGGATAAACAGACAACATACAAGTGTAAACCATGTGACCTTCCATTGTGCCATGTGATTGGTTTTTTAGAATATTACTAGCAGCGAAATGTGAAGGTTGAAAATTAGGTGAGTAATTTACTACTTGCATAAATCTATTATAAATCAAATAAAAAAAGGATTTTATGTTTATCTTTTATAGCTTAATTAATATGATTTTTTTCGAAGGGAGAGCATATTTTCTGCTGTAGCTACATGTCCCTTTAAAAAAGCAGCCATCTTGTCCTAGCAGCGGGACTTTACATAGGAATGGCAAAGGGTTAAATGTTGATCAAATACATTTTTTTTTTTTTATGAGATGGTGAGTGAGCTCTGCACACAAGAGAATTGACTAATATAATTACGCAATTATTACTTGCAATATGTTGATATATTGCTTACTTTCAGGTTTTATTTAGGAGTTCCTCAAGGATTTCCAGGACAGTTGCATCTTTATGTAGTAAGCTCAACAACGCCTCGTGTTGATAAACCTCTAATCAGTCCTCACTGCCTGACTTGTGCGGGAACTGTACAACCACAGAGTCATTACGACGGAGCTGCTACGTCCAGTGCTACGGTTAGAGAGCCTTATGACTGGGAAGACCAGGTGGAAGTGCAAACTACTACAGAAGAGCCAGAGAGAAGGAGAAAAAAGAAGAAAGGTTTTATACTAATATTATTTGTGTTTTATACTACCGTATTTAAAATAACCACCGTTTGCTTGCAGATCTCGAGCTTGACCTTGTAGTTTCAAATTTATTTATACCACTATAGTGGGTTAATATATTAACCCTCAAACAAAGACAGTAAAAAAATATAATCATATTTTCAAAAACTATCAAATTATAATTTATGCATCTTAAATATATTACTGTTCCCGACATATTTCTGTACTAAGCTTGTGCCTTCTTGTTAGTCTATGTAGTTAAGCTGTTTTGCTGTTGATACATTTATCTTTTTATTCTTTTCCCATTGTTTGTTACTTGTTAATTCTAAACGAATTTTAAAATACATCGTATTTTTGTCTATAAATACACTAAATGATGATTAAATGGGTGCAGATTATATTAATAAGAAATTATTGAAGAAGATCCTTGTGAGTATTGATGTACACCTATGCTTTATTCTCCGACTAATGACAAATTTATTTTTTACTTTTTAGTGCATTTTATACTTGAATTGAAAATGCGCGTTTTTTAAAAATATTTGTTTATTTTATTTTATTTTCTACTTTTTAGTGATGAATCTTGTAACTGGCTCAAACTTGCTTCTTCCGACAACTTTTAATGTGAAAATATTTAGAAGAAACTAATGCCATCTACTGAGCAACACTAAAACTATTTTTTCCATATGCAATTTTAGTTAATCAATTAGAGCACAATGAATCAAAATTTGCTGTGCCTAATTACTGAATACTACATTGTCATTAAAAGCAAGCAAGTGTGCAAAATTTCATTTTGTTGTTGTTGTTATTTTAAGGCGAAAAGCACATTGAGGCTATTACCGCCTCCCTAAATGTAAGTATGAGTGTAAAGTGTTATAGTCGTAAGTGTAGTGTTGTAAGTGTAAGTGTGTGTTAAACTCGGGTACCACGAGGGACATCTAAATCCTCTCAATAGGTGCAGATAGTCTGCACCTCCTATGGGGTTCAAAATTTCAAGTCGATTTTGGATGATGGAAAGTGGATTAAAAATCAATTAAAAGATTTGAACCATCCTCACTACTATGCTCTCCTCTACTATGCTCACTAGTTTGAAAGAAGAACTACATATCTTATGCAGTGGAGGGGGAGGTTACTCACTTCACTTTTACTTAATGATTTGGGATTGGGAAGGAACAAGCTAAATGACTTTATAAAGCGTATCTCTAAGGCATCTCTTGAGGTGTCGTACTGCTTAATAGAAGATTCTACCATTGGGAAAACAGTGTTGAGAGGAGAGTTGTGGCCACAAGAAAATACTTTAACCCTTCATGTCATATTTCCAGTCCTGAACCTTCCAAAGTGGCCGAGCAATCTTCTGATCAGACCCTTCATCAGTGAAGATAATACTATGAATTGCTTGTTAATTCTTCTTTTTATTTTTAAAATACACATTTATTTTTAATTTAAATAACTATATTTTTCATTTTTCTAGTCCAATATATATTTTACACTGTTAGCTTCAAATTAATGTTGCTAAGAGTTAGATGTTACCAAATGTAATCATTTTTGTATTTTCAATGAAATTTTGCTACTTGAAAACTGATTGTGATGTTGAAATGTTATTTTTGCTTAAATAAGTTATAATAAGAATGTCTCTGAAATAATATTTTTAAACACATTTTTCTGGATAACAAACTTGTTTGAGTTACTATAATATAAACTTTTGTGCTTTTTTAAATCAATTTTGATATACTGTGAATATTGTGAATAATCGAAATATTGTGAATAATCAAGAATTAATATTCTAAAAATATATCAGTTTTAAATAATTTATTTGTTACTATTTTTGCACTATTTCAATAACGGGTACAGTCATTGTTTGGCACCATAATGTATTACATCGATCTGTGATTTCAGAACCGGGTTACTACGTAGAACCGTTGTATCGCCCGTGCACATATCACAATATCCACTTCAGTACTGGTCTGTCACACTTTGTCTCAGAGTGCCTTGGTCCTGGGATACCAACAATTACGCTGTACTCTACGTACGGCAAGAATTCATCAGCGCCAACAATAGGAAACATCCAACCAGAACTGCTGGCAACATTACAAAATAACTCAAAATTATATGTAAGTGTGAACAAAATGTATAGTGTTTTACAAAATTGTAGTAATATTTTTGTAGCATGTGGAAGGTATATGAAAAATATAATACTTATAAAATAGGTTAGGTTTCAGTTCTCCTTTTTAAATTATCTTAGTTTTTTCAAAAATCTTTTAATCTACTTGTTTTTTCACAATATAGTAAAAGAATAAGGTGAATAATTCTTCAAATTACATGAAACTAAATTTAATAGTAAACAGTATAAAACAGTAATACTTTTGGCAAGTAATAGAAAAACTTAAAAAATTTAAGAGGAATGTGCTGAAACCAGATTTATCAAGTGTTTACTTAATTTTCAGTTTTTTTTAACATTATTATACAAATTTTTTATTAAATTATGTGTTTTGGATAAAACTATACAATTTTATTTTTAGTAGTAAAAGCACAGGTGTTTACTTCAAACTTTCATGTTTGCTTAAACATTTATACATGCAATTATTGCATTTTTTCTTGAATTTTATTGTTTTTACATGTATTATGTTTTAGGGCTCATTTTGATGCTGAATTTTGCAGGGCGCATAATGCGAGGAACATGTTTATATTTATGTATAACAATAAATTTTACGCATTGCAAGTCTCATATTAAATTAATTATAATTAAAAATATCTGTGTTTCTGTTTGGATGGAACAGGGACCTTGCGTGTGGGAGGCATACATGATAACCACTGTACTAAAGAAACAATAAAAAATTTGATCAATTTAAGTACATGAAATGAATCATTAATTTAAGTTTGGTAGTTATATTAAAAGAAAGATCAGTTGTTTTATATTAAATCATAATGATCAGCTGATTTCATTGAACAGTTGATAGGCTATAATAAGTTACAGGTTATGTTGTTAAAAACTAGCTATGTTTAATTTGGCACTTTTCAAACAAATTATTGTAATTAAAAAAAAGGAAAAAAACATGATGCATGATTTTTATTTTTAGTTCAATAACAGAACGTTTTATTATTTCTACTGTCTTATTTTTAGAATAGTTTTGAATTTCCAATTTATTTTTAATATTCCTTGACAAACAGCATTTGTATGTTTAAAAGTTAATCATAATAACATCTATATTATATTTTTTTTTAGGAGAAAGTGTCAAAAATAGCAATGCCTCAAGTAAAAACGTTTCCAGTACAAATTTCAGGCGGTTACCAAGCTCAGGTCCGGCTTCACTTACCACCAGGCCTCAGAGAAGAAGAGATAACCAGATATCCTCTTGTACTCCAAGTGTAAGGCGTTTCATAATCTAACCTTTAACTGTCTGTTTAAAGTTTGTCCGATATAATTTGTCATTATTTGGGCTGTGAGAAAAAAATTCACTTTTTAAATTTTGTATGCAATTTTTTTATATGAGTAATTGGGGGAACCATTCTAGGAGTTCCTTAACCACAATACTAGAAGCATCTTAGTCATAGCAGCAGGTTAATATCTCCTTCCAAATCTGAGCAGAGGGGAAGAAGGTGAGAAACGTTACGTAAGTGAAGGAAAATCTCTACACACAACTAGACCTGTAACACTCTTTTCTGGTGTTTTTGAGAATTTTTTGTAGCACGACTAGCTAACTAACTAATTTTTTTTAGCATAATTTTATATTTTCACACGAAAATTTTTGTTGTCTAATATTAGTGAAGCTGTATTATATATACCTCATTTTCAGTGACATCTTAGAAGTACACAATGTACGAGGTTTGTCCAATAAATACGCGAACTAAGGTCAAAAAAACTTTATTTTACAAAATTTCATCTACATTGATTTTGTCCCCTTCAAAATACTCTCCATTCACTGCTATGCACTTATCCCATCTTCTTTTCCACTCTTCAAAGCACCCTTGGAAGTCCTCGGAAGTCAGGCTTTTCAGTCTCCTCGTCGTTTCTTGTTTTATTGTGTCCACATCTTCCCAATGCTGTCCTCTCATCACATTTTTGCATTTAGGGAATAGAAAAAAGTCGCAGGGGGCGAGGTCCGGTGAATAAGGGGGATGATCAAGGATAGTGATTGAATTTTTAGCCAGAAACTGGCGAACAATCAAAGCCGAATGTGCAGGTGCATTGTCTTGATGAAGAATCCATCCATCGTTTTGAGTCAAATGTGGTCGCACACGACGCACTCGATCTCTCAAACGCTTGAGAACGTTAAGGTAGAACTCAGAATTTACCGTTTTTTCCTCAGGAAGGAATTCATGATGAACAACACCTTTGATATCAAAGAAAACCAGGAGCATGACTTTGATTTTTGATCGGCTTTTCCTTGATTTTTTTGTTCGAGCTTCACCTGTTGCTTTCCACTCCATGCTTTGCGATTTCGATTCGGGTCATACTCGAAAAACCACGATTCATCACCAGTGATAACCCTATTTAAGAATCCAACATCATTTTCCATGGAATTTTTCCAGTCAGTAACACATTCGATTCTTCTCAACTTTTGATGCGGAGTCAGCAGTTTTGGCACGATTTTCGCACAAACCTTTCTTAAGCCCAAATGCTCGGTTAAGATTGTGTGCACTGTTGATTTTCCTAAATTTAGTTCTTCAGCTATCATTCGGACAGTTTTTCGGCGATCAGTAAGGACAAGACGCGCGCACACGATCAATGTTTTCATGCACACAAGAGGTTGAAGGTCGTCCAATTCTTGCATCATCCGTGGCATCTTCTCGACCTTCTTTAAAGCGCTTAATCCACTTGAAAATGGCTGTTTTCTTCATAGCATTATCACCATAAACAACTCTCAACATTTCAGCAATTTCTTGGTAATTTTTACCAAGCTTTACCAAAAACTTGATGTTAATTCGTTGTTCAGTGAATTGGTCAATTTCCATATCGACGAACAAAAAAATAATGCAAAACTAAAAATAACTCTACTCGCAAGATCCGCACAGCGTAACGTTCTGCCAAGCACTGACGGCTCATTGGGTCCCAGACAACACGTGAGGCCAGTGGACGTGGCTTAACTCTCCGTAATGGCCACCATATTCGACCAGTTCGCGTATTTATTGGACAAACCTCGTATTACAGCAAAAAAAAAAAATGTTAAAAAATGACGTGGGTGAGATAATTTTAATCTCTACACCTGACTCAATGCTGGATTAAATCAAAGTGAACGCTGAAAAGTTCTATTTACCACTAGTAATTACAAATTTTTTAAATATTTTGATAAGCATAGAATATTTTGTTATTGGAGTGAAAATGTTTCAAATTTACAAGTAAATATTTTAAGATTTTTGTATACTGAGCAGTAGACCTACAAATTTTAACCACTCAGTGTATAAGCCTTGAGTCTTTAATATTTTAACATAGGCCTAGGCATTTAGACTATGTTTTATGTTAGTCACATCAAAACTTTGAAACACCATCTATTATTTCCATATACACAAATGATGGCTGAGTAATAATAATATATTTTTAAAACTGTTTAGTGGATATTGGTGGTATTTTATCAATTGCTAGTTCCAAGCTATTTTAGTAGGTAATTATTGATTTTCATACCAAGTTTGAATCAAATTGGTACTAATTAGCATTATAAACTTTCAAATTACTTTCAAAGTAATAATAAAATAATTACTTAAAAAAATAAAAAACAATTGCTAAAACACAAAATGCAATTAAAAAGATAAAAACAAGGTATTAGAATACATGCTGAAGAATATTTTCCGAGTATTTAGTCAATAAATTATGAATTTACATGTTAAGTTTATACAATAGTACAATTCTTTTATTATGTTATCAGTGCAGTATATACCTGACAAACTTATGAGGTAATTTGAACATTGCATGATGTATCTTGTATCATTAAAAATATTTTGATCTTCGATTAACAATTTAAATGCAGTCAGGGGCTACTAAATAGCATTGTTGTATCCTGTGATTTCTATATGATAAAAAATGTTTTCAACAGTTACGGTGGTCCTGGATCACAGTTAGTGACAGACAGATGGAAGATTGATTGGAACACATATTTAGCAGCCAACAGAGATTTCATTATTGCTCAAATAGATGGAAGAGGTTCTTCAGGTCAAGGGTATCAATTGTTACACCAAATTTACCATAGATTAGGCACTGTGGAAGTTGCAGACCAACTGGAAGTAACAGAGTAAGTAAACAGTTTTATGAAAACTTAAGTTTTTAACCTTTAATTTAGCAGTGTCTGCCATTTCATAACAAAAAAACCTTGCAGATATTAATATACCTACACAACATTCACCTTGAAATTCAAGTGTTTTCACATTTGAGTGTTCTGTATAAGTAATTTTCAGCTGATCTGTATATGTAATTTTCAACTAAATATTTAATTAAAAAAATTAATTAGAAATATAAAATCCAGCTTCAAGGTGTTGTCTGACCTTTTTCTGTCTACCTATGTTAAACATTTTAAATCTCTCTGTGTAGGTACTTAAGATTTGGATGTACACTGCATATCAGACAAACATTTCCTTACATTAATATAGTATTAGTTGGTTCCAGCAATCTCATTATTAAGAGAAATCTATAAATTGAAAAGAATAGTACTAAATACTATGAGTACATAATTTTTAAATTAAGGTACATACTTTTTAGGCATTATGGTCACCAAATGTGAAGTGGAGTTGCACTGAACAGAGCAGACTATGCATTGAAAACCTAATCCATTTTTTTTTTTTTTTTTTTTTTTAATATAAGTGCGGCCACTAAAAGCATAACAGAGCTGAGCGGAGTTGAGTGGCGTCACTGGGCTTTGCTTTGCATAGCTTCAACTCTGTCATGGTTTGGTTTTGAAGCTGACTTCACTTTCCTCACCATGCTGACCACACCTCCAAACTTATTATTTTTCTGTACCTAGGTTATGGTTTTCAAACATAGTTTCATATAATCTGTTACAGTAGGTCTATTTAAAAGATATAAACGTGTTCTTTAAACTGATTGAACTCCATTTTTGGTTGTCATTCATCATTTCTTCATTCATCACTTCATCATAATTCTTCATTTTGCTCTGCTTGATTCAGCTCAGCACAGTTTCACTGTGCATTTGGCAGCCCCCTGTCCTTAGACTCAGTATTATTTATTTAAAACTGTATTTTACAATACCGATAATTTTGTACCCAACTGCATTCTTTAGGTTTTTCAATTTATTGCAATCTATTATACAAGGGTGTAGCATAAAAACCTCTCTATTTTTAAAATAAAATTAATAGTTGTAGGAATTTTAAAAAATGGATTTTTATTTTCTGATTATATACTTTATACCATTTGTACAGTAAGTCATACATATAACGCTTGTTTTAATTTTAAAAATTACAACATGCAAGTGTCTATCTTCATTGTGATACAATTCTGCAACCTAGATCTTAAATTGTGCATGGCTGGTCATTATTTCTCAAGAAATAACTGATATTTCATAGCGAATTGAAGTTTTCAAATCAGAAAAAGTGTGTCTTTGAAAACTTGTAATTTCAAGTATTCCCAAAGGAAGAAATCACAAGAATTGCGTTCAAGCAAATGTGCTGACCATTGGAGATCACCTTGTAGTGCAATCAGTCAACCAGGGAACATTATTCAGAAACCTATCTGTTTAGTTTCCTTTTCAGTATCAATCCAGTTTCTCTAAACTTAATTAATTATTTATTTTAATTCTTCCTATTGGGAACAGTAGTATTTTGTCCTAGTTTGAAGTGCACAAGAACAGTCTCTGTGTTTTAACTACCAAGTCACCATTCAATTTTTTTTAAAGTACCTAGAGCAAACACCACTGTGCACAGTACTCCAAATCATTCATAGGCCATGGCAAGGTTGTGATGTTTCACATACTACCAGTAGCTCTAGAGTAATTAATGTAAGTGAAAATATAAGGAGGTTTTTATGTTACACCTTGTGTGAATAATAATAAAATAACCTACTAAAGATTATTGACTTCAGTATCTCAAGTAACACTTGGTATTATTGGATTTTATATGACTATGTATGTTACTTATGTTTATCTCTTGATTAATTAAACATTTCATGACAATTTCAAAATTAGTTCTCCCTGAATATGTTGTAGTATGGCTGTTTTAAGCTCATTTTATTTTCTTACCATACAATGTATATAAACAGTATTGTAATTGTAAAATAAAATAAATGATGCAACAGTATTTTTAAAGTCCTCTTGGATGCAAAAATAAAGATTTTACATCAACGTCTGTCCATCATTTATTTTACTGTCCAGATGTAGTTCCAAAATGTATTAGATCTGTTCATCTCATTAGAGAATAAAAAAATTTGACCAATATCAATTTAATTTTAACACATTGTTGTAATCTGGAGGAAAAATAGAAGAAGACTGGGGATTTATCAGGTCGGCAGCAGGCAGGCAAGGAATGGTGAAAGAATGGCTTGTTGAGAGTTAGCCGGATTCCTCCTATTTCCTTCCAAGCAAGTTATGGTGTCTTGTACAGTTGGTCTGGGTGTTAGTAGGCTGCATATAGTTGTTCTGTAGTAGGTGGTCCTCCTCGATGTTCTTGCCGAACAACGATTTTCGACCTGTATTTATAATTGAAATTATGGCAGCAACCATAATTTCTCAGAATTCCATTATTAAAATTAGAGAAAGAATGTACCAAACAAAATGAAGCTTTATGCACAGGAGATGTAAGGTGATGCACTGGCAGTAATGTTTGGACAGAAATGTATTAACTTAGCAGAATATACACCTGAGGTATACATGCACTGCAAACCAATCGGAAGTGAGCGTTGCTTAATGGGAGTGAAGCAGGTTTCACAGGCTTTGGTTCTTTCAAAGTCGGAAGAAAAGTATGAGGATTTGTAACATGGATGTTTAGGTGGAACTAGGTAGTGTAACTCATTTTCTATGTTGTTTAGGAATATTTTTTATTGGCCTTTAATAATAGAGTTTAATAAAATAGTTGGAGTAAAAAAATATATGATTATAACTGCTTTTTTAAAGACTAGAATGATCAAATTACAACTGGAAAAGTATAAACCAAAACTGTAATTTTGCTGTACTCAGTACGAGCTAATCAGTTGCCCTGCCTTGACACAAGCATTACACTCGTTGCTTGATACTTCCTCATTTATACTGTAAAGCAAATTTTATCTGAAATACTATAATACATCTCAACATGGTGATATTAAAATAATTAGTCTATAAGTTTCAATTTACAAATTATATTTTAACTTACACAACCATTTTTTTAAATATAGGAATGAACAATTTAAAAAAAAAAAAATCCATTGTGCTTCTCCCTACAAACTCTGAACAATAAAAAAATATGTCATTATCACTAGCTTCTCCTCTTCCATACCATTAATAACAGACTAGCTGCACTTATTAAGAGGATTTAGACGTTCCTTGTGGCATCCTAGTCTAACACACACTTACACTTGCAACACTACACTTACGACTTCAACACTTTACACTTACACTTACATTTAGGGAGGCGATAATAGCCTCAATATGCTTTTCGCCTTAAAATAACAACAAAAAACCATGTATAACGGTAACCTTATCAATTTGCAATTAAGTCTCTGTAACTTACTCAGTTATATTAAAGCACTTGCCTAAATATATTAAAATAAATTATTTTCATAAAAAAGAAAAACTAATCATTTTTCAGATATTTACGAGACACTATGCACTTCATTGACAAACGCCGTGTGGCAGTATGGGGCTGGAGTTATGGAGGCTTTGTCTCCGCTAAGTTACTATCAACTCCAAATCAGGACATTTTCCATTGTGGTATTTCCGTTGCTCCAGTAACTTCATGGAGACTATACGGTTAGCATATTTTGATAACTAGTTATTTCTTTCAACTGTCTATTTTTTGTGATTTAAAATGAAATATATCTAAACTTGTATTTACCAGATTCTGCATATACAGAACGTTACATGGGAACACCAAACTTAGCCAGTAATTTTAAAGGATACCAAGATGCAGACCTTAGTCGCCAAGTTGATGGATTTAAAGATAAAATGTTTTATTTAGTTCACGGTACAGCAGACGACAATGTTCATCTTCAACAATCAATGGTTCTTGCAAGAGCTCTGTCACAAGCAGGCATCATTTACAGACAACAGGTAACTTGAAATCCATTTAGAAGTAACCTGTCAACATCATTCAAATTTTAATACAAATTAAAATTTATAAGTCAATAGCTTACTTCTTTAGTAAAGATAGTTAATTTAAATTTTCACAGTGGAAATAATTACACACACACACACACGTACTGTTGTGTCCCTCACTGTTGTATCCCCCCAATCTCACTGTTGGAGGGAAAATTGGAAGAAAAGTATGACTGTATAGGTTGGAAGTCAAATACACAACCATTTAGGAGAGCGGACTGTCAACAGGATCAAAAGTACACAAAATGTTACTTGGGCTATGTTTGAAGAACTAGTGAGGTTTTTAGGCTGGCATCAGTGTGTGACCTCGATTATTGATGGTTACCATTCATCAAGTGTGGGTTTTTTTAAAATTCTGTTTTCTCTGGCTGCGTGAAAGTAACAACACCATTCAACTGTACTTCCTATTGGTTATTGCAGTTGATGCTTGGAGTTGATGCAATAATAATTAAAAACAAAAATCTTACTTTCTTTAAACAGAAAAAACAACACATGATGCTTCCCCTGATTCCTGATGTTTAAGAAGAGCTCTTTAAACATTGCTCCTATATACAGAGGATATAGCCTTAGCAAACTGTCATTATTCAAATGTTTCTTGTTTTTTGTATGTTTTTTTTTAAAGAGAAATTGTGGAATTACTTTATGTAACAGTATTAGTTGAGATTTTTGATAATTTACTTTTTTGGTTGGTTCCTTAAGCTTCGAATTATCCACATTAATTTTATTTTTTTTATACATTGTGCAAAATGTTAATTTATAAAGTTTACAGAATTGCTTTTCAAATATGTATCTAAGTATCCAATTTTTAAAAAAATCTAAATACTTTTCTAAACTGACAGTAATAATTTTGCTCATTAAAATTTTGATCACTTAAATCCTTTACATAAACAAGCAAATGATGCTTAAATTCCGAAATTTCAATACATTTAGTTTATTTCAAAGTTTTGATTACTTTTTCAAGAGGACAAATATTATTAAGAGCACAAATATTAAGTAATATCCAATTTTTTATTTTTAGA
Source organism: Callitettix versicolor (assembly GCA_022606455.1). Classification (NCBI taxonomy): domain Eukaryota; kingdom Metazoa; phylum Arthropoda; class Insecta; order Hemiptera; family Cercopidae; genus Callitettix; species Callitettix versicolor. Next base: position 44,024,914 of record CM040185.1, on the reverse strand, counting down.
TATATCCAGATGAAAGTCACAGTCTTAGTGGGGTAAAACGCCACCTTTACAGATCGATGGCGAATTTTCTTGATGACTGCTTCAAAAAGCAAGTTCCGCCCGAATTGAAAGCAGGTCTCCGCAATGGTGGAACCTATACAGAACAATGAAGCACTTGCCACCTGTGTTAAGTTGTGCAATAATTTTATACATCTATAATTAATTGATATTGTATTTTGGTTAGCATAGGTAGATATATTTAAAATTGGCATTCATAAAATTTATGATAATTAGTCCATTAAATGAGGAATAAGTAAGGGCGGATTTAAGGGAACAACATTGCCTCCATTCTGGTTGTATAATAATGAAATAATTTTATAAAAAATAAAACATTTACTTAATTTAAAAAAATTCAATTTACTGTCAGTTAGAGGTAAAACAATGAAAATAGCTGCTACAGTATACTTGCAATAATCCGGCTCGTCCAGTAATCTGTCAATGTTCTTTATTTGTGTTCCGTATATTCATAAAGCGTTTACTGTATAGTGTTATTTGAATTTAGAATAATTAAAATGTTATAATACTGCTGTAACTTGGTATTTGAAGCACTGACATAGAGCTTGTCCAGTTAACAGTGATCAAATGTTAGGTTTTACCCTAACAGTTCTCTTTTCCAACTAACTCTTATTACCTGACCTCATTCAGTAGTCCGACTTAAATTATGTCATTGAAACATAGGTGGTAAAATTCACCATGCTATTCATAACAAATACACTAAAGTCATGTAATAATAATTCTGAGTTTTTATTTTAGCATTTTGTGCTGCAAAACTGTGTTTTACAAAGCAGCATACTTTTTTAACTTAAGTTTCATTTTTTAATGCAGGATGTTGTTTATTAAAAGGAAACAACTCTTTGTAAGACAGCGATAAGATTAAATTTATCAAAGAACTAGAACAAAGCATATCAAATTTAGTGTTTTTAAGAAAACATGGATTTTTCCAACAACATCAGTATGGAAGAATCATGAGACATTAGAATATTTGAAAAAAAATGCAGGTTTCATTCATTATATGCCAACTTTTTTTGTTGAAAGCAAAATTGATTAATGTTTAAAAATTGTACTACATTTAAATTTGACTCTTTGGCCTATAATGTAAACATGTTATTATTTTACAGTTCTGTGGAAAAAATCTCTGGTAGATTTTTTTATGGTAATGTATTAGATTATAATGACATAAGAAATTAAGCGTTGCGAGTTGGTAACTAAGAAGTAATGAACGCTCGGTTATAATGAGGATATTTGATCGGACTCTTGAATCTCATCATAAACAAGTTCCACTATATTAATATTGTTGAAATGAGACATGATTTAAAACATGACTTTTAAGTAATAATAACATTAACAATGTTATGAGTAAGCTACGTTAAGAAAGTTGTTTTTATAGCAAAAAAAATAATAAAACTTTCTCACTGCTTTTTTAAATTTTTAAATTATTCATAAAAATAATAAGTTATATTAATATGAATTGGATTAATGTTACTTATAAATTATGATGATTCAAAAATTTATTATAAAACACATCAAAAACATTTTATTATACCTTAATTTTATAAAAATAACTATCATAAGTTGCTCATAAAGTTATCACTATTACTATTGCTTAAAAGTCAAGTTCTAAATAAATAAAAAATGCTTTTTAAATACAAGTATGAAAGTATGTTAAAATCTTGTTTTTTGAACATTGAATTTTCAAAAGTTTTCCATGGGATGCCCTATTTTTTTGCTGGAGGACATCTTCCATACCAACTGGAACAGCTCTCACTCTTAAAGTCATCTCCTATGCAGAGTCTTTCTCCTAAATCCGCCCAAGGAAATAAGTTATATAAATATGCACTGGTGTGGGGTAAATAATATTTATCATGTTTACTATATAAATATGATAGTCTAGCTCTAACAAGTTATCATCTTAATATAAAGTCAAGTGACTTTTATCTAGAAATTCCAATTGGCTGTAAAAATATTTGATTTTTTGAAATTATAATAGAAAATAAATACAAAAATTAAAAGTTTAGAAACCTAACTTAACATTTGAGTATACAGTAACATATTCATTCAGTAATTGTTTTTTTTTTTGTACAATAAGTAAACTGTTTTCTTTTATGTAGCCTAATATTAAAAAGGTTGAATATGGTATTTATTTACCTGTATTTGTACTTTTTTCTTTTGTTATCATTGTTAGGCCTTCAGTGTAGTATAATTAAGGTTATTAGACTATAACTAATACAAAAAGATAGTAAAATATTTTCAGTTCCTAATCCCTATTTTTTATTATTTTTCTCTAAGCATTTGGGGAAAATAATTAAAAAATTATAATGCACATGCTTCAAATTTTTTCTTAAACTATGGTAAATGAGAAAATTAGAATCACAGATTATGATTATAATGTTGTTTTCTTAAACATGTGTACATCACACAGATAAACTACTGTGTAATCAAGAAATATTTATGAAATTTCATAATCAATTTGGCCACTTGGACAACTGTGTATTATCAGGTCACTTCAGTCTTCATTGTTGTGTTGATAGTAAGTTAGTTGTAGAGTTCTTTTCTCCTTGTTTGTTCTTGTGTACTTTTATTTGGGTTGTTTAATGGTTGTTTTTTATACTTAATTAAGTGGTTTTATTATCTTCTGTGTTGTACCATGTTAACATCATCTTCTCCTGGTATGTAAACAATTTATTTATTTATTTTTAAAGCTGTACAATGATATTTTTGTTATACACTTTGTTTGCATACAAGAACAAAGAACTTCCTGAACAAAGAACTAATTTTTTTTCAACTTACAAAATCACTAAAAATGGTCCAACATTTTTTTCTGTCTACCTTAATTTTAACTTTTCAAAATGACAGACACTGGTGTAATAAGTAGCCTACTTACATAATTATTTACTACTTAATAAAATATTTTATTATATATTTAAATTTGAAGTTATTAATTAAAAATAAACAATTTATTGTAATACTGTATTTATATTGCTTGAAGTTAGCTTACATCTACCACATTGGGTTAGATGAAAATTACACTTTTCAGATATTTAAAAAAATTTACAGCCCACACCAGTTCATTTATAAATAACTTATCAAATTTTCAATTACAAACACAATTAACTGTGATTTAATCACTAGATAAGTGTTTTTGTATAGAAATCTATAAATGACATAATTTAAATATAATAAGAACAAGTCATTTATAAAGTGCCAAACTATTAATTATATTTTTATAAGAATGATAATAAATAATTTAAAAAAACGATAATAATTAAAATTACTGTTATGAAAAGCTGTAGGCCATTTGGTACCAAATGATAGGTTATATAAAAGTATACTTTGTATGCCATGGTTACTAATTTATATTTTCCCTATTTGTATGTGTTTTTTTTAAATAATTATATTTTTTGTTGTCATTGTTAATTAACAAGTAAAATTTGCATGTTTTTATTTCATTGAATAAAAGAAGGTTTTCAATATTTGTAATTTGGATATAGAATTATCTACAAAATAAAACATTAGACCTGACTCAAATACATTCTGTGAAGTAGGCTATTACTCAGTTTGTCAAAGTTTTGTTATTAAATAGAAAATTTCTGTAAAAAGATGAGTAACAAATGTGTTTGACATTTTTCTGAAAGTATTAGTTAAGCAAATGTACATTTTCATGTTGGCTTAAATTAAATTTGCATATTTTAATTTATAACATTAGGTAATTAAATTGTATCTTCTAAAATATCATTACTTACTATTTAGATTTTCATTATGTTAAAAGGAAATTAATAAACATAAACCAGATACCTGTACTGGTAATATGCTGATTTTTCTAAACATTGATGACTAATTTTTGTTACTTGCCTACTCGTAATGCTAGCCTATTTAGCACATAAAATATTTGTTAATTCTAAGAGGATTTATAATGTGATAAATTAAATATATGGCATTATAATGCAGATATTTGCTATCATAAATTAGCAAGTAAGAAAAATGTTGATTGTAATGAATTTTAAAAATGAACTTAGAATATCAGTTTTAAGTTCAGATTACATAGCATCCACCTATGTAGTTAAAAGTATAAAACATTGGTTTTATAAACTTAATTTAGGATTATGCATATGCTAAAATGATGAAAATTATATTAAAAAAGAACATATCAAGTAGGCCTACTAAACATTTCTTTTAAAAAATTACTGTCACACTAAAAAATCCAATTAGGAAAATTTTAATTTATTTAAAATTGTAAGAAACAAGAAAAAACAAATGGTAAACCTTATTTAAACTGGTTACCTATTTACTTATAGAAATAAAAACAATTATTATAGGTTAAGCAATATATTGTATACATGAAAGTCCATTTAATGGATGGGCTTTTAAAACTGTTTCATCTCTACAGTATAGTAGTGTACCAAAAATTACAGTTTTAATTGGTTAATTTTCTAGATTATTAATATAGAACTTTTTTTAAAATTATGATTCTATAACAGCTACCTTAAAAAATGGTAAATATTCAATGTACCATTTACCTTAATATATAAAATACAATATCCTGACTAACTGATCAATGCACAGTCAAAACTACAACAGTTAGGATACATTAATTTTGTAACTAGAAGCACACTAAAAATGGTGCACTAAAAATAAATACAAAAAATGACTATTCACCCTTCAAAATTAATTTTCCGCTCATAATGTTTATTTATTTTCATATTAGCTGTTGAATAAAAACAAAAATATAATTTTCATCAGACCTGTTGAATAAAAACAAAATTATAAATAATTACAAATAATAAAATTAGTTTCTTTTGTAATAGTATAAGAAATTAAATGAAACAGATATTGTGTGTTGCTGATACATAGAAGAGCAAGGTTTTCACCTAGTTTAATAATAAAGCTAGTGAATATATTTTCTCAGTTATTCAGTTATAAATGCATAATTACATTTATGATGATCATAATGAAAAAATTACCTTAAAAAAATGTTAAAAGATAATGAGATAGTTATGTAAAAAAATTTGTTGTAGTTTTATGACAGAGTAAATGGAAATTAGTATTTAATTATTTTGGCTCTGTTTAATCATATGTGAACAAATATTGGCAATTCCATGTCAGACTGATTCGAAAATAAAACAACAAATGGAATGTAATGTAAGTATGCAAAGTAAAATTGGTAGTATACTGAATGTCTCCAATGTAACAGGCCTATATTTTATAATAATAAAAAAAACATACAGATAACCTATTGCAGTATAATTTTATAAAATATAAAATACTGGCAAGAAAAATAAGAAAATAACTAATCAAAAATATGCGTGCTCATTGTGTTGATAACTAAATATATACAAATCTGTAGCCTACTCATTTTTGGCTGAATATCTTATTTGATGATAAGAAACAATTTTCACATTGATGATTTAGGACAATCTTTCCAATAAACCAACAGTCATTAATCTTTTATAAATCCAATGTTAGAAAACATTACAGTAATTTTTTTCAAATTATTTAAACACTTGAAATGAAGTAAAACAAATACAAATTTAGAAATTGCCTACGTGTTTTATGAAATCTCAAATTAAGCAGATAGATTTTAGACGTTCTAAGAAACTTTAGGTTAAACTTTGCAATAGGAACTAGTGAATGAATAAAAAGTATTATTACGGTAGTGTAGCAGAACATATCATTACCTACATTGTATACAATTTGTAAGTTATTAAAATTTTTTTTTAAACTATGAGGCCAGTCTAACGTTTAAATGTTTTAATTTTAAAACCATTTAAGTGGTTTTGTAAAAAAATATATTGTAGTCTAGTTAGCAAAATTTGAGTTATGTTATAAAACAGTAAGTGTTAGATTATTTTTTAGATTTGTTTCAAATAAACTACTTTTATTGTTTAACGAAAAAACAGAGTTGAATGTAATAATATTCAAAGTTCCAAGTGCAGGATGAAAGATAATGTAAATAACATGAAATTTTCAATTAAATACTATTAAATACCATACTTTTAGTAGTGAGTTTTGTGATAGAATTTTAAAAAAATCTAATTGCTTTTAATATAATATTTTAACCATTTAGTTTTTATTATATTGAAAAGTATTTTTATCTTTGTCCTACACTTATTTGAAAGTGTAAGAAGTATTTCGCAAGTAGAAAAAATCTTTTAGGGTCCAAAATATGAACGATTTAAAAAAAAATAACAATTGATATGCTAAAGTAAAATAATTAAATTTCTTTTAAGAACTGTTGTAGATTGTTGTTGGGCTCAATTAGTCACGAGTGATCTCTCGACTTCTTCCATAGTTATTGCATATTTATAGCTTTAAAATGGATATTTGTAACTTTACTTTTGTGGTCTAAGATTAACAGTGGACATATTATTTAAAATAAGGGAGGTTATAAGTAAGATTGTGAACATTTTTTGTTAATTAGCGTAAGTAAAACAAAATTTTGCATTTTAGAAATTATGTGATTGGCAAGCCTTTGGCTATTTTGGTCGTACGTTACTAATGTAAGTTAAACTCTTTCTGTAATTATCAATTCCTCATCCTGTAAATTCAGGACAATTGTTCTGAATTGAACATTCAGGGTGACTCGTTCTGAATTGTCTATGATTTTAATGTAGGTTACTCTAGTCTAACACAAAACATAAAAATTATAGATGTTTAGAAAAACACAAACACAAAATTGAATTATTTCTGATACTTGTAAAAATTATTTTAATTCCAGGTTTCAAACCGAAACATTTGGCTATCACATTTTTTTTTAAACATTTGTTATTTTTTTACTGGTAATATAATCTTTCGCTTTAACATTAGGTTTTTCTAGTAATGCTTGAGTACTAGGATCAGTGGGATTGTAAATCAGTGCCCAAGTATAGTCAAGCAGGGGAGCTACTGATACAAGTATATTTGTTTATCTGTCCTCTTGAACTCAAAACAAGAGGACATAAAAAAATCTATTTCATCTTGTGATTAGCAACTGAAGCATAGTTGGTTTTAATTAGCAGATAGTTCGACCTGCACATAAATTCGAATCTTGTTACTACTATTGGCTTCCATGCATTACATTGATCCCTTGTTCATTAGTCTAACTGGCAAAAAGACGTTAAACCACACAAAAAATGAGTATATTATTGGTAGTCATGAAAATACCTAATTAACAAATAATCCATTATGTATACTTGAGAAAAGACTTTTTAAATACTATAGAGTAAGGTAAAGTAGGAATATTCATTCTAAAATTGATTTTATGATGCTCATTTTTATAATTAAAACAATCCATATTGTTTCTTTTTACGGACATAATATTATTTTAGTTATTGAAAAAATAAGCTTTCAACATAATTTTTGTATTTTCTTTGTTTGTTTTTTAAAGTAAAAAATGATGATTTGTTTTAATCAAATTATAATTACTTATTAAAAATCTAGTGATTTTATCTAGTAATCTAGTAATATTATTTTTACTACATATATTGAGTCAAAGAGGATTTTATAAGTTTGAAAGCATAAAGTAATTTATTGAGATTACTACAGAATAGATAGAGGTGTTATTTTGTAGTAAATCACTTGTAATTTAACATCAAAGTGTTGTTTTGATTGAACGTGCCTGCCATTGGTGATGTGATAAACATTCCACTAGAAATTAATTTCAACACTCGTTTCAGCAAATCAGGTGTAACTTCTGCAGTGGTAGCATAGATTCGATTTTTTAGGTCTGAAAGACTTGTCTGGTAGGAGTGGAACATACACTCGATCTTTAATGAAACCCTAGAGGAAGAAATCCATATGTGTCAAATCAGGTGAGCGTGAGGTGGCCATGCAAGTGGCTTTGCTCAGCCAATCCACCAACCTGGGAAGTGAGTACCTAGGAAATTTCAAACTTTCATGAGGAAATGAGGTGTTGCACCATCCTGCTGGTAGTAGAAAGGCACATATGTTGTTCATTTTTATCTAACTGAAGAACCAAAAAGTTTTTCAATATATCAAGTTACCGTTAACATTTTTCTTCATTAAGAAAAAGGGCTCTAATGCTCTTCTTCATTCTTTAAATTTACTAGTGGCACAAAACACATTTAGTTTTGTGTTGTCACAAACATGTTACAATGTTTCAAATGGGTTTTTGCTGTTCCACATTCTGCAGTTGAGGGTGTTCTTCTTGCCACTGGTATGGAGTACAGACTCGTTGTTGAAGATTGTTGTGCTCAGGAATGCCTTGTGTCTTCCTCTATCCAATGCAATATTTCTGCTCAGAATTATGTACAAGTAACATTATCTAAATCAGTTGTACCATTGTAAATCCACACAATTCCAAAAGTAAACATTTACATAACTCGAAACTGATTTTGTGGAATGCAAGTCTCATGAAAAACATGTCATATTTATTTTTTTTGGACTATAGGGCTTTTCCTAATTTGTTCAACAACAGCATCAGCAACTTGTGGCTGATCTGGTGATTTCACATGACAAACAGAACAACCAGTCTTTACAAAGTTCTTGTGCCAACTGAAAATTGTGGGCAGCTTGAAGAATTTTTCCTGTCTTCAGTCCAAAATCTACGCTGAACAGCTGTTTCAGAGTTTGTTTCATAAAACAATAACACAGTGAGCACATTCCGCACCAGTGAAATTTGCCGTCTTAACAATGCACTACTAGCGATGACTGTAGTGCACTACACGATTCGAACTAGAAGTGTTTTTCTACAAAATGACACCACTATTTATTACAAAATCACAGTTCTGTAAGTTATTTCATATTTCTATATTCTTTCAAAGTTGTGAAGTACTTTTTGACTCACTCTGTACTTTAGATATTTTTGAATATTAGAGTCTTTTCATAACTTAAAATTAAATGACACAATATAAAAATAAAAATTGGAATATTGCAACTTGCCTAAACAATGTGCCCACATGTATTATTTTATTTCACCAAGCGGCTATTCAATACAGTTTGTTTTTTTCTCGCTATATTAACTAGGGGTCAGTGTTTATTACCACTGTTTTAGTCATATTGAAATTGTATTTTTTAACATTGTCTGCTTTCTTAGGTACAAAATTAAAGATACAATTTTTACCATCATGTGTAGTTTTAATTATATAAATATAGATGACAATTTAGAATATTTTCATCAAACATGTAAGTTATTTCTTATTTGAATATCTTTACAAATTAAGTACGGAAGCACTTGAATTAATTGTAATTAGTAGATTTTAAACATTTTTATAGATTTTGAACCTATTATATAGATAAATTACAGTAGGTAGAAAAATAGCCTAATTAGATTATACAAATAATATTTCTTCTTGAGTATTGTTACAAAGAAATAATTATTTTGTGTGTATATTTATACTGTAATTTATATTCCATACTTTTTTGTAATTACTGTATTACCTATTTCCAGTTTAAACTTTATTATTTCTCTGTGTTTGAACTGATGATGGCAAGGGCGTATCCAGGAACTGAGATGGGGGGCAGGGTAGATCATGGATGGGTGACTGCGTGTGGAGGGTAACTGAGATATGGGGAATATATAATGCAAAATTCAAGAAAAGCTTATACAGTTTATTATTATAGATTTAATATAAAATGAACAAGGTTGACTGTTCCATCCAACAGTCAATAAATTGAAAATCTATTTTCAATTTATAACATAACAATAAAAGGCAACAATAAAAGACATTTATTCTTCAATGTCTTCAGTATAATGAAGAAATGACAGTAAATCTACACTATAAACAACCTTCTTGGATTTGTTGAACATCTGCCTAAAGCTATTTTCTATACAATCTTGGTTTTGTTTTATGAATTGTCTATTTACACTCATTAAACACAACTCGGTCAGCCTCCCTAGATGGGAGAACTAGGATGGATAAGACTCACCTTGTTGCTGGGTAAATTTTTCTTCCATTAGATTTTTTGTCTTCTGCGCACGATACCACAGATCCAACTCAGAATTTGTACCATCCAACCCATAGAATTCTGTGAAAACACTTAGATATTTTTTGAAAATCAATGATGCTCACTTTTAGCATACGGAATGAATGGAGTTTCTTTAGGGCGAAGGCTGTCGTGTTTTCTATTGAGAATCTAAACTTTAGAAATGTTGTTGGAGTCTAAGCAGACTTAGTACTACCATCATTGCCTTAAAAGGGTATCAATAGTAAATTCTTGATTTCTTTGTGTTTAAACTAAATTTATCTTGAAAAAAATCCTTGTCTGGGGGGCAGCTGCCCCACACTCCTTGCTGGGTACGCCCTTGTATTGTGAATATTAATTTTCAATTCTTAAAGTGTTACAGAATAAAAATAAAAGGGACAAATATAAATTGAAGGATTAAAGAAACCTTTTATTAAAAAAAAATTGTAAATAGGTACTGTTATTGTGAAATGTTTATTTGTACTATCACAACAGTTTCAAAAATTTAATTCTTGTTTTCATTAAAGCTTACATGTCATTATAATTGCTTGTACTTCAAATTTTGTATAATTCAACATCACTGTTTGTTATGGGTGCTCCTTTATTTTTATTAGTAATAATTCTTGATATAACCATAGGGTACATTTTTAAACAAAGCCTCATTATTGTTTTGTTTTTTATGGGGGGGGGGAGTTATTGAGTTGAAAAACCAGTTACGTATCATCGCCTTCTTACTTTTATTTTATCATTTGGTTATTACTTTAAAACAAATAGTCTAAAAATTGTGTAAGAAGATGTATAAGAACAAACAGAAAATAGCTGAACTAAACAGTGTAATGAAATACTATAGCTATTATAATTATAACAAAAATAAAGCTAATTAACAGTAAAAGTTAATAAAACGAATGTAACACATAAAACAACATAGATAAAGCTGTAAAAGGTCACTACACAGTTAAATTAAACCCATATTAAAAAAAATATTTTAATGTGATGCAGAAGGCTCAAAGGAACATCTAATATCTTTTAGCAGCTTCTTCTTATGCCACATTCTAGGTATATCTTTTAAAACGTTATAATTAATTATAAAACATATGTTTCATTGTGATTTTATGATGCAGTTAATATTGTGGGGGGATGGTAATGTTGCATAAGGTATATGCGTACCAATAAAAATTGAGATGTGGGGACAGGTAAGCATTAGTTTTTCTTGATAATTTTTATAATTTTTTTAAAAAATACTGCAAACTTTCATACCCAGTTTGTGGTCCCAATTGCATGAAATTCAAGTCAATATTCTTACTCTAGAAATTAATGAAATGTGTTTTAGAATGGACAGTAGCAGTGGCGTAAACAAGGTTGTTTAAAATCCTGGACAAACAGAGGTTGCACCCCTCTCCAAACAGAATAAAGACAAGTGTCTGCTTGTAGCTGACATTAATAGGCCCTTGATGCTCCAGAAAATTTGTAACCATTGTTAAAAAATTGTGTAAAACAAACATTGATAAGAAGAAAATTTATTCAGATACTTAATAAAATCCTAAAAGAGCAAAATTTAAAATTTTTTTACTTACTTATTGTTTAATATATTGTTACTTCAAGATTAATCTATTCCTTTAAAAATGAAATTCATTCTTTTTGTTTTAATTTGTGCAAGAAGATCAATAATTTTTTCCTTGGTCTCTGACAAGCAACTGAGGAAATTTTTCTCCATTGAAAGCACTACAAGCGCATTTAGTCTTTCCAAATTCATAGTGCTTCTTAAAGATTTATTCTCTCTCTAAAAAAAAATATAATCAAATAGAATAGCTGGAAGCAAGATAATAATCTAATTCTGCACTATTATCACATTGAAGTATATAGTACACGGTTTTAAGCAAAACAATGTGGAGTAAAAAAAAAACTATTTTCCTTCAGCACACTACGGTGCGCACTGCAGGATCGATGGTGTCTCTCTCTCTCTCTCTCTCTCTCCTTTGCAGTCTCGTGTAAAATGGCTGTCCGTATAAAGATTTTTGTATTTTTATCGTAAGCTGGGGTGATGGCTACCAACATTAAGCTTAAGTATTATATATTTTAAAAGTATAAAGAAAGAATTGTTATATTAAATGTTATTGATAACATCAAGTCGAAATTGATTATGGGGGGGTAATGCGTGTCCACAGTGCTGATACACGAGCCACTACTGATAGACTGTCCATGTTTGTCAATATTATTACTGTTTACTGTTAACTTATTATAGGTTTATTATAACATTCAAAATCAAAGACATCCCAATCACATCATTCTCATCATATTACAAACAGCAGGTTATTTACAGCTGTTTTAGAGTGAACTTACTCTATGTGACATATGGCAAGAAGAGGTTCAAAAGTTAATTGGAGCTTCTCTAATGGTGATGTGACATCACAAACAAAACAATATTTTTCATAATTTGAAAAGATATGCTGATAAAACAATATTTTAAAAGGTACATTTTGATTCTATAGGAGCCAGTACTGAATTCCCACTATTTGAATCCATTTTTAGCAGAAAATGGAAGAGCAGGTTATTCTCCAAAATTGATTTAATTTTCTTAGGCAAAGTTACTTTTTATTTGACTTTTTATAAAATACCAAGAACAAATTAGGTCAGTTAGTAATATTAATGGTATAATTACCATGTGTTATCCTTAAAACAATTACAGTACTGGTCTTAATGTTTTTAGCCACTGGGTTGTGATAGCTATACTATATAGGTAATTTAGGTTACATTAATAATATTATAAATAGTTAAAACTTTGCAGAGTAGCTATGGAAATAATACATCAGTGAAGTCTATATTTTTTTGTCTTTTAAATTGTATTCTATCTTTTCATATCTGAAATTCTGATTGCTTGATTTTTGGATATTTGCTTGGATACCCATCCTGTCATATCCAGGTAAGGTAGGTAAGTAAAAAAAAAAATCTTTTTTAAGAAAATTATTTTAAAATGAATATAATTTTACTAACAAAATTTTAAAATATGTTTTTAAAATGTAAAACAGTAAACAACATTTGAAATTTGTAAATACACTCTTGACTTTTAGAAAAGTTTAAATTATTTTTCATTAATACTTAGTATATAATCACTATAATATTAAGTAATCACACTTATATTTATTTATATAATCTGTGGATCTGCAAAAATCTTGAAAAAAAATTATTTACATTCAATAGCCATTAACAAAGCAATAGATGGCTTTGACAGACTCAGGGCAAAATGACTTGCTAAGAGATTGCCATTAGGTATGGCTTTGGAAAAAAAGATGGGGAATGTTGCAACTACCTCCTACATTATTGTTTCTAAATTTTATATAGTTGCCCAACTTTGTATTAGTTATTTTTTCATTTACAGTTGTTTTATTTGTATTGTGCACATTATATATTATTATGTTGTACTTTTGGAAAAAATCAATAAATATTAATCACACTAGGCTTACATTATCATTGTTAGATAATTAGGCCATCCTAGAGTGGCCTGTATTCCTCTGGGGGCATCCTGAGCAAATGACCCAAGATAACTTGTCTATTGTGTATTCATAATAAAAAAAAAAAAAAAAAAAAATGGAATTTAAAAATTACATCCTACAGTACAATTGCAAAGTAACTCTGTACTTATCACAAGAATTTTCAATTTATTTGCTATTCACAGAGATTCTTATATTGTTAATAATCCAATATAAACTGGCTCTAATATAGCCTTTAAGAAAACCAAACAATATTGATTGACCTCAAACAATGTTTGACCAAATCATAACATTTCTATCCAAATACTATTGCCAAAGAACTAAAAATTCAACAACATAAAAAGTTTATTGCTTGAAATCCAATAGCCTAATATGTGTCATTAGTGTACTCTAGTGAGTGTTCAAATTTTTAAATTAAAAATAGCAGTTTCATTTCAAATGGGACACATTTCAAAAGTCTGTGGTCTTACCGTGAAGGCCTCAGTAACTCATTTTTCAATAATAATTTGCTAAAAACAAAACAAAACAGTAATTAAAAATAAATAAAGGTCATTACAATATTAATTTTAAATAAGCAATTGAACTTGATAAGTTTTGTTATTGTTGTGAGAAACATGTTATATTAGTAGCTAAGTTGTGAGCAGATTTTGTATTTGTAAGGTATTTATTAAAATTATTTGCTACAATTAATTGGGCTAAATTATATTTCTTAGGCTGGATGGCTAGCAAATGTGAAGCGGAGTTGTGCTGAGTGGATAGACTATGTAGTATTCAAAGCTAACATATTGTTTTTAGTAAAAGTGCAGCCACTGAAAGTATAATAGAGCTGAGCTGAGTCAAGCGGCATTGCATGACTCCACTTTGCTTTCATTAAATTAAATTAAATTAAAAAACAAGAGGTTAGGTTTTGAATGTGTAGTCCGCCCGCTTAGTGTAACTCCGTTTTGCATTTGGTAGCCACTCAACTTAAGATTAATATTAAATCAGCTGTACTGGATGCTCTAAGATAAATAAAATGAAGCTGTAAATTTTTTTTTGCCATCGGGGAGAAAAAATATTAAAACAATTTACAGTTATAGAAGAGTTTCAGGATCAATAGGCTTAATAAACTTTTCATTTTGAATATAATGTTTGTAAAGACAGTGTACTCCATTTAATTGAGCCGCCAGAAGATCAGACCCTAATTAGAACTGAAATATAGCTAGACAAAATGAATAAAATGCCAGTAAGATCAGTTATCCCAATACATGGGAGAGCGATATATAAAAATTAGTTACAAGGCCAGGTTGCTACCAAATGCAGAGCTGCATTATGCTGAGCAGAGCAGGCTATGCATTCAAAACCTAACCTATTATTTAATGTATTTTTTCCAGCGAAAAACAGATAGGGTTATCATTGCCGTCACGTGAGTGTGGCCACTGAAAGCATAACAGAACTTAGTGAAGTCAAGTGGCATTGCATGGCTTTGCTTTGTGCACAGTCCGCTCTGCTCAGTACAACTACATTCCGCGTTTGGTGGCTACCCAGCCTAATATTGTGAAAAAGAAACAAACTAGATCAGGCCTACTTAGTACAACATACTAAAAACTATGTATGTTGTGTCATTTACAGATTTTACCAACATTATAGTTGTAACAAATACTTTTGAATTGTTTCTTGTGAATGCCTTATTCTTCAAGTTCTAGAGCTTGTAATCTTTGTTCAATAGAACAACAACAAAGCACAGTACAGAAGAAAATACAAAAAATATACATACCTGTAAAATAGCAAATATGTTACAGTGAAAACTGAACTGACTAGTATACCTGTTTTAAATAAAACAAGAAAGAAATATATTAGATAAACTCAAAAACTTAGGAATGGTTGCAAAACCCAGGACACCAAATTCTATTTTAATAATACAAAATTCAAATAATTAAATAATAAGTATTTACTTGGAAATAATAAATTAAACTGATTTTCAGTATTTATTAGAAAAATGAAAACAAAGGTGCAATCATCATTAACTTCCTCTAATCCATTAGCAATGGTAGAACATTAAAATTTTCATTACTAGAGATTTTAAACAATAAAAATTTATTGTTGTTTTTAATTAGGTCATAAGACTTAATACAGGAAAGTTTGGTATTCAACTTAATAATTAGTAAGCTGCCAACAGTAGTAACAAGTAACATTTAAACTACCAGAAGTGCATTTGTTGACCAGAAATTATGCGTTATTGAAAATACCCTTTCCACTGGTGCAGAAGTTGCAGGTATATATATACAAAACTCTACTAATTTGAAAAATTCCTTATAGGAACTTTTTTCAAAACATTGACAATTTCTTTCTACCTTTCGATTAAGGTAGGCTTAACTGTGTTTACTTTAGATTCCCAAATAGGTATCAAATTTTGAATCACTAGGTTGACAAAAGTTCTTAAAATAACTTAAACCAGTAGAATTTTTATTTCAAAAGACACAACAACACCCTCCCCTTATGAGAGTGAAAATCTTAGACTGTTTGGGGGAAACCCGGATAAATAGAAGCCCTAATTGTGACTCATGTTCAGGAAGGCAATCTATCGACCTGGAGGCCAAGCAAATCGAGACTAAATTAGAGGGAGTTAAATATAATAATGAATATCAATTTAACGTCATTTTAGATATTAATACAAAAAAATGTACATCAAACAACACTTAAATAACAAATTTAAACAAGAAAATGTAAACACAAAAATAACTTAAATTAACTAGCCAATGGAAAATAAAGCCCTCAATTGCAACCAGTATCACAAATTGATGCTTAAAATATGCAGGATTAAATTGAATTTTTAAAATATTTAAACTTTCTCTGATAAAACCTTTTTAATGATTTAAAGCTACTGTATCTAGTGTATGTAATGTACTAGGCTTATTATGTATTAGTTCAAAAGCATTTACATTGTACTGATTGTTCAATGTGTTGGATTTTATAGATGAACCTAACCTAATATTGATTAACTTAAAGTAGGCATGTACAAGAAATTAATTATTTTTAAATATCAAATAAGTTTGTTAATTATTCAGTTTTCTAGTTAAAATAACCACTAATTATAGTTTGATGTTTAGTCATAAATGAACTTCATATATTTTTCAGGAATAAACAATTATTTAAATCTATATACAATCTAACTTTTAAAAATGATAGACTATTTAAAAACTGTTGTTTTATAACTTTACTATTAGAATGCCAGTATTTTACATTTCCTAATTTAAATCTTTAATAAATGATAAGAATGAGAAAAGCTGTTTGAAATTATCAACGTTTATAAAGTATAAATTTATTGGATTATATAGAAAAATATAATGAATTACCAAATATCTAGGCTATAGTTAATAGTATCTAGAAATATACACAAAGTCTTTCAATATCACTGATTCAGTAGATTTTAAGATGTAGAAATTGTATTAATCTACCTAGATTATCTTATTTTCTTCGTTTTCCTTCAATGTACCTTCTACAGAAAGATATTGTTATTTCTGAATTTTTAATATTCAATATTATATGAATTTACCTAGTTATAATAAAGACATAAAGTTTAGCTTTTTTACTTTTGCCCTGATTGATCTGCATACCTTGTAATGAATTAAATAGGTAAAGTACTTGAATTCATAAGACGGACAATATGTGATTTTAAGTACAAAGTGTGGACAGAAAGTAAGTAAGTAGGCTTAGTAGTGTAAAACTTAAAAAAAAAAAAAAATTTAATGAAAAAGGATACTTTAAATTACTTTTCCACTTAGTTTTTACCAATGTTCAGACAATTGATCATAGCAGTTGACCAAAATTATTTAGTTCTTGCTTAAAGAGTGATCGTGCTATTTGACAGCTACAGCTGTTCAAAGTGTTTCACATCATTGTCAGTTTCAAGGCACTTACCACCATGCTCATGCTCATGTGCAAGAAAAGGTGATAGCAGATGGCATTGCGTCTGCGCTATATGGTGGTGTTGACATTTCTTCCAGCAGAACTGTTAAATAAGAGCTTGAGTGACCAGCAGTATGAGGCTAAGCATTGTCATAAAGCAATACGATTCCTTGGCTGAGTATGTGTCTCCTTTTGTTTTGAATCATGCTCCAAAGGTTTCTCAAGTTCTCACAATATAGTGCCACATTGATAGTTTAATCTCTGACAAGCAGAACCATTTTTCTGTCCCAGCACATAGTACATGATTTTCTGGGCTACTGACATTTTGAATTTTTGTTTTTTCAAAGACTGAATGTGCCTTCATTTCCATTCATCAGGGTGACATAACAAACCAAAGTTTCATCATAAGTCAAGATTTGATTTAAGAGTCCACTCCCTCATCACTGTACCGAGTATGAAATGTCAAAGCACTGCCAAGTCATTGGGATTTGTGGACATTAAAAAGCATTTTTGAAACTATCGCATGCAAACAAGATTGTGAAACCTGTGTAAATTCATCAGAGAATATTGCCATTGTGAACCATCTGCTCTCACAAATTTTGTTATTATATCATTTTTTTACTTACTATATCATCATTGACAACAGAAGGCACTCTGCGACACCCATTGACACATTGTGCATCATTATGGACACTAGTTCAGCCTTCATTAAACTTCCTAACCCTCTTTCTCATATTCTATTACTCATTTTGACCAAAAACACCCTGAATTCGACAATGAATTTCACCTGCTTAACATACGTTGTGTTCAAAAATGAGATTGAAGGAATCTCAGTCAACGGGTTCATGAATTGTCTTAAACATTTTAAATGTGCACAGAAAGCAGAAAACACTACACAATCTTTCTGTGTGTGTGTGTGTGTGTGTGTGTGTCCATGATCATGTTTGTAATTTTGGTTGATTACGGTAATAAGTTGGACAAGTTTGTTAACCAATAAAATTTATTCAACAATTCAAAAATGGTGATCATTTCAAATATTTAAAAATTCATAATGTTTTTTCTTCAATTGTTTTTTGTAAATCTGATTTCTCCATCTTGATCAGTGTTAAAAACCATATAATTTAGTTTTAAAAATCCATTGCAATGAAGTTATTCTTGATGTCAGTACATAATAATACACTTTTAAGTGACACACGGTTAAAATTAAGTTTTGATCATGAATATTGTTAGTGAAAATGAGGATTATAAATGTAGGGTTTACAGCCAAGTGAAATAAAAAAGCCTTGTTTATGATAAATTATTTATTGCATTTACATTGTATTTTATCCCTTTTTCAAACATATTACAACCATTGACTATTCAGTTGCAACTAACAATAGGCAATCACATTTTGTTTACCATTTAACTAATTTAAAACTAAATTACTGTTTAGTAATTTAATGCCATTAACATGCAGAAGGCTACAGATTGAGTGTAGGCTTACTGAGATTAAAAAGTAAGTATTACATTTACAAAAAAATTGCTACGCAATTCCGAAGAAGGTAAAAAGTCTCTACAAAGAATTTATCTTTAAAATATTCGAAATTCCCGAAATTAGACATTTTTCAGAAATGCAAATCTGGTTTCTTATATGTATTAGAACATTAATTTCTAAGACACTCCCACCATTTCTTACGTTTTGATGTTTGTTTACTGTAGCCTACATACTTTTGGTGAATATTTCATTTAATATTGTAAAATTGCTTCTAAACACATTATAACATTGTTTATATGTAATACAAACAGTGTGATGTGATTTCTAAAATTTAAAATACTGAATCACATGTAATTAGAATTATGACCTATTTTTCCATCTAGTGGTCTATTTATTCACCTCGTAAAGGCTACCACAGTTTCGAAATTCTACTGTTCCATCCTCAGGCTGTAATACAAAATGTTAAAGCCCTTTGTCTTCATTAAACATGATTACACTATTAAAATGCAAACGATAAAATTTGGTTTGGTTAAATAATACATGCGACTCGTACGTGATGACAATATCTTTCATTTCATTCCAGACCGTATGTAATGTTACATGTTCGGAATGTAACAACACATGAGTCGCACATATCGTTTGGCCAAATCAAATTTTATCATGTGTATTTTAATTGTGGAATTGTGTTTAGTGTTTGTAATGTGTGTTTTTAATGTTTTGTTTAACTTTGTGACGACCTCGACAGAGAGATTTAACATTTTGTATTACGACCTGAAGATGGAATAGTAGAGTTTCGAAACCGTGGTAGCCTTTAGGAGGTAAGTAAATAGATCACTAGATGGAAAAATAGGTCATAATCCTAATTACTTAAATATGTGGTCTGGTGGCTGTGTTGCAATAATAAATCACATGCCTTGTGAGTTTATTTTTATTTTTCATGGTACATTGAAATAGCACAAGTATCTAACATCATTGTAACTTTGATTCCATTTGCTTCATCATACTGAAAAGTTCATGTAAAGATTATGTAATCTTTCTTGATTATCATAATGATTACCTTTTTCTAAGAAATAATTCAAAATTTAAATTAAATAAAACACTTGTTTATAGTGAAATATATTACAATACATCCTCATTACAGCACTCGGACTCATTACAGCATTATAGATTCAGACTCCTGATCTTGAATAGATCTTAAGATCTTGTCCTATAATCAAATTAACATGTCACTGAAATTAAATCAGACTAAACAAGCTGTGGATTTTTTATTTAAAAAATAGAGCACACTCATGAGGTCACTAAGAACAGAGCTTTAAAATATTAAACATTTTTCAGAAGTTTTGTAGAGTTAAAAAGAAATCTTAATGAAAACTCTTCCACATTTCCAGAAATTTAGAAAGCACATGTTTAAAATATTTTCATTTTTTTAATGTAAGTACTCACATATTACTTTTATAATTATCAATTTTCAACACATGTGAATTTCTTTTTTTATTTCTTAAATTTTTTTTTTGCATTTGAAGAAAATTTAAAATTTATAATTTTAAAGAACTTTTTTAACTGTTGGATTTTTTGGGTTTTTATTTTTTGACATTAAATATTTCTGGGATTTTAAACTTTTTAAATTTTTTCTTTTTGCATTTTTAGTAATTGAGTTTTGGTATTGAAAGGTTTGTTTACATTTGTTTTTTTTTATATTTAAAAAAATTATTTTATTGTTTATTGTACTTAGTTTTATTATTATTTTTTGTTTGTTGAAATCAGTCCATCACAAATAAATTTACCTAATTTCCTCATTCAAAGTCTGGAAAGAAGGCACCACAATGGAGGCATTGAGAGAAGAAATAAAGAGCTTCAATTAAATTTTGAAACTTATCCCTTAACCAACACCATAAGTCTGTGAGATTGAAATGGAAATAAAAGCCTAATTTAAAATCGATTTTGACACCGCCACTCACTATACCTTCCTGTCAAATCAGATACTTTGTTTAAGAAAATTTGTTTATTTTTTGGTATTGTGCTCCTTTGATAAATTTTGACAAAGCTACATGAGTAACATCTCGGAGATGTATGGTGTTGTTTGGGTGACATTTTTAGACTTAGTATTTCATTTAATTTTCTATTTAAAACATTCAATACAAAAGAAAATTTTATAAACTTACTAAATTTCACAGCGAAGTAAGATTTTCCATTCATTCAATTACAAGACTGCAGTTGTTTTAAAAAGTAGTTTACATAGGCATGCACATTGGAGTAAATGCTATAAACTATTAACCCCCTCTTCAACCAATAATTTATAAAAAACTTACATTCTGAAAAGTTAAAAGAAGACTGAAAATACTGTCTTAAAATAAATGGTGTTAAATTTCTTGCAAAATTACTCTAGTTTATCCAGCAGATACAGCTGAAGTGAGCAGCCAATGTTCTTGGCGTTCCCATCATATCTCAGTAATGTGTGCCAAAGGAATCAATGACACCTACCTAATTGTGTATTCGCAGAACTCTGTGTGGACAGATCTGATTTCCCTAGCTACTTGTAGATGTTCCCACAACAAAAATCTGGCCAATGATGCAAAACCTTAATAATAAGAGTTAAAAAAAAAAAATTGAAAGGAAACTAGATTATCAAGCACTTGCAAGCACCTCAATAACAACTGGAAACTTACCAATTTGAATTGGCTGTTTTTTTTTTTTTTTTGAGTCCTCTCCAAATTTTAGAATTTATGAAGATACTAGAACTGGATAATGTGCATAACTGAGCAACTCAGAAATATAAATAGGAGGCACAAAAGATCTTAAAATCGCAGTACAATAATTACCCTAAAAAATGCATTTATTCATACTTAAGTCTACAAGAACTTTAAGTAAAAGATATGGTTTTATTTATAGAGAAAACTAAATCAAATTCATTAGGAAATAAGTTAATTTTCTTTTTTTTTAAATTATTGCCAAACTATAAATTTAATATATTTTTTTAAGTTGGTTCTCCAACTTGTGTTATAAATATCTTAAGCCAATTTTAAATGTCCATCAAAGTTTTTTAGTTTTTTTTATTAGTAAATCCCAACTGAAATTTTTTGTAACTTGTATATTTTTTTCCAGAGTTTGAAAGCAACGTAAAGAAAACTATAAAAACTGAACGGTTTTTTAAAATCAATATTCTTTCATAATATTAGCAATTTGTGAATTTATTATGTTTTAAGATATGTCAGACCCTACTATTCATGCAGCTGTCCATTGTGATCCATCTGCGCACACCTTTGATATAGCATTACTGATAGGCATTGTGTTTTGCATGCTTTTTATCTACAGTGTGAGTGAACTAATTAGACAACATTTGCAATGTTTCCTCCCTAACAAACAAAGTTTATAACATTAAGTGTTGTGTAATATAAAAGCTTAAAACAAATTGTTTAGTATGAAAGCCAGTAAGCTGAGATATTTACAAAGTCTATATACAATAGTTTTCAGTTTCATTTAGTTAGAGTTTTGAAGTACATACAATAAATTACATTGAAATTGCTTAACATGTTTCAAGTCTTTTGTTTTTTAAATTTTTGTATAAGTCTTTAACTGAAAAATTGGTCCTTTAAAAATGTACGATGGATTGTCATTGACAGTTTGAAAGTTAAACTATATATTCTGTACTTCTTGACAGAAACCAAACCTCCATTGGTTCGGACTTTCCTTTCATTGTTACTGGACCACGATACTCGAAATGGAACTGCGGATCAATGTTGTCTCTTCTCATGAGATACCTGAAAGAAAATTACTTAAGATATATACAACTTAAATAGGAGTAATTTAGAATGTTTGAATAATACAATATTAAATTTTCTTATGGTTTTACCAAAACTTTAATTCTAAATTAAATTTTGTGTCTAATGATGATTCAAACAAAGTGAAATTTAAAACTGGTTTTTTCCTAAAATTTGATAAGTTTTTTGTTGCTTTTTTTAAAGAGAAAAGTATTATTTTTTAGTTAACAATTATTGAAAGTGTAAGAGAGGTATTTAAAAATATGAAAACACTAGGTAAAAATAT
Source organism: Callitettix versicolor (assembly GCA_022606455.1). Lineage (NCBI taxonomy): Eukaryota > Metazoa > Arthropoda > Insecta > Hemiptera > Cercopidae > Callitettix > Callitettix versicolor. The sequence goes on along the minus strand of CM040185.1, from coordinate 44,002,084 downwards.
TTACATATATTTTCCTTTTTTAAAATTCATTCTCATTTCATCTCATTCTGATAATAGATATATTATAATCAGCTACAAAATAGGCTTAAAAACTACAAAACAGGACTAGTAAAAGTGAAGCAATTTTTTAGTTTGCCTAAAAATACCTACCTTACTTGCAATATCCAGCAAAGTTTTTTTTTTCAAACTGCGTACAACACGTTATAAGGTTCAGGATTCCTTTTCTATTTTCAATGTAATTTGACACAACTGTCCTTGATCCATTTTTTAAATTAACTAAATAATGACACTATTATAAATTTAATTTACCTATTTAATAAATAACAAAATAAAAGTTTCCATTCTTTACATAACCGTTATTTTTTTAGTTCAATCTAAAATGTTTGCTTATGTTTTAAAAAGTGCCTTTATGAGAAAGTTGAATTAATTATGTTGTTTTAATAACAGACAAAAAATGCTAACTCTATGTTTAATCCATATGATCACTTATGAAAACAAGAATGAGTTAGCCTGTAAAATCAGTTCATTCAAGTAAGAACATAACCAATTTTCAGTTTTACCAAATTTTTATGTTTTTAAAATATTTGTACATTACATTATTGTTTTCCTGATGCTAATTTTAGACATATATGAGTATAAGACATTATTTGTAAAAGGTAAAATTAATTTTAAAAATATGTTTATTTAGTTTAACAGCTGCTTTAACAATAATAAATAGCAGAATTGAAATAATAGTGATAATTGAAACAAAAAATAAACTTTGTGTCCTGCAATGCAAGTATGTAAAAACATCAATACTAAAGAAACCTGAAAAAAGCCAACCCTTTACTAATCCAGTTAGATTACACCGCAGAGAACAATTGCCAGGTAGGCCTAAGCTGTCACTGAATATGTGAAAGTCATAGTGTGTAGTTTAATAGTAAGATGGTTATTTAAAATAATTAACAAAAATATTTAGACTGTTTAAACATAAATAATAAATTGAATGCGTGAAGAGTTCTACATGTCTCTAGTAGTCTGAAAAATTAAATGAAATATTTAAAAGATTTTGTATTTGTTAATACAGTGTTAGTACGGTTTTCTTTGACATTGTCAAAGATATATTTTAATTAGTGACCAAAGTTAAAGTTCATTGTCTCTATGGAAGTGTTAATCGATTGTTTGTTTGATCAAGTATTTGCCGGTTTGGACAGAGGTTGTTTAATCGCCAGGTATAAGAGACGTCAGCTTGTTGATTATTTTAGCACCCTGATACAAGGTTGTTGTAACGGTGAGAAGAACTGTGATCCTGAAAGCGGCTGTCGAAGAGCAGTTCGTGCTATTTTACGATTTCATGGGAGAACGAGAAACGGAAATAGTCAGGTGTGTTTATTAGGTAAATATCATAATATTTTATATGTTGCCGTAAAACTGGCATATGATTGGAAATTGCAGGATAATGAAACAATCGTTTGGCTGTTAAACGATATTTACAAATGTGAAAAAAGTTTTGAAAGGTTATTTGTCGGAGCGATATTCGGGACAAGAGTGACTCATTTAATATCTGGGTGGAAAAGTGATTTTCAGAATCGTGATGAAAACCACCAAGCTTTAAAGTACTTTATTGACCATGCAACAAAAGCCAGTCTAATATTTAATGTAAATGGAGTTCAAAGAACTTTTGTGGATGTTCCGATGGAATCGTACAGCAGTGCCACTCCTCTTCGTGTAGCGGTGCAAGCCGGCCAATCCGATGTTATTCTTCTTCTTCTACAATATGGAGCAACAATAACATTTCGCCCTACAAATCCACAGACATGTGCTTTACAACCATTGTTACACAGAATGAATCTAATATGTTATCAAAACTCAGAAAGGAATATTCCGCAAGAATTTGTAACATGTTTAAACCTGCTGCTTCGGGAATTGCCAAGCCTTCCACCAATATTGTACGACCCATTTGATCCACAACCTGAACTTCAAGACATACATCCTAATATCTTTAGTGCTATTCCACCAGAAAAGGCTGGTCTTAAAGCGCCAGAATTGAAAGACCTTTGTCGTTGTGTTATCAGAGATTGTCTTAGAGAATGTGGTCAACTTCCTTATGGGATCGAGGAATTAAGAATTCCAGTTTCTTTAAAGAGATTTTTAAATTTCATTGAAGAGGATTAAATATCAGTTATGTAGAAGTGCAACTGTATACAAACTAGTAAATCAAATGTAGAACTGAAATATTTAAATTAATTTGTTTTCTATGAGTAGGCACTTTTACATACTAAAATTTATTTTAATTTCAGCTTTATTCTAAAATTAGCTGAATTTATATGCATTCGTGTTGTTACATTTTAAACTAATAAAATGAATTGTGGTGTAAATGTGTTATGGATATTTGATACTACTTTCCTGAAAACATTTGGTGCTAAAACTACCAATGAGAAAGTTTAACCCTCTATTGGACTCAGTTGATCAAACTGATACACATTTTTATATAGCTATTTTATTTCCTGTTGTATAGCATAACGTGCATTAATCTCACTCTTAGCTGAAAATAGTATACTATTTTAACAATGAAAAAGGATTAATCGAGTAAAGAATTTGTGCAATATAGGCTTCAAGGGTCCAATGGGTACAGTATTACCTTTAACATTTGTAAAAAAAAAATTAATCAAATGCACATGTATCATTCTGATACACTGCGACTGGCCACATTAATTTACAGAGCTACTGACGCAGGGGTAAAGAATAAAATGTCAGTAAATTAAAATGAAAACTAAAATATTTTTGAACATACTTGTAAGCTTCTTGTGAAACGTTTATCCTTCCTGGTGCACCTGTAGTTTCAGTTCTTGAAGTTAGGTTAACAGTGTTGCCAAATAAACAATACCGTGGCATCCTGTGACCTATTACTCCCGTTACGACTTCTCCTGAGTGTATACCAATTGTGATTTGCTGAAATAAATGAATGCAAATATATTAATTACTTAATTTATATTAATTAATAGAAATATTGTTAATTTTAGATAATTCAGAGAAAGAGCTTATTATTGTCCAAATTATAATTTCAAATTGTTATAAAAATGCAAATTCTGACTAGAGTTCTGACTTTGATCCTATAAGTTCTTACTTTACACAAGCAAGAATCTACCTAATCATCCACTACAGATTCAGATCCTGATCCTGATAACCTTGTATAAGTCAATGTTGAAAAATAAAAATCTTTCAACTTCAAAGAGGCTTTTTCTCCTTGATAATAAAAAAATCCTTTATATGAAAAACATACTCCAGTGCTTGTTTAGAAGTTACAGTAATTCCTATTCTTAAGCCAGATAAAGATAAAAATGTGTCCCAGTGTTTACTGTTTCATTTCTCTTAATAGTGTTTTTTACAAGTTGATGGTGAAAATGGCATTTACCTTTTTTTCTTTAGTGCAGTCTAATATACAGTGAAATATACAATTAGTGTAATTATGAATTGTAAACAAATGTCCTAAAATCCAGAAATCAACTGTTCTACAAATAATCTAGGTAATATGCAAATTAAATAGGGTGACCCCTTAATGCTGAAAATTATTTAATTTCTCAAATTTTCCTGATAATCTGCACATTGTCTACTAGGCTTATTAAAATGAAAATAAGATCTTTGCTGAAACAACAGCAATGTTTCTGTATGCTTAAATTAACGTAATGTTATTTATTTATTTTTTGAATATCTAAAGAATCAAATTAATAGATTCAAAGAATCAACAAATTATTTGATAGAATCAATCAACAATCTTTTAAACTTTAATGATATGGAAGCCCTTAATGTGCACATTACTTAGGTAAAATGCGGAAATCTATTAATTCCACATGTTAATGGAAATAATCGGTTAGCTGCAGATTAGCTAGCTAATGTGCACATAACCGGCATTTCAGCTTTAGCAGTAAAATATACACTAGCATGATATAATTACTAGCATCTAGACATTATACTGCCACAAGTGCCAGCCAGCACACTAGTTGTACAAAATGCGTAGACACTAGTGTGTACAGTAGCTTTCTTAACAGTGTGCACAGTATGTAAACAGAACACAAAATACACAGATCAGATGCTATCTCTATTTAAACTGTACAGTAATTCCTCCCTGTTTGATATGTGTGAAAATGCAAAATTGTACTGCTATACAATTCAGAAATAAAGTACAAACAATATGATTATGACTATGGCACAAATAACCAGCTTATTATTTTGTTTTACGTAAAATAAGATTTAGGTCTATACTCCTATTGTGGCATGGTAGGAAAATGTTTCCCCCCTTCTCTTTTACCAACATAAAAGACAACATATGTATATCAAAAATATACTGCAGTGTGATATATGTATTAAAGGATGTAAGGGTATGACTATATTTAGAAACCAATAAATTACGTACTTTCTAAAGAACAGTGGCGCCTATACTTATGATGGTACAGAAATGTAAACCAGTACTGTAATATGCAAAAACGTGCTGTAGATGTGGAAAACATATAAACTAATAATTACAGACATGATTTCCACTTACAACATGACCTCCATCTACTATTACTTCTCTGCTTAGATCCATCATGTCCAAAGCCAAACGAGCAATGCAATGAGCGTGAGTGTTGCAAGGCTCAGGTAACCCACTCACAGCCATGTACTTGTCTCCCACTGTCTCCACCTGTTGCACAAACAAGCCCATAAAAATACAGTATGTAATATAATGATTAATTATCTAATAATTTTAATTTTTTTTACAAAGCAGATTTTAATTTCTGAATAAAACAAAAACATTTTAGACCTTTCTTTTCGTAGTCTATCATCAGAAATTTACGTTAGCAGTCAAAAGTCAGGCTCATCAAAGTGCTTTATTTAACCTGCTATATCTTTCAGTCTTCTAACCACTTCTACAACTTTTACAGTACAAGCTGCTGTTCTTCTAACTTCTACAATTCTCGTATATGTTGCTTCCTAGTGAATGTTGTTTCGAAACAATTCTTTACTAAAAACAGTATAGGTTCTGGGAAATTAAATCAAGAATTTCGTGCATTAACTGTAAGATTGTTTTCATACTTTAATTTCTATAAATTTAAAATGTTCTACTGGTTTTTAGTTTATAAATTCAAATCAAGTTTTGTGTCAGTATATAGGAGCCTACTAACCAGGTTTTCTTCTAAATTTAGGTTATAATCTACATTTAAAACAGTAATAACATAATATAATAAGAGGCGCGTCCACAAAGTAAATAACGGTACCGTTTTGTTCTACCACCAAACAATGAGCGCTGCTATTGGCACTTCGCTCATATACACTAGCCTTTCCACTTCATTATCTGTTCACTAAGAGACACCATTAAACCACGAAAGTTGATGGAAAAATACCTAAGACCAGACAGTCACAACAACAATGCTTTCTGATAAATTTCCATAAGTTTCATGACCTCTTTTGCATGAGACTATTTCATATCGCTTAGGCTATCTGAGCGTGTTGAAACTGAGTTCCAAAAATGCTTATTGATGTCCACAAATCCCAGTTACTTGGTAGTTCTTTGACATTCCTTGTTTGGTACAGTAATGAGGGAGTGGACTTTCTAAACCAAATTGTGACTGGTGAACAAACTTGGGTTTGTCATGTCATCCCGGAATCAAAATAACAGTCAATGGAGTAGAGACACTCAATATTTGAAAAAAAATTCTAAACAATAATGTCAGCCCAGAATATCAAGTGTATCATGCCTTGGAACATAAAAGGAGTTTTGCTTGTCGAGATCCTTTCCAGAGGTCAAAATCATCAATGCAGCACAACATTGCGATATCTCAAGAAACCTTCAAATAAAAGGAAAAGCATGCTCAACCAAGGAATAGTGATATTTTATGATAATGCTCAGCCTCATGTTGCTGGTGACACTAAAGCTCTTATTAGACATTCTAACATATACTGCTCAACTTCACATATAGATCAACTAAAGGAAGGGATAATTCAACCCCAGACACTGCTATCAACAGTCCTATTTTGCAGACCTATTACTAAAATTTAATAATACTACATAAATTATACATCCATTATACTTTATTTAATTTTACAAGTAAGTTAAAAATAAAATATCCCATTTTGTAATTTGTAATCCTTTTGTGTTTTTTTATATAAAATGACATGTTAATTAGTTACCTTATATACGTTAGGATTTTTTTTAGGATCTGTAAGGACATCAAAAGTAGTATAGATTTGATTCAGCATGTTGACAATTTTCATGGCCCCAACAGAATCTGAGTGCTGAGCACAGTATTCGCTGAAACCAACGATGCCAGAGAAGAGTAACGTAACACAGTCATATCGTTTTGGTGGTACAGGCCTTCTGTGCCGCAATTCGTTGGCAACACTGATTGGTAATACTGAGTATAATAACCTAAAAGCAAAACCAATTTGTTATGCAAAGATTGAACTTATTCTAAATAGACTTCTGTAAACCTCATGTCAATTAGTTGCTTAGGTGGAAACTGGAAAAGGTGAATGGACAACTTGAATTGCAATTACAGTTTACAAGTTTCAGTTGCAGTAGCTGTCACGCTGGCAGTTTTGACCCTTTGAATTTAACTTCTCTGATGGTTCTGGAACATTACAATACTGGACTTGTTAAGGCGTGAGATTATGGAACAAATACAAGTTGAAAAGTGTAAACAAATACTAGTACAAAAAGTATTAAACAAATGGAAAAATACTGAAATACTACATCATTGAAGCCATATAATAGATTTAAATTACCTTAAAAAACATATTTTAGAATTTTGTTTTATTACATCCTATTTTTGGAAACTAATAAACTGCCTTAGTAATTATTGTTTATATTTATAAACAACTAATAAATTCTTATAAAACAAATTAGATAAACACAATACTGAAAAGTAAAACAAAATAATTAACTAGAAAAAAATTTCAAGATTAAAATGAAGGAACCCACTGCAAACTTAGAACAAGGAGTAACTTTTAGCACAAATCTCTAATGACAAGTGTTTAGTGGATGTAAGCAGAAAAAATATACTGACATTGGGCATGAAGAACAGATGTTTACAGTATATGAGGTGTTTTAACTTGTAGGTTATTTACAGTCTGTTACAAATCTGCACTACTCCCTTTATTTGTGCTCTGTCAAACTGATAAACTCTCTCTTGATTCCCAAACAGCTGATATCCATTCCTCTTCTGAAGAACACACAAGCTAACTGATTCAGTAACCTAAACACTTCTAAATGTTACTCCATATGTTCTAGAAATGCTAAAAAGTAAAGTCATGCAAACATTGGTGAAATGGCCTTCCAGAAATTCACTACTTCTTTTCATGTAAAATTGCCATAGACATTCCAGAATGTCAAAGAAATGTCAGTTGAAACAAGTTTTTCTTCTTAATTTTTTATTTGTTTATAAAGTATAATTATTAAAATAATCTGCCTTACTGTATTAAAAATAAAAATTATGCACCTTGTAAAATTAAGTACACTGTACATACACAAAAATACAAAACAAATATTATTTGTATGAAAGTAGGCCTAATTAATTACAATAATTACAAATTAATTTGGGTATAAATTTAAAACTAGTATGAGGTTTATAAAAAACAATGTTTAATACTTAGATAAGCATACTGATTTTGTAAATTATCATTAGGATATTTTTTTAAAAGAATTATTAAACTACTGTTCCATTTAGGGATATTTATGCTTTCAAAAATTTGAAATTAGTTTTAACAAAACTATTTTATGAGAATTTTCTTAGGCCTTATGATTTTTGTTTGAGAATTTAATTTGACCATTGCAATAAGAGTACAGTTGAGGAGCTGAGACATGATTATTTCAGACATGCAGTAGGCTTAGCTGCTATGTGTATTAGACTAAATCATTAGACTACAAGTTGGAGAGTAAATGGCAGAGTATGGAATGAAAACATCCACAATCGCCCTGTAAGAAAAAGTTCAAAAACCAACCATCCTCTGAAAAACTGATACTTCCAGTTTTTTGGGACTCACAAGGCACAATAATGGAACATTATCATGAAAAGAGTACAACAATAAACAGTGTGTTACAGTGAGATGCTTACTGACTGGCTGAAACCTTCAATTCAAAGCAAATGCCAAGGACTACTGTCAAAAGATATTGTGTTGTTGCACGACAATCGCTGACCACATACTGCTGTCCACACTGCTGAAACGCTTCGGAAACTCAATACTGAAATAATGGCTCATCTTCCTTATAGTCCGGATCTTACCCCTTCTACTACTTGTTTGGTCTACTCAAAGAGGCTGCTCAGCCAAAAAAGTTTCTATTCTGAGGGCATCAGGAAGCTTGTGCAACAATGGACCAAGTACGTTGAAGAGCAAGGGGACTTAACTACATTGTGGATAATTATTGACTTACTCTTGTATATTGTAAGTCGTACTAACTGTACAGTTAAGTGTTAAAACAGCAAACACAGCCAGCCATCTACAAAAGACACTGGATCTAAAGGTTTAATGTATCCACTCATTTTTAACATTTTGATAGTACTTTTAGTTTATTATAAACTTTCATATATTTTCTTTTGGATGTCTTAAGAGTTTAACTATTAATAGAGAATTTAAATATTCACTTTGAATTAAAATAATCATCATTAGTTAGCGTTTTTTTGTCCTATCAGACCAGATTTGAATTAAACTTTACTTAACCTTTTTTTGGTCAACTCACACCTGATTAACTTTAATTAACACTAACTGTTTCATGTCTCAGCTCTCCGATTGTGAAATCTTTTGTTAGTAAAACAGGTTTCACTAATGATGGTGCAAAAGATCCAATAGTAGTAAATATAAAATAAAATCTACTGTTAGGCAAACTAGGAGGTTTACTTGATGCCAGTGGTATGGCAGCCTTATGAATAGACTAATATAATACAGCACTGTCAAGTATGTTAGTTATTACCTATCTGTTTTCTGTTTTTCTCCTTCTAGTATTCTATATGTTTGTTGCAGTTTGTCTGTAAGGAATTCCAAATTGCGAGTCAATTTATAATCTGCTTCAAATTGTTCAGACATTAACACAAGGTCACGTGTTGCGTCGTGTAAAGGTATATCGCTGATATATAAACCTCGCCTGAAATATAAAAAAAGTTATAATTGAGCAGATTAGGAAAGATAATACGACTTAAATTAAATTTAAAAAAATAAATTCATGTTAATATTTATTTTTCTGTATAAAAAACAGCCATAAGAAATGAGGGCAGAAATTGGTGGCTTGTAAAATGTAGTGCAAATCTTGTAATGTAGATAGCAGCAGTGTGATTGCAGTTCATACATATGTAGATTGAAGTACATTACAGTGTTTGTAATGCATGTGCTAGCATTTAACTAAATCTCTATCTACCTGGTCACTCTTACTGTATTAACTAAATAATTGCTTATAACATGAGTGTAATAACTTTTAAACAAGATGTAGCTTTTTGATTACACAACTGTTGGCTAATTCATATTTTTATTTTAGTACATTTCACTGTTATTCCTAACACTGTCTTTTAAATTTGTTGATGTTTTTCAATGTAACTCTATGATCAAAACATATTAATATATACATTCTCCTCAATAGGGATTTCATATATTACAACACACAAAATAAATAAATAAAGTACAATTTTTTATTATTATTCTATTAAATTCAACTACTATACTGTAACATATAATTCATCTTCGATCATTTATTTAATCATTCACAAGTTTGGATGCGTGAGTCTAACACACAATTGTTCTTCTTTATTTATTTATGTACAAGTTTAAGGGTCAAAGAAAATTGTCAATATTGTTGGTCAACAGTTTAGAACCATAATTAGTTCCTTAAGTGGATGAGTACTTAAGGATGTTTGACACAACTTTTTAACACAATAAAAGAAAATTAGTACATTTAATCCCTTTGCCACTGGTCTGAACTAATGTCAATTTCATAATATTGGTAACCAGGCTAACTTGATCGTCTGTATTTAATTATATACATATAAATTAAAACAAAATTATTAAAATGAAATATTAAAAGATCAGTTAATAATAATGACAATAATGATGTATGATTTTTATTGATATCTTGTGTCAGTTATTTTAAATCACTGTATATATGTATATAATTATGTTGTTTAAATTGATGACATACTTTTTCTTCAAATAATGTATGCCATTTGTCAATAGATTTTTCTTTCAAAAATATCATATTAACCTTATAAAAACCATTTATCTGGAGCACTAGACTGTCTGTTCACCTTGATATCCCTGAAAAAGTCCCCACAGGGGGTGCAGACTAGCTGTACCTATGAAGAGGGTTTAGACGTCCCTTGCAGTACCCGAGTCTAACACTTATAACACTACCACTTATGACTTTAACACTTTACACTCACACTTACATTTAGGGAGACGATAATAGCCTCAATTTGCTTTTCACCTTAAAATAACAACAAAAAATCCCTGAAAAAGACTAACTCAGCATCTTCCTTCTAGAAGGGCCCCTCAAGATGTCGGCCATTTTTAATACTTTTATAATGAAAATTAAATGAAAGAAAATTAATAGGTACTATTTAGCTTTGCAGAGATATATCAAAAGTCATTTATTATCAAAAACCACCGAGTTTCTATTGTACAAAACACTAATAAGCGCAGTGCTTGTTTGTGGTGCGGAAACATGAACTATGACAAAGACAATGGAAACAAAACTTACTGGTGTTAAAAAGGAAAATACTGAGAAAATTTTATGGACTGGTGAAGGATGGAGACGTATGGAGAATCAAATGCAATAACAAGCTGGATGGCAACAACACGAAATGCCTGATATAGTGAAAATATAAAGTTGGCCTGATATAAAGCCAATCTGACAAAGAGCAGAGTATACACTGCAAGTACCGGTTTTCAGATATCAATAACTTAAAAATGAAAACTCCTGTGCAGCTGCCTCAAGTATCAGAGCTAAGTAGTAAGAATAAAACAAATTGGAAAAACTATTTGAAAATAACACTGTTAACAATTTTCCATTCTGTTCTCATTCTTCAACACTGAAGCATCTACAACCTAACCTTCTAAACTGATTTTGATCAACAATGACTTGTTGCATTCATTGTTCAATCCAGCAGCCAGATTGTTCAAACCTGACTGCAGGTTTTGTCTTTCACATAAAAACTCAAATATGTATATTTACATTTGTAAAATTACAAAATATCGAAAACAAATGGGAAAATTAAAATACAGGATTTATACGTCTACAGCCTAAACTATTTAACCAATTTATATCAATGATGACTCATTTCATTTGTCATGGTAAAACATGTTAATAATTATTAAATTACAAAAACTGTCAGAAAATTAAAAAAAATTATATTTAGAAACATTGCCGCTCCTACAGTCTCAACAAATTTCTATTAGTAATCACTCATTTTATTCATTGTAGTTGCAGTATTTCATTTTTATATAAATATTCTAAAAATAATTACATTTACAATTAAAAAATTGCAATAAACTACCAATCACATTTATCAATTTTTTTATTCTATGTTATAATTAACTGAACAGCTGATGTGTAAAAGATGACACATTACTTAACGTTACAAAAATTTAAAAAAGAATCTTTTTAATTTCTCTACAATCCTAAAAAAAAAATCAACAGTCATAGTCTTGGGTTATCATAAACAAATGTAAGGACTAACACAATTTCTTTACATACATACGTTTAATTTTATTTAGCAATTATTTGAAAATTTAATTTATCATGATCAATTTCGATGATGTTTGTTACTAGTAACACTCCTACAACAATTATCCCAACCTAAACAAAGATCACCAAGTAGTAAAAAGCTCCCCCACTAGTCAAATTTCCAGTAAAAAACGTTTTTAAATCACTTTTGAACAATATATCTTGAACACATATACAGTTTACCGAATAAAATCAAACTTGCACTTGGCAGCAGCCTTCTTCCATGAAAACATTTATCTGATTTCAGATATGGATACATTTGATAAAATACATATGTTAAATATTAAATATCAATCAATCTCTTAGTATAAAGTTTTTGCCTAAACTGTTACCCTTCTTACTGTATAATACACAAAGTATGTAGAAAATTAGTATCATAGTAGAAATCGATGTTTGAAATTTTGAATTTATGATCCCTGAAAATCAATTTTATTAGATCAATATCAAATATCTGTGATATAGTTCGTAGTTATGATTCAATTGAATCTATGATAATATAATTTAAAAAATATGTTATTCTTATTGCTATTTTCAAGTCTCCTGAGCCCAAAACGTGGTATTTTTTAGAAAGACTTTTTGTATTTATTTATACTTTTACTATTTTACTACTTTTAATACAATTTTGCTTGTATGTGCTTGTTTTACCTTTAAAATATTGTTCCAGTTTCACATTTTTTTACAATACTGAATTTTTGGAAGAAATAAAGTGAAGAAAGAGTACATGATGTCTTTATACCATATTATTTAAATTTTGCAGCACAAGAACAAAAATTACCTAACCACTGTCGGATGTCTATGATTTAGTTAATAGTTATGATTCAAATGAATCAATGAATTGTTTTTGTAAAGTTTTTTCTATTGTTTTTTCTAAAAAGTGGAACCACTTTTCTCTCTTTATTATTCCTAATTATTTACCTCGTCAGATCGTCCAGATTCACGACGCTTGGGTAACAAAGAAACATCATCAGATCAGATTCAGGAATATACAGCATTTGTCCCTGAAAATATTAGAAATTTTAAATAAAGATTTGCAGACAAATTTAAAGTAACATACTTCTTAAAAATAATACTTAAATGTGGTCTTCAAATTGAATGTTTTATGTTTATGTTTTATGTTAAATTTCATTCTATAAGATTCAAACAAACATCAGAATAAAGGTCTAAATACAGTAGACTCTCTCTATTTTGGCCATGATTAGTTCGTTCACTGGGTGAATAATCTGACTGCCTGAACAATTACTGTGCTACTGTATCAATAATTCACCATTTGTTCCTTTTCTTCCTAAAAAACGTTTTGCATGAGACTTATTAAGCACTCACATGCCTCTTATGTTATCAAGAAGTAAGGTAACAGAACTTAATAGGTGGATCAATAAGCAACACCAGGCAAGATGGGATAACCTTCATGGGCATTCCCATAATAAGAGACTCTTAAGCATGGTTCCATGTGGAGGGCATAAAGGGGCAACAGACGTCTTGGACAGAGTACAACTCAGGAAAATCATGGGGCTTATTACTGGGCACTGTGGCCTGAGGGTGCACATTAACAGGATACGTATGTACCATGGAAAAACTGTGTGCAGGACACATAATCCTTAATTGTGAAGCTCTTGCTGCTAGCAGGCCAGGGGGTTTTTGGTTTCTAGGACCCTAGGGATCTTCAGCAGAATAAGCTATTTGGTAGATTGTAGAAACTTACTAAGGGCACCCATCTGCTAAACTAGTACTCAAGAGGTTTATTTGCACAATAGGTCTATTGGTCATAGTGCCTGGGGTTGTATATCCCTTTCTCTAGTTAGAATCTAATATAAAGTAACAGAACAGTAGAAAAAGAAGTTAAAGCAACTATTTTGTATCTCTGTTTGAAAGCATTGAACTGGTCTGCATGTAAATGTCTTTAAGGCTCCACTCCAACTCACCATTGTTCTACGTCTATGCAGTGTTCGTACTAACTTACTAACTAATGGTTGAAGAGTGACATAGTTTTAAAAAAGGCAAGTTTGTCAACAATGTCTACACAAAGTGACCAGTAAAGAAAGGCATTGCAGTCTCATGTGGATTTTCTCACAAAACTCCTTGTTTTTGAATGCATTTTTGGTGCATGCATTACATTTTTGTGTAATGTGAAACATCAATTTCATACTAACAAAAATTTAAAAAATGTCTGCAGTACATACTTACTGCTGTGTGGATGTGTGCATTTCTTGTTTTGTTCACATTCAGATCAGTTGTCTGCAGTACGTACATGTTATAGTGTGCTGTGTGCATTTTATGTTTTTGTTTACTTTCAGATCAGTTGTCTGCAGTTAACTTACTTGTTACTGTGCGGATATGAGCATTTTTTATTTTGCTTATATTCAAATCAATCATCTGCTGTATGTAGAAGTTATTTTGTGAATGTGTTAATTGTTTTTGTTTACATTCAGATCAGTTGTCTGTGGTACAAATTGGATATCATGTGGATGTGTGAATTTTTTGTTTTTGTTTACATTCAGATTGGTTTTCTGCAGTATATATTGATTAATGTGTGAATGTGAGCATTTCTTTGGTTACTATGTACACATATGAAATATTTTGTTTTTTACATTCAGATTAGTTGTCTGCAGCATATATTGGTTATTGTGTGGATATGTGTTTTTTTATTTTTGCAATACCAGTTGTTTGCAGTAATATTAGTTACTATGTAATCATACACATTACTTTGTTTTTCCTTACTTGTACAAAGAAAGATTTTGTTTTTGTTCATTTAAAAACTTAAAATATCCTTTATATAGTATTAAAACTAATGTTTATATATTGTACTTCCATGTATAAGTATAATTAGTTTTAATGACATTTTATTTTACTTTTTATTTATTTATTTATTTTTTAACGTCCGACTATTGTGCACACTTGGGCTAATGCAGATGATGGGATGATTTATAGCATATGAAAATGCCAAGCCCTGGCCGGGAATCGAACCCGGGTCCTTGGGGTGAAAGCCCAGTATGCTATCAACTAGGCCACCGAGGCGGCTTAGTGACATTTTATTTTGCTTCATTTCACCATGTTTTTATTTCAGCCTAGAAGTCAAATCCTGAGGTGTCAAAATTAGAGGAAGTCTACTGTAATGAAATTGAGATTTTTTTAGCAAATTTCCATTGGAAAATGAGCTATTGGAGCACCATCATGGTAACCCCAAATCCAGCACCTTTGAATGAGCACTGATCCTGTTGTCTCTATCATTTTTTGAGGGTTTCATTAAAATTTATATATGTATCCTTTTTTAAATTTTTAATGTAATTTGGAAGTTTAAAATGTTAATATATGCAGATTTTAATGCTGATTATGATGGTAAAAAAATTCAGAAGGGATAAGATAAAGAGAAATAGTTTTGGAAATGTGCTTGTATCACATCAATATCACAGCTGTGTGCTGTGTTTATTTTATTTCAAAACTTGAAAGCTCTGAAACAGAGGTTGAAAATGAAACAGAGGTTAAAAAAACAAACAATGTTATAAACGACTCAAGTATGTTTATTGACTAATAAATTCTGTAGATCAGGATAGGTGCACATTTCATTGTTCCTATTTTGCTAATAACCAATGAGATATCAGTAAATTAACATTCATAAATCATCTTGTATAAACTAAAACTTCAGTTACACATTAACTGACATTTGTTACAACTGATGATAGCAGGTGTTCATTATGCAAATAAGATTGGATGAACACGACGTCTCAGGTGGAGTGGTGAATGTGTCGGCGCTTACTAATTAGACAATACCTTAAGACGAAGCGAGGCAAACTCGTGAGGTGCATCCGTAAACATAACATCTTCTCTAGACTTCAGCACGTACACAGTATTGATGTGGGCCAAGATATTATCAAACGTAAGTTCCAGATGCGGACGGACCTGAAAGCATCATTTTTTAATGAGAACCAACTCTTTTTTTAACCTTTCTTGTTCTATATGAAATATCAATAAAATAAATCGCTCAAAAATATAGTTCAATAATATTTTAATGGTTTGCAAAGCATAGCATTTTGTATATCACTTCCTGTAATTGTTTTGATTTAGCAATCATAACTTTAACTAATAGCAGTTTGAATAATTCACATGTCAACAAGTACAGTATGTAAATATCTTTAAAAAAAAACATCGTACAAACTTATACATATAGCTTGTTCAGAAGCTCAAAAAGTCAAATTAATTTCTTAAAAATTAATTTATAAAATGTTAATAAATTAGGCATTTATTTTTCATTTTTATTTATTTTTTGATAGCTAAACTGAATTTGTTAGAGATGTATAATGTTGAAACCTTAAACAATAAAATCAGTTTCATTGATTACTTGAAAGAGAAATCAATTTTCTCCAATGCTTATAGAGCTGATGCTTTCAATTTACACTCCTCTCACAGCACTTATCACAACATTTACATTTTGGAGGTTTTGCTTAACACAATGACCAAATTAATCAAAATGTTTAGTCTCCAGCTATGTGCACAGATGTAATGCACATCATCAGTGTTTGTTTGTGCACTCGAGGTTTATATTTGAGTAAAATTCCATCAAAATCCTTTAAGTCAGTTTTGAAAAGATTTCTGTATTATTAATTTTTTTTACCAACATAAAGTTTGAAAATTAGAAATTTTGAAATATTAGTATTTACAAAGATACAAACAAACTAAATATTTAAAGCTATATCATAATAGGAAATTAAACGAACTTAGAAAAAAACTTTTTTTGAGTAATTTTTATTCGTAAACGGCTGTTCTAATTTTGAAACAATTAGGTTATATTTTTACTAGGTTTACCAAATTTTATGCTGACAAGTATGGTGGTAAATGGCAAAATTTTTAAATTTATTAGGCATAAAAATTAACAGACACATATTTGCTGAAAAAGTTCTTGATATAAACAATGTAAAGCTGACTAATGATAACTTTTATATTTTAACTTCAAAAGAGTAACTATTGTAGCCTTCATGACTTACAAACATTTTAAATTAATGAATTATTCAATATGAATAAAAAGAAATCAATTTTCTTCAATGCTAGCAGGGCTGCTACTTTCAATTTAAGCCTCTCTCGCAGCACTTTTCCCAACATTTACATTTTGGAGGTTTTAATTAACTCTTGAGACAAAGTCAATTAAACCTCGAGTCATTCCGAGCGTCTATAATTATTAGGAAAACATAAAGGGAAGCAAAGCTTTTAACAAAGTGCCCTAATTACCTCTTGCATCAGCACTTTTTAATAAATTTACTTAAGAAAACTAATTTGTAACGTGATTCTTTATATTACGTTTTTTTTAACTGCAAATTGAATACGCCAACAAGTATATAATTTTATTCCCATATCGCAGTAAAATGAAAGTAAACACTTCAAAGAAAATGGAACCAAGAAACCTGCGTAAACATTATTCAATATAAGTACGATAGAGAGTAACTGAAAGAATTTTCAAATGATTAATGTGTTAATGTAGTGTTTCAATGCTGACTATTTAGGAAAACAACTTTTTGTCTTTAAAGTACTTTAAAAGTCTGCAACCTCTCTATAATGCAATATATTACTAGTCTGGCTTTTTTAATAGTTATGATGTCTGTGTAAAGGTAAAACACTCACTGGTGTAATGTTGCTATTACAAAAACTAAAGGCTAATTCTAAAGATTAGTACACATCATTATAGGCTTACACATATAATGGTACATATATAAAGTAGAGTCTTGATTAACTGTCATCATTTTAATCGCCAATTTCTAATAACTGTCAGGTTAGGTTAATTTTGTTATCTAACATTTTTTAACAATCATCCATAATAAATAATTTGTAATAATTAATACAAGTATTCTTCCACATAAAACTGAACATGACTGTAACTGAACACATTTATAGCTAGTATAGAAGATGGCAGCTGACACTAATTGCTATCCTAAGTAATCATTAATAATCCAAAAGTAAACGATCATGTTGTGGAATGAGATAGAAACATCTCAAATAGTGTCAACAAATTCAGAAAGAAAGGGTGAATGTTTGTGTTGAAAAATAAACACTCTTACATTATATGGGATAATACAATTCAGTATATAAGTCGATCATATAAAGTTCTCTGTTACTTGTTAAATTACAGTACTTGTCAAAGGTTAAGTACGGATAATTTACTGGATTAAAGACATATATATACATATGTAAAATTTGTATAATACATAATTAGTGTTCAATACAAAATTTAAGAGTTTTATTACATTTTCCAAAATATTAATAATAATAAAACATTCCCTATGCCATAAACAGAGTACTGTATAGTATGTTATTTTTATCAATTGCAGAAAGTATGGGTGGTTTATTCCTATTATCCATCACCCCAAGGGTCCTGAGAATGAAGGTTAATCAAGACTACTGTATGCAATTTTCCATTCAGCATTTTCGTCTCAATGTTATTTCTGTTGTGTGAGTGAAAGTTGTCAATACAGAGTAAAAAAACACATAAAAATCACTAGACTTTTTTCTTGTTTCTTTTCCGGGAAAAAACCATACACGTTTTTCTTGTTGTAACATAGGCTAAAACTAATGCAGATGTACTCAGGAGTGCCATTTCACCTTATGGTTTAGGGGAGGGCAAGAGCTCCAAAAATTCTGTATTAGGTTGAAGGGACAGGGGTTGAAGTACTAGGCAATAGGGGTGGTAAAAGGAGGGTCCCTGCAGAAACATTATTGCCTAATGGTGTATTAAATGGAAACCTGGATTAACTAGCAATATACAAGTATTATTTTGCCTTACGTGGCTCTGAATGGGTGGACATATTTTCCTACCTACTAATTTTCCCATAGTTAAAAATGTCATAAAAACATGTTATAATGAATGGGAACTCACTATAATAATATTTGGCCAAGTAAAACATAACCTCAGTGGTAAGAGTTAAGAGTAAAGGGGAAATTGAAAGGCAATTAGTACAGCAAGCATCTACAATAATGAATTGGGAAGTCACCAATTAAAAGGAGAGTTCTCCACCTTGAATCGTCTCCAAATCCTAGACTTTATGAAGAGACTAGTATTGGAGAAGGCGCTATAACTGAGCATCTAAAAAAATATAGAATGGGGGCATTATAGATCTACAAAGTCACAGTGCAACAGTTGTATAAAGTCATTCGATCATGCATTCATTCATAATTTAAATCAGTTAGACTAATGAGGATGAAGGATCATCACTAATGGAAAGGTAAAGCTTACAGCAGTAACGTCAGCCTTAGTTACTGCAGGGAGTTGCAAAGCTCAGAGACACAGCAGACTTGACCACTCACTGCTGCTTTGGCCACCTGACAGAGACAGGAGGCTTAGCCATCTTGACCACTGAGCCCTAGAGCTGCAAATTAGAAGGGGAAAAGTGGTAGAAGAACTGGGATATAATCGTTATCTGAAGACGTATTTGGTATAGAAAAAACAGTATAGACTGACAGTCTTATATCCAACCTTAGATTGGGGTACTTTACTACTGTATGACACAAGACCTCAGTGATTATGATTTTGGTAGCTACAAAAAATTTTTTGCCTTTAACGACTCAGACATCTGTCAGTACTGTCTTAAAATATACATGGCTGTTCAAACTGTAGTAACATGCCCAAGTTAGGTACACAAAAGGACAATAGAAGAATATGAGTGACTGCTGATAACTTGGTGCCAGAAGAACCAGATAACCCGAAGAACTGGGCATCACTTGGTCAGTTGCCTTTGCCAAATAATGGGGTAGGAAAGAAGTAAATGGAAAATTAACTGCTAAATGCACATAAAATTAGTAGAATTTAGGTCCATGTTCTGCAGCGATACTCAGAACATGAGCCTAATGACAGACGGTACCAGGATATAAAGACAGTAAATAAAGAAGGATTACAAACAAAATTACTGAAGAAATCTTACCATTTGATTTTGAGAAATTAGGGCAATAAGGAATAATTTGTTTTAACTTTGTTTTTTTTAATAACAGTACTATAAATTGAATGAGAGAAAACTTTTAAATTTTATAAGCTTAACTCTTTTAGTACCATGGATTTTTTTACATGAACAATCATTTATTTTTTTAAATTTTTGATGAATTTCATGCTAAGTGAACATATAAAACATTATTTTTTCAAGAAGGCATACAGAGTACACAGTAAGAAAAAAGTAGCAAAACTCTTTGCAAGGCTATGTAGCAACTCATTAAGAATTTACCTGTCCCTGTCGGTGCCCACCCGATCCATCCACTATTATTTAATTTATTTCTTTAAATTTAAGTCTTGCCTTACTCTCTATCACACAGAGGCAAAGTCTGAGTTGCTGCTTGATATTTTTTATTTTTATTGAAAGAAAATTTGTCAGAGCTAAAGAATGCTCATTTATATAAAAAGAACATTTACACTGAAAGTGTTAAATGCAATTTTTGTTAAAAATAAATCAAAAATAGAAGTTTCAAAACAGAAATATACTTAAATTTCAATGTTGCATTAATATACATACAAACAGTTTTTTTTGTATCTGTTTTAATGTAAATGCAACCAGTTTTTTTTGTATATGTTTTAATGTAAATTAAAACAGTTTTTTTGCATTTGTTTTCATGTATTTCCATTGAAAGTACCTAACCTGCTACAAGTGCTCTACAAGTTTTCTAATAGCTATTATCTTTCTACCTAATATGTATATTATCTGTTGTAATCTATCAATTTATATACAGGGTCTTTACCACATTAGTTGATTGATTCATTGTAAAAGTAAATGTAATAAAGTCACAGGCTAATCATAAAGTTTCTATGTCCCGTAAGATACAAGTTGTTTCAAACTTAGTGTTGCATTATGAAGCTCACGTTTATTCAATAAAGCTGCAAAGTTATTAAGTTGTTCAATTAAATGCCCTAAGGGCAAAGCCTGTGTCAGGGGTCTTTGTCTGAATAATGGTAAATAGCGTAAATTAGTTGACAAACTTGGGGTATTAAGCGTTGGCCGAAGCAAGTTGTATTAAATGTTCTCTTGTTTGACTTTCCATGTTTAGACGAAAGTAATTTATAATAACGTGCATTAAAATGCATGTGCTTTTAATGTGACAACGTACTTTTAATGACTTCACTCGCAATTAGTTTACAAATCACATTTCATTAAAAGACTACTGGGGTTGAATTTAAATTTTATTAGTGAAAGTCAAATATAGAGGTACATTATAAATATGAAATAATGAACTCATAATGTAATAAATTTATGCTATGATAAATTATGTTATTATTTATGAAACAGCTGATTTGGGACAGCACTATCAGGTTAAAATTGAGGTTATTTTTGTTACACAACTCTGATTTAACCTACCATATTGCATTTGAACAAATTACAAATTACACAAATTAATTTTTCAAAAATTTAAATTTATTTTTCTATTTTTAGGTTCCTTTGAGTATTATTTTTCCACAATAAAATCCTACAACTAAAAATGTTTATTTTCACAAAAAAATGTACATTATAATAACTTTCTCATGTTCAATTATATTCCCCAACAGTATGGTTTATTATGATAGGTTACCAACAAAAATCCCAGAAAATAAGCCTAACTTAAGAAGATCAATTTATCAGATTTTGTTCAAATTTTAGTCTTATATGAAGAACAATATTGCAAGCCAGTGTTCCAAACTTGAAATAAAAGTTTACATTCATTAGTAAATTGCAAAAAAACCTGATGGGCATACTTCATTTTATTAGTATATATATATATATATATATATATATATATATATATATATATATATATATATATATATATATATATATTCCTATATTCCTTCCCATCATAACAAACAACATTCAATTAGTTTGAGAACCAATAAGAAAATAAAGTTATTTTAATAAGTATCAATGTAGCCTATCAGTAGGCTACAATACAATTATGCACTAACACTATAACAGGGCTTTGTAAAATTTATTCAGATTTTTATTTCATTCAACATCATGTTTGTAGATTTTTGCTGTAACCTATTAAAAATTGTCTATATTTCTAAATTGTATTGTTTTAGCTCATTTATGGGTAAGTCCTTCAGGTATTCAAATTCCATTTCTTAGCTGAAAGAGAAATTCAAAGTGCTTGTTTCTCGACTTGATCCATGGTAGGTCCTGACCTACCGGACACAATGTCAAACATGTCACTTTTCCTGATTGTGACAGTCCATAATCAGAGGCGAACTTCAAAGGAGCAGCTGGAGCAATGTGTCACAGGTATTGGTTCAGAAGGGTTGCCACAACAAGAGATAAACAAACAAATATTTACTTTACAAGTGTTTTAATTTGGCATTTCTTACAATTGCACTTTAGTAGGAACAGATAAAAGAAGGGAAATTTTCTCCCCTCGATGGTAAAATATCTCAATATTTTTGAATTATCTAGTATATAAAATTATTATAATTTTTTTTGCAAGTGGTACAAACTGTATTCACGATATTTCATACCAACACTAGCCATTTGACTGAATCAGCAAGCAGGTTTCAATGTCGTTCATTTTATGAAAATTTCAGTATTGTAAAGTTTAACGAAGTTAGTGTTTGATAATGAAATTAAGTAAGTAGAAAATTCTTTAATACTTTTTATAAATTCTTTAATACTTTTAATAAATTCTTTTAATAAATTCTTTAATACTTTATTCTGTGTGATATTTTAGTGTTTTATTAAGAAGATATGAATGTTCATTCAGCTTTCATACAAGTTTAGTAGTATATCAACAAAATGTTTGTAATTGTGTTAGCTTCCATTAAGACTCAAAGTTAAATTACCACTTGAAAAAAAGGAGTTGTTTCACAGTCATTAGATTTTTTTTTAATAAAAGTGAATGCATATATATATATATATCCATACAAGAGTTTCTTACATCTCGCAATATCAGTAAATATCTGGATTAACAAACAAAGAATAAATTAAGCCTTTATCGAAATAAAACACAATACAGTGTTTATAGAATAACACACAAAGAAAATAACCATTTATTAGGAAAAAATTTTTATACTGAAAACAATTATTACACTCAACATTACAATAGTTGTTTAAAGATACTTATGCATTAGATCTTGCAATATATTCATAATCAGCGGCTTAGCCACCGCTCTATGAAAGTGCTCTGACATGCTCCTTTTCTACCATTTTATTAAATACTAGTATATTAAACCAAAATATTTAGGGGAAAATGTTACTGGACCACTTTTACTAGAAATTTTACGCTCTTTCTGCATAGAGTGGTCAAAATTATGATAGGTATTGCCATTCAGCCAGAATTACAGGGAACAGCCAGCAATTACACTTGTTATCATTAAATCAAAGGCCACAATCTTGAAAGAGAATTGAATGGAAAAATATCTTTATACATACAGCATTCAGGCTTTGTACAAGATATTTTGTAACAAATTTTAAAACAACCAGTCAATGTGTTTGGGAAAAATTGCATAACAAATACACAAACCAATATCTGACTAGTCAAGTTGAAACATAGGCCTCACTTCATTCGGTCAAAAAGTAAAGCAGGGTATGCCAAATTTGGAAAGAGTGTAGGGGTGATGAAGGAATAGGTGAAAACTGGGCACTTTAGCCCTACTTATGCCACATAAAACAAATAACAAAGAAAATGTTACTTACTGGATTAAGTAGGTCTGTAATCTTTGTTTCTGTTCTTAAAGCAGATGGCATCACTCGAGCAACGGTACTGCCACATTGGAGGATATGCATGTCTCTGTTGAAGACCAAGTGAAAAGGAAACAACCTGCAGAATGTCTTTGGACTCACTTTGGGTTCTGTTCAACAATTGGAAATTTATTTAAATAGCAGAAATTTACCAAAAGAAATTTGTGTGAAAGATTGGTATACAAATATTGCTTCATTATAAAACTAATCTTATTACTACTAGTAACAATAAGTAATCTAGATTATTTGAAAGTGCCACACAACATTAAATTCTGCTCAAGCTGACTATGTACAATGGAAAAGTGTATATTTATACACTAAATATATGCACAGTATCTATGTTTTTACTGTAATAAATATTATTCTAAATTTGGTAGAAAAACTCTGTTTGAATCTTAGCCATGGATGAAGAATATTTAATGGAAGCATACTTTCATTAATTTGTGGTTCAGGAATAAATCAGAAAAAAATAAACCTTGATTTCCGTAAGTTTTTTGTAATTTACTCACATCCCATAAATGTAGTTTTTTGTTTTTTTTTACATTTGTTACACTGATTGTTACAGTTCTTCTTAAATTACCAAATCTGATGAAATAATTTTTAGAAATTAGGCCGATTCTGAACCAGAGTCACTGTGAAACAACTGAAACTCTGGCACTTTGTGCACCATTTACCAAAAAAATTTGTCACTCATGGCCTTAGTGTGCAGCTCAATTTGGTTAGGATACCGTAGAAGCAATGTGCTAATTCAATGGCAGTATATTTTTATTACATAAGATCAGTATTATCATGGCATTGCTTATGAAATTCAAATGTTTTCACTATGAATGTTATACAGTGAAATCTTAATTATGAAAGAAATGTTAATTGTTATCGCTGTAAAGAGATTTCCACTATAAAGTGAGCTCAACCAAAACATGTATAAAATGTGTTTTTTTTTGTAAAACGTGTTATACACTATTTATAATTTGAAGTATTGAGTGCAAAGTTTAATTAAATAACAATATACGATGTACAGTCTTTAAAAACAATATTTATTGAATAATACTGTTTGAATAAACTATTGTAACTGTGAGAAAAAGGCAATATTGCCAAAACTACTAAAGAACCACTTCATCAAATCTTTTTTTTATTAATATAGACTAATAATACAGTGTTAAATTAATAAATATACAAAATAAGTGCGTATTCATAAGTAAAGTAGGCTAATAGATTCGAGACAACGTATGCCACTAAGCATCGTTGTAGGTGGTACAGTATAACCACACTAATAAGGTAACGTGAGCTCACTGCTCTGTGAACAATTTGCAATTCATAGCGCAAAGTGGTGTCGGCAGAAGTGTTATGTATCTATTAATATTCAGTAGTCATTGTTAGCAGAGGGGGGAGGGGTAATAGAACAATTATTTCTCTCTTGACACTGTCATCTTTGATGATGTTAATGTAGTTTTGCACCAACAGTATGTAAGCAAAGTTTTGTTTATTGTTTGCACTCCCTTGAAACAATGTTTGGATAATTTGAGCATTTCAGTTTGAGTATTTCCAATGTACAGATATGGGACTGTGAAATGAACGCCTGACCTTTGAAACTAATTTTGAAGGGGATTGTTAAAATTATTATACCCATAATAATCACATCAATTTAATGAATCAAGCAATTGATTTTATTATTACTGTGCTGTTAAAATAAAAATAAGTTTAAAAATATTTTGGGTGTAGACTTAAAATTATGTATTTCTAACAATTGACTGGAACCGAATTGTCATAAAGTTATGTTTTCAGTGTGCAAAAGGTTTTTCTCTTGCAATTAACTGGTTCACATAAAGAAATGTTTTCTAAATTTGAATTCTATTCTAATTAATTAATTAAAAAATAGGTATTTTGTGTACAACATAAAATAATGGACAGAACACTGAGCTCGTTTCAAACAAATAAACACTCATTCTATATTAACTTCAAACCTATGAAAAATTCCCCTGAAATATCCAATAAAAGTTTCAAAAAACACCTGTACATACAAACATGCATGCACTGTGTATACAATTTTTAATGAGCTATTAAACAGTAACACACAACAGCTTGGTGCATGTTTACACACACACACACACACACACACACACACACACACACACACACACACACACACACACACACACACACACACACACACACACACACACACACACACACACACACACACACACACACACACACACACACACACACACACACACACACACACACACACACACACACACACACACACACACACACACACACACACACACACACACACACACACACACACACACACACACACACACACACACACACACACACACACACACACACACACACACACACACACACACACACACACACACACACACACACACACACACACACACACACACACACACACACACACACACACACACACACACACACACACACACACACACACACACACACACACACACACACACACACACACACACACACACACACACACACACACACACACACACACACACACACACACACACACACACACACACACACACACACACACACACACACACACACACACACACACACACACACACACACACACACACACATATATATATATATATATCAGTGCTGTAAATATTATATTTGCTGTATTTATTATTGACTTCTACGCCCCCCTCGGTAGAGCCTACAGTCTGAAGGAATGTATTGTTTATTATTTAATACATTGTTGTTGAAATAAATAAGAATATACAACTAATTCTTGCACTCTATTTAAGTATTTGTTCGCTGTGATCTGTCCCCACTTACCCAAGGATAATGTCTCCATTTCTTCTATCTGCGGGGCTGCGACCCTACCGGACCCTGCTTGCTCTGTTATAAGGAACTGTACATGGTCACAGTCTTCTTTGCTTTTCAGTATTTCCATTTTCACTTCGGTGTCATGAAGCTTGCTGGCAACTGTCTATAACAAATCAACCAAAACAAGATTTATATTCAAACCATACATTTCTGGTGTTAAAATTGGCTATACTGACAAGTTCTTAAGAAATAATTTGATAAATTTGACCAATTTTTCGGGACAGAAGGTCTTCTTGATTTCTTATGGTCATGCAAAAGAGTTACAGGAGATAAGTCAAGTGGATAGATTAGTTCTAGAGGAAGGGATAATAAAACCCCAGGCACTGTAAGTAAACCTCTTAGTTCCTACTATACATCTAAACCTCTTGAATTCTAATTTAACAGATTGGTACCAATAATTTCCAACAATCCACTGATTAGCTTATCCTCCTGGAAGTCCTCAATGTCTTGAAAACCAAATACCCTGCTAGCAACATCCACACAATCATAAATTATGTGGCCTGCAGTTTCCTCTTCTTTCTTTCATAATCTACACACAATTTATCCATGGTACAACGCAATCCAGTTTACGTTCCCTGTAATGAGTCCCATGGTTTTCCTAAATATTATTGCTATCCCTTTAAGTCCCTTGAGGGACATTTCATAAGAGACGCTTGTTATGGGACTGCCCATAAAGGTTATCCCATCTTGCCTGTTGTGTTTATTTATCCACCTATACAGATAAGTCAAATAAGTCCTTTATGTCCAGATTTGTCATTAGACATTTAGATTGTTAAATTTACAATATGACTTCACCCAATGGCTTTCAAAGTTTATAGATTAGAATTACTGAGAGGTTTTATTTGATCAGAAGATTACTTAAACATACAAGTATGCAAAGAGCCACTAGAATCCATTTGCAATGAAGTGAAAAGAAACTAACAGATACGAACAGATTAAATATCAAATTAGTCAACTTCTTTAACACAGATGTACATTTCGGTAACATTGTGGCCATCTTCAGGGAGATATGAAACATAAGTAGTTATGGGGAAGGGGTTTCCTTTTTGTACTTCAACTTATGTTCATTAACTGAAAGAGTTCCTTAGGTTCACAACAGAATGCAGCACACAATTGTTTTCTTACATAATGTTTAAACCGATTTTCTGCAGGGGAAAAACTCGTACGAATAAAAATATTCATGTTCCTTAAATTTATAAATTTTTGGAAATTAAAATCTAAAACAACTAATTTGTACGACTGCAGTGAAAGCGCAAAAAGTAACTTTATAATGCAGAAATGTGCGGTTTAGTTACATATTTTAATGTGTTACGATGTTTTTCCGCTATTTTGAAAATTAATCAGCCAGATGTCTATGAAACAAACAACTCCAGTTTCGCTTTACTTTATGAAAACACAGACGACAATGAGAACAATGCCCCCAAGTTAATGTAGAATGACAGTTTGTACGCGAGATTACTAACAGAGGAAATATTGCAACGGGTAAACCACCCTTTTACATTCATTACAATCTACGCTTTCATGGAGCGACGTAATTGTTATAAATTATTTGTAAAAGCATTGCAATACATTTCTTACAATTTATGTTTCTTAATATAAGGACTCAAATGTAGTTCTTGAAAATTTCAATTCAAAAGAAGTCGTGAAACAATGTTTTACTTGTAAAACGATGAGGAACATAACTTGTAAAATATCAAATTATGTTACAAGTTATCAAAATATGTTGGCTTTCTTCAAATAGCTTCATCAGATTTTATAATTTTTTTAGCATGACTAAACAGTTTGCAAAGTTTTAAATTAAAAAACAAAATACGTTTGGCGATCTAGAAAAAATCTGAAGTAGCCTACGACATAGGTCAGAGTTTTTCTATGTACTTGCGCGCGCGCGTTTGTACAGGCCCGTGGAGGCCCATCAGAACTTCGGGATCTTTCCCAGGTGATGGCAGCTGACACTAATTGCTACCCTAAGCAAACACTGATAATCGAAAAGTACACTGATAATCGATCCTATCATCTAGTTGAATGAGATATGAAACACTTCCAACAGTGACAAAAAATTCTATAAGAGTACATTCTATTGAAAGACAAACACTCACACTATTTACGATATTACCATTTAACGTATAAGACGATCACGTGAGTAGGCCTACTCTTAAGTGGTGAGCGCGATGCTCTCGCATATGTGCCTGTCAAAAAGTTAAGTACGGATAATTTATTATATTAGAGACCCTGTAAGTGAGACGTGTATGTTACATAACTAGAGTTAAAGAGAAAATTTAAGTTCTACTACATTTTCCAAAGTAATAATAATAAAACTTTCTTTGTGCAGTATGTTTTTCTCATCGATTGTCGACAGTACTCGTGGTCTTTTTCTGTTATCCGCCATCCCAACAGTCCCGAGAATGACGGTTAATCGAGCCTCTACTATATATATATAGTTTATTTCTTTCAACTACACTTCAGCCAATTCAGGTAATGAAATATCTTCTTCATTGCAAGAAAGTATTGTACGGAACAATTCACTTAGAAAATCTGATGTATTGTCTAGACTTTGAATCATCACCCAAGAGATCTTTCAGAATTAAAATTCTACAACTACCTTCATCTTCCCTGCAATGGAATATTGCATCCCTAGAAAACTTATCAATACAAATTCTTCCTTTTATTCTCCGTCCTATAACATCATAACAATATCCATGAGGCATAGTGACACAAAACTATGGAAAACTCGGCAAAAACCGAAATAAATTAATTACATTCCTTCCGAATAGTGTGTTCTACAAACCACTATCACACTGGACGACAGCGTTTACGATATCACGTCTTTTCACAGGTCGGCGCTGTCATCAGTGGCACGGTTAAGTCAAACGGTCTTAACAAATCGAGGCTTAAGAGAGCGTCCACTATATATATAATTTCCTCAAAATCGGATCTGTCTAAGGTGATAAAGTATTGTTCAAATATAACTCCAAATGAACTGAAACATAAAGTTTGAGTCGTTATGTCATCAACACATTCGTTTTCGAATAACCTCGTAACTGCGAAGAGTAAACCGCAAAAACTGCCGTTGGATTTTCCCCGATTTTCTCTCACATTAGACAAAGCGAGTTGAATGTATTACATATTTTCATAATAAATGAACCTACTTTTAAAAATTACACTAAATTATTCGGCTTGCAGAACATTTCGACACAGAAAGGTCGGTAACTTACGTGAAAATTTATAAACTATACAAAGATTCACCTACCCTGACAATGCCGATGACTATGTGTTCAAGGCCAGGTCTGTCTGAGTAGTAGTGCAGGACTAAGCCGCCATCTTCTTGCCGCTCGGTGCATCTGAAGGACGGAGCTCTCATGCCAGGATATAAAGTACCCAGGTGGTCGTGCAAGGCGTCCAGGTTCTAAACATACAACAAACGTAATAGTGTAAACAGGCAATCGGTGGCTGGCATTTATAACGTTGTGAAAACTTTCGAACACTAGTTCGAAGACCAGTAGATATCGTAGTACATTCTGCATTAACTGCCTGGCCATA
Organism: Callitettix versicolor; assembly: GCA_022606455.1. Classification (NCBI taxonomy): domain Eukaryota; kingdom Metazoa; phylum Arthropoda; class Insecta; order Hemiptera; family Cercopidae; genus Callitettix; species Callitettix versicolor. The sequence goes on along the minus strand of CM040185.1, from coordinate 43,972,291 downwards.
GCTTCTCAACAGCGCTTGTAACATATTTCGCCAATTTAACCGGTAACCGTATTATTTAAGAAAACTTTACTGACTGAAATGATTGGAAATTATACGCTCTTTCTCTACGAAGTTGTGATAGGAGAAGTTCAACTACACTCGCGATCGTTAAAACAGATACCACCATCTTGAAACACATACGTCTTTTGGGCTTTATGCCCTATACAAGTTACCTTTGTATCAAATTTTAAATGGGTTTGGTCAAAACTGACCAACAGCAACAACAACATACAAACCAAATTAATAAAAATCGGTCGAATTAAAGTATACTTGATCAAATAACGAGTTTAGTTGGTGAGTAATTACCAAAATTATGACCTTCACTCATCCCCAAATATACTTTCTGCAACAATTTCATTTTAACATTATTGTCAGAATACTGGGGAATAAATTATACGATAATCGACATTGTTGTTGTAAATCAATCAACTTAGCCATTAAATATAACGTAATAGAATGTAAACGTTTGCTGTAATTTAATAGAATGTAAACGTTTGCTGTGATGTAATAGAATGTAAATGTTTGCTATAAGGATGTTGTTGTAAGAATGTTGTTGTTGCGTAACAAAATGTTGTTAATAGAATTCCTCTTTTGATAGTTATGTCTGCGCTGCTGGTGGTATCTTGCGGCATAGTGTTCAACTACATTTAAATAGATAATAGTACTGTCTATTTTCTCAAATGTCCTTCTGTCCTTGCAGCGTTCGTAGCGGCAGCCAGTCCAATTACTTGAACTTTACCCTCTAATATTGAACATGCTTTTTATAATGGTGGTTGTACTTCTAGTACGTTCATATTCAATGACTTCGCAAAGTTAACCATTAATTGTTCGCTCAACCTCGCTACGCGTTACAGTCATAAAATTACATTTACTTCGTCACCCATCATTTTTAGCGAATTTCCATTACAAAATGAACTACTAGAGCTGCTATCGTGGTACGACCCAGACCCAGAATCTTGAAATGAGCGCCGAACTATAATTATAGTCTAATTTTTATGGAATTAAAAACGTGTTTGCAATTTCACTTTTGCAATTTTGGTCCGATTTGATTCAAACAGAAATCCATTTTATTAATAGCTTGAACTAGATCTTTACCCAATAAAATCAGTTCAACACTTTTAAAATAGAGGCAATATAAAACCACAAAAATTGCAATTTTTTTAAACATCTTTTCATAAATCAAAATTTTAAATTCCATTTAAAAAATGCGAAAATGATCCTGATAACGGTAAGGGTTAATTTTCTTGTTTCAAATGTAATACAATACGAGTTTAAAATTCTAGTTAATGCAGATTGTTACGTTGATTATGATGGTGAAATAGGAATTACAAAAAATATAATTCAAAGAAGTATTGCGGTAGTGTTACTTTTTGGGAATGCGCTTCTATTACGACAGTAAGAACAGCTGTGTGCCGTAATTACAAACGAATTTCCATAGGTACGGCCATCATGCATCGTAGTAAGGCCCATTGAAATGATGTCGATCCCGAAATGACCTTGAAATGAAACCGATTCAATATAGGTCCTATATGGATTTATTACTTTTACCGTAACATATATATTATTTTTTAACGTCCATACTTTATGCCAGTTAGACTATCATTAGTCGATCTCATGGTCGAGGGATGAACGTTAAAGGTAAGGGAAAAGCAACAAGTTTGACTGCGGCTCGAACAAAGAACCTTTAGGTGCGCATAATATACACATAAAGTTTGTGTTTTACCACACTCATGTTCACAAGTTTAGTCCGATATGATTTCTTACTTACACAAAAATCGGTGCTGCTAATAGCTCGGACAAGTTCGTTAACCAACAAATTGCCGCCATTACAAATCTATAAACACTAGTGTAACTTTTTTTGCAGATATTAATACTGTTTATGATGGGGAAAATAGGATTGGAAAAAATGGTAAGGTAAAGAAAAATACTTCTAGAAATTCGCTTCTATCACTCCAGCGAGACATTTGTGTGCCGTGATTATTAATAACTATAAAGTGTTTGAAGAAACAACACGAAATATTTTCGTATCAACAAGTGTTTAAATAACACAAACTGAATTACGAAAATGTTTTTAATAAAACAAGTAAAATGTACAATAGTGTCTCGATTAGGCTTAGCCGTCAGTTTCTATTAAATGATTAATTTTGTTTATGTGAATTTTTAAACAGTCGTATAAATAACAAAAGTAACCTTCTAGACAAAAGAAAGGCGACTGCAGCTGACACTAATTGTTACCCTAAGTGACATTGTTGTTACTCAAACACTGATACTCGAAAAGTAAACGACTCTAACATCCAGTAGAATTAGACAGAAACACTTCAAATATTGTCAGCAAATTCCGAAAAAACACATGACTGTTTCTATTGGAAGATAAACACTCTCACACTATTTACGATAATACCATTCAGCGTACAAGTCGATCACGTAACAATCACGTGATTGGTGAGCGCGGTGCTTTCGCATATGTAAGGTGAAAAGGTTAAGTTCAATTTACTGTATTAAAGACCTACGTAGGTAAAATTTGTATAATACATGATTAGAGTTAAATTGAAAATTTAAAATTATTAAAATTTTCCAAAATAATAATAATAAAACATTATGCGCTATAAACAGAGTATAGTACGTATGTTATTACCGATCTACAGTACATCCGTCTATTCTGTCAACCATTACCCCAACGTCACGATAATGACGGTTTAACCGAGACTCTATTGTAATGGGTAAGGTAAACATGCACATTTTAGTCATTTGAAGCACATTTAATGAACCTCTTTTTAACGAATGATGTATTACAAATTTAGAACCTTCCCTAATTAATATCAAAGTTTTATTTGTTCCTAAAATTTAAGTTTACGGTTCAGTCTTTCCTTTCAGTCTGAGAGAGCGCGTATAATTGTGTTTCGAAACGTCAGAGTTGCGTAAACAATTATTCTCCCTCTTTGCTTCTATTTTGACTAATTTTGTCGCTTAAACCAATAACAATTAATTAGTACTTAATGTATTCAACTTAGATTTCATTTTGCATTTAGCTCTGAGTTTAAGTTTTCAAATTGCTCACTTAAAAGCGTCCGATGCGACTTAATTAACTTGTTTTGAAATGAATCCTTAGTATCAAATCCTATCGCGGTTCTGATTCGTTTAAAACTTATTCGATTTAAAATTTATATTAGAATGAAATGAATAAATTATCAATTAGAAGATTACTTACTGTTTTGAAGTACTCGTTGAAAAATCAGTTATTTGAGTGAGCGGCCATCATGGTAAGACCAAGACCCAGTTCTGAATGTGTGTTTCTGTACGCTCACGTTCGTACAAATTTGGTCCGATTTGATTAAAACTTGGCACAAAAATCGATTAGGATAATGGATTAGACAAATTTGTTAATCAAAACAATTCGTTTAACAGTTTCAAAATTGCGGACATTTAAAAATCTTTGAATTCATAACTTGTTTGTCTTAAATGTTTCTGAAAATCGTATTTCGTTATCGTAATCAAATTTAATTTGACGGCGGTCAGGGTTCATTTTCGTATTTCCAATGTAATTTGATATTTGAAAATTCTTTTTTTTTCGGCGAAAAACCGTTAAGGTTATCATCGCCGCTTTGTTCTAATAGATCAATTCTAATAGATTGATAAATTCTAATAGATGTAGATTATAACGCTGTTTATGACGATGAAATCAGAACTTCAAAAAAAATAAGACATAGAAAAATACTTATGGAAATTCTTTTCTATTATGTCAGCGAGATAGTTTCATGCCGCGATTATTTGTTTTATTTGAACATTTAGCTTACCATCATTTGTGTATATAAAAACGATATAAGATATTTCGAAAGTAGCCTATGGATCAAATCTCGTTCTCAAGTGTCTAAGTGAAAATCTAAACTTGCAAAAAGAACGTGAGTCTAGATGCTTAGACCTATTAAAATTAAATAAAGCATTCAAGAACGCTCAGGGCATTTTCCCCGAGTGTCAAAGTTAAAGACTTACTTGTGATCAGGAAACTAGAACTCATCTAGAGAACGAAACTGAAACGCTACACAAAATACCACATCAGAACAACAAAGTATTCAAGTCAACAGTAAACAACTTACTGATGTCCATACATTGATGATGTGGATTCGCAATAAAATACTCGCCGATTCTGAATACCAAATTACTCGGAACGTTCCGTTTATTGTGTTCATCCACTCGTATCGTATCCGGAAATGGAATCAGAAGCAAAGAATTGGAAACAAATATGCCATACTCCAAGTTAATCTATTTCGACATCGTCATTGTATTGACAATCTCGCATTAGAAATGACTGCAGTGTTCAGATCCGGTAACAAATTTAAAACTGTAGCTTATATAAATTTAAAAATATGTGATTGTTGTGTAAATTTAGGAGTTAGTCCAAATAATAAAATCAGTTGTGAAAATAAGGCATTCAGCAGAACGGTAGATTTTATTACTTACGCTATACCCTGTATTGGAGGACCAATCTGGTAATACAGATATTAATTTTGAAGTCAGAATTCTATAGACCTACCTGGCAGAATGTCCTGGAAGTCCTTGCATACTGTACAGTAGCCGGTGTTTGGTCGCTGCGGTTAGAAAGATCACTGACACTAAACTACAGATTTTGACTGTATCACTCTGTTAGACCGTAAAAAAGGAAAAGTGTTTTAGTTTTAGAAATACCGAACTGATGGTCGGATTTAGTGGAAAGTCTATCTCTAGCCTCTGCAGTTGAAACTAGAAACAGCGGTTCCGGAAAGTTTCCGAAAAAAGCACAAATGCGGCGAAACTGCGCTGACTTTTCACTATTCACTGTTAGACTAGTTGACGCTTGCGGTGCTAGTTGAGGAGTGAGCCAGGCGGTCAGTACAGATAGGCCCTTAGAACCGACCTGGCTGCTTTACATGATTAATCTTGCATGTTTGTTTAAGGAACAATTAAGCTACTTTACGTAACAGTGATTAATAGTTTGTTACTTGAAAAGTAAAAAGCATACTATAATTTAGTTTATAGACAATAATAAACAATAAGGAGTGCATTACTATGTGTTTTTACGTCTATACTTCATGCCAGGACAACGGATCAGTGTTAACGGTAAGGGCAAAGCAACGGGAGCAACTGCTGCTCAAATTAAAAACCTTTAGGTGAGCAATTGATTGAGTGATTGAGTGATGCAGTAGACTGACCGATGCTTTACCACTTCGACCATCGAGCCCGTACTTTATTAGGTTTTGACTCGATTGGTTGAACCTATCGCATGAACCTATCTCGCATGCGCAGATCATTCGTATCGAATACAACAAAGGTTTATTGTTAGGAAAATTTGTTAGGTCATTAAAGCTTTTCTAGAATTTTTTCTACGAGTTTACTTAATGTGACAGTGTTGTAAGCCTTCATATCGTGGTGGGTGTAAGAGTTATTTTGTAAACAATGACAACTTTTAGACATGCATATTTGTGTTTTCTCTGTAACGGAATATAGTTCCGATAGAATTTTTTAGTGTGATATCTTATAGATGTGGCCTGTTGTAAGCAATGTTTTTAAGCTCTCATGCATCACTTTGTCTATCAGTTCTCAAGAAACACTTTCGCGCGCGCGCGCTCACACACACACACACAGTGTGTTTAGAAGTGGCGTCGTATATGTGTGCCAAATTTCATGAAGCTACCTATATTCGTTCTCAATAAATAAATTGTTTCTTAAAAAAACAAAATGGTAGCCAAACAGAAAACGAAGCATTTTTGGATTTATGTTCATTGGAACTTTTCATCTAATTCTGATGCGGGGAATCACACCTTGAATTCTTGGAACCTTTTTTCTAAACATCCTGTATATATAGGTTATATATATATGTTATATATATATAAATATTTATATATGTACAAAATAAATGGAATATATATATAATCATTCCTTTCCGTTTTATAACACAGGGAAAATATGATGCATTAACTTTATTTAGAATCTTTAAATGCAACCAAAATTTGGAAAAAGTTTGATGTGATTGAGAAATGTGTTTTTTGTTTTGATTTTTGTCGAAAACTTTGGAACCGGATTTGAGGCGGGAAGGAGTGTTAAGGCAGCTTCAAACATTCGTTACTTTTAAAAAAGTTTAGACTTGGATATCAATCAAAAGGCAAAATAAAACAGACATTTTTTCGGGAAAGTGAAATATATTCTTCAGCCAAAACAATTTGTTCGTGTCAAGTTGGTACACCGTAACTCTGCGAACCAAAACACACATTAAGAGTTTACAGTCGTAATTTCAGGCAAGCTTACAGGACGATTTGAACATTTCTAAGAACTAAGTCTGATTTTTGTTTAATTTATCGAACGTCTGTTTTTACTGAGCGATCGAAGCGAGGTCTCTGTTCAGCTCAACCGTTCTGCTTTTGGTTTGTGTTTGTTACTCATAATGTTTCCAAACGCACGAACCGATTTTTTTGAAATTTGGTACAGAGGTACCTTGTATAAAGCCGGAACGACTTGTAAGATTTTTCCCATTCATTTCCGTTTCAAGATGGCGGCTTCTGATTTAACATTGACGAGTGTAGTTGCTGGATATTTTCTGTAATCCTGGCTGAAACGCAAAACCTACCATAATTTTTTTCGCTTCACAGAGAGTATAACATTTCTAATTAATCTGGTCCGGTAACATTTTCCCGTAAATATTACGGTTATCGTTTAAATTGGCGGAAAATATTACAAGCGCTGTGTCTTCACAACGTTGGAGACTAAACGAATTTACCGATGTTTATGAAATCAGACATGTACTGCTCGTTTGCTAATCTTTTTAGACCATTTTTTAAAAAATAAAAGCATTTTTTAAAGCATTTTTCGGTTAAAACGTTCAGTCAGATTTTCCCAAAGTAGTCCGTAACGAAATCGTTAAAATTTTGCTGAAATTGTACCAAAATTGAAAAAATACAATTCGGGAGTAAATAGGGAATAAAAAAACAAAACAAAAACCGAACGACAGTTTAAACCAATTGGCAGAATTTTATGAAATTATGAACGTAAATTAATTTACTGATATTTGGAGGCTATTTTTTAATTTTATCTAACAATGAGTTTTGAAGTTTTGTTAAAAATCAGCTCCAACAACAATAACATTTTGCTGAAATGTATTTCATATTTTTTTCTTAACGTCTATACTTTATGTCAGTTAGACTAATGGGGGCGTGGGCTCATTGTTGAAAGAGACGGCAGTAACTGAGACTAGAACTAACAACCTTGAGGTGTGCAGTTCAAACACGCATTGACTGCACACCACATCAATCATCCAGCCCTCAATGACTGCTCAAATATAATTCATAATTAGCCAAACAGAACAATATCATTTTCAATGTTTTACCTGAAGAAAGTCCCTGGGAGTTGCCCCAAGCACCTGTAGGATCTTGTCGTATCCAGAGTCCTGGCAAAATTCGAAAAACATTTTTCCAAATAGTTCCAGGATGGTGTTGGCAGGGATTTCTGTAAAAGTAGAACATAACATATGAATATTTACTTTTTTATTTTGAAATAAGCGATGCATGAATTATTTATTCAGAGTTTTAATCGCTCAAATTTAGTTACTTAAAAAAAGAAACATACGTAAATCGAATAAAAATCGGAAAAAAATCCGACGACGGACAGGGTTATTGATTTGTTTTTTTTCGATTTAATCCAAAAGCGTAAGTTTATTTTTTTCAAATTTACTGACTTGTATTTAAATTGGGAGAAATAAATTAAAGGCTTGTTTTTAAAAAGTTACACATATTTACAGTCAAACATTGTAAAAAATTTAAATCAATAAATTATAATTACAGTAATTTTAAGTCTAAGTAACTGCGGCATGCAGCTATCTCACTGATGTGATGGAAGCGAATTTCAAAAAGTGTTTCATCCTACTTTTTTTGACTCTCTGATTTCAACGTTCAAATTGCATTCAAAAAGCTGATTTGTGGAATTTGTAACGCCGATTATGATGGTGAAATCGGATTTTCAAAAACATTTAAGACAAACAAGTTATGAATATTTAAAGATTTGAAATGTGCGCCATTTTGAAACGGTTTAACGAATTTGGCAGGTTAACGAATTAATGTAATTCATTTTTATGCCAAGTTTGGATCAAAAAGGATTAAAACGAGAACGTGCTAAAACAAACAACACACACACACACACACACACACACACACACACACACACACTCGTGTCTTGGTGTTACTATGATAGCTGCTCCAAATGCCCATGTTCCAATGGAAATTCGGTAGTAAACACGCTCTTGGCCTAGATGTATGAAAATACCTGAAGGATTATGTTTAAATTAAAAATTTTTGAAGCGTAGCTTTAAATGTTAGCTTTGACCAAAGAAATGAATAAAAAAAATTGTCTCGAATCTTTTTAATGAAACGGAAATATGTAACGGAAACAAGCAAACGAATTTCGTTTATATTTCGTCTTTTTTTTCTTTCTTACTAACTTTCGAAAACAGTACACTCGTATTATAATGAAAACGTCGTATTCCTTCGGTATCGGTATTTTCCTTAGTTGAAGAACACGTGCAACTTGTAACCGTTTATAATACATTTGAAATTAATGTAAAAGTTTATAATAATTTTTGTTAATGTTGCTAGTTTTTAACCACATAACCTCACACTTATTATATCCTATCAGCTGTTCAATGAAACCAGCTGATCGTTACGAATTAATATAAAACAACTGATCTTTTACTATAACTAAAGTAATATCTAAGCTAGGTTCACGTATTTTTTATTTAAAGAAAACAAGATGTTTATAAACATAACTAATTATATATTCATCATGTTATCATTATCAAAAGCTTCGCTTTTGTCGACAACTCCCGAGTTCCACACGTGTACTTTTTTTATATTTTAAAATGAGAACGAGCTCTGATTTTGTTTATCCTCTTAAAACGTTCGTTCACGGAAAACACTGTTAAGAATTTAAAATCTAAATCTCGTTTCAATACAACAATTACTGCTTTAAACAATTGGCGTACAACATCAATACGGCCGTATAATCCACGTTAATTTAACGCGTCTGTTTGGAGTGAGAGCGGATTAATAAGCAGCTGTGCTTTAAGTGGATAGATCGAGCTAGGGAGGGGGTGGTGAACCGAAGCCGGTATTACAAAGAGGTAGTTTGAAATTAATTTCTTATGCTATTGATCCCGGTTAAAATTCCACCGTTAAATCCTTTGATTTGCAGTTCAACAAGTGATTTTGTGATGAAACGATTTTATCGTATTTAGGCCTACATGGAAACAGTTGTGGTTTTGAAAAAAAATTGAACTGGCGTACAATTTGAAGAATAAATCCGATTCTTTCTGCAAAGGTGATTTTTATTTGAATGATTGTTATATTACGAAACGAATTACTGTTCAGTGATTTTATTTTAAGGGGAGAGTAAGTTGGGAGGCGTGGCTTCCTCTTTCCAGAAAAGGTTCCGGAATCCTTTTGGACCGGACCAAACACTGTGTCAAAATGAAAAATGAATCACTAGAAAGATATGATGTAAATGGTTTTTCGGTTCTACATTTCCAATATTTTAAAATAAAAGTAAAAACTTACTTACAATTTACTAAGCTGTAACTTGTTTACAGTTTAGGAGAGTTTAGAGTTTGTAAATTGTTTACAAATTGGGAGAGGGCATTTGTTTCTAAAAAAATTGCCCCCACCAATTGAATTGCCAAGAATAATATTAATTAAATCTAACGTCAGCTTCTATAATAAAATTGTTAACACAAAAGAAAAATTTGATATTTGTTTAATATTTCCAAGTTTTAATAATCTAGGCAACACGAATCTCAATAAAAAGGTACAGACGAATGCTGATATGTATTACAGTAATAAAAAAAGAATATTTCCCTTGACTAAGGGAAATACATAGAATATATATATATATATATATATATATATATATATATATATATATATATATCATACATACTTGTGTGTATGTGTGCGCGCGCGCGTATGTGTAATTTAACGCCTTTACTTAAAGCCAGTTAAGACGATCCACTTAACACACGGGAAATCCAACCGTAGCGTTGGAAGTAGGATCAGTAGGATATGCCCGCCCCACCCCCAAAATTTCGAGTAAAACATGAAACTGCAAACAGTACACTGAAATAATCGCCAAATTGGTATCGACAAAACTTCCTATTATAACTGCATAATACTGCTTCTTTAGTTATATTATTATTTAGTTATCATATATATATATATATATATATATATATATATATATATATATATATATATATATATATAACAGTCTTTGTATTTACTTGTTCACATTGCTGGTTGCTAAACGATTGATGATTTCAATTAAATTTTTAATGCTAGAGTAGTAGGCCTATGTTCGTATCATGGAGACATTTAAACAATTTTAAGTACATTTTAAACATTCTTAACGCTTTATCTCTTGGTTTGTCCAATAGCTTGCCCACAACAGCTGGGCTATTTTAGCCTGTTAGGATTTAAAAAATGTTAATTTTTATTTACTAGTTTTAAATATTATAATGAGTTCGCAGCCAAAGAATGAACACTGTTGACAAAGACATAGACAAATTACAAAACTGCTGACATACTGCCTGTTGCAATAAGCAACAAGGTATGTAGAACAGCAGTTGAAATAAAAGCTTGGGGAAGAAGTAGGGCGGGGACAATCGATTCCGAGGGGACCGGAACGTCGGTATATTTCGGGGGACAGTCGATTCTATAACGACCCGAAGGGCTGTACGTCGAGACGCACTACGGAAGAGCATTCCAGCCAGGCGGTGCTGAGAAGTGGCGAATCGGCCGTAAAAGTAAGTAGACAAAAATTTGCGTACACTTCTTCCCCTTTTTACTTTTGATTTGAATACATTAGTATATATTTTGGGGGAACATTTTGAAGAATAAGACCGTAGTGGAGTTGTCATCAACCATAGTTGTAACTGTTACAAGATAAATGTAATGTAATACATCTCAATGAATTAAAGGTTTTTTCTTGAACCACCGATAGTTAATTGATCGAGGACCTGAGCGGTAAAGCCCCCGAACTCCTAACAAATGGTGCATCGGCCGGGAAACGAACGTCCACGTGGCAGGCGAGCATTCTACCACTGAACCACCGATGGTAAAGTATAGATGTAATTATTTACTTAAGTATATTTACTATTTTTAATTTTAAACATCTGAAAAAACCACTCTTATTGCAGATCTGGTGTAGGATTTACTGGTATAATATAATTTTGTTTCAATCAATTCTAAATTTAAAACGATTAAGTTTTTATTCTGATTGAAGGAATACATTTTAAAACTTAAAGTTTGAACTGCAATACACCACTTTATATTATTGAATGTCCTTATTTTGATTGGTATAGTATATTCTGTGGTAAGTACTTCACATAACATTTATATCTTTTGTGTGTGTGTGTGTGTGTGTGTGTGTGTGTGTGTGTGTGTGTGTGTGTGTGTGTGTTTGTGTTCATTTTTATACATCATTTACCTGAATTATGTCATCATCAAAACATGAAATGTGGAAATTAAGATTACAATTATTACTGATTTAACGCCGCATACCACAATAAAATCAGATTTTCAAAATAAATTATCTTTTAAGTTTCGATCGACTTTGTGGCCATTTTAAAAAATAATGAACTTATTTCGCTGTGGTTGAGAATATTGGGAAAAATCACGAAATTTAATTTGAGTATTCTCCAATGTATTTGGCTTTTAGGATAATTTTCGACGACTTAAATTATCAAAATAATGTTGGCATAAAATAATTATTCACGTCAAATTTAGCGATAAGATAAGGCGAAAAAACGTACACAAATTAAATTAACAGCGTTATCCTCTATTGAAAGATTTTTCCTTTCACAGGACGTGAATAATTTTTGTTTACGCCTATTCACAGCGGACGCCTAAAATTAAATAAATAGACGTTTCGATTAAACGCTGAGCTCTTTAATCCGACGTCTGACACCCGAGAGTCGGGGCAGTTTCAACCCTTCGTAGTGGGGTTGAAAATGTCATGCATTAATCCACTTTATATCCTTGCGCCCATTATTAGGTTGCATTTTGCTAATAGTATTAAAGGCTTAACTTTAATATTCTAGAATTTGTCAAGAGGTGTTGATGACGATATTTAGGTTTCTATATATTTGTATCTCTGCCAAGTTTAGACTTGTCTAAGTTTGTAACTTTCATTGCTTTGGTGTTACTATTAATTTGCTATATAGGCAGTGTGTGTTTTACGTAAATAAAAAATAGTCGCAGCAAGTAAATCAAAATAGTCGCAACCAAGTAAATAAAATAGTCGCACCAAGTAAATCAAAATAGTCGCACAACAAAATAGTCGCACCAAGTAAATCAAAATAGTCGCACAACGTAAATAAAATAGTAGCACCAAGTAAATCAAAATAGTCGCACAACGTAAGTCAAAATAGTTGTACCAGGTAAATCAAAATAGTAGCACCAAGAAATCAAAATAGTTGCACCAAGTAAATCAACATAGTAGCATCAAGTAAATCAAAATATTCGCACAACGTAAATCAAAATAGTAGCACCAAGTAAATCAAAATAGTCGCACCAAGTAAATCAAAATAGTCGCACAACGTAAATCAGAATAGTCGTCTTATGTAAATCAAAAATAGTCATACAACGTAAATCAAAATAGTCGCAGAACATAAATCAAAAGTAGTCCCACCAAGTAAATCAAAAACAGTCACAGTAATTAAATCAAATAGTCGCAGCACGTACATTAAAAATAGTTGCAGCAAATAAATCAACATAGTCACAGCACGCAAATCAAAAATAGTCCCATCAAGTAAATTAAAAATAGTCGCAACAAGTAAATCAAAATAGCCGTAGCATGTAAATAAAAATAGTCGCATAACGTAAATAAAAAAGAAAGAAATAGTTCCACCACGTAAATCAAAAAGAGTAGCACCTAGTAAATCAAAAACGGTCGTAGCAAGTAAATAAAAAATAGTCGCAGCAGGTAAATCAAAGTAATTGCATTACGTAAATCAAAGTAGTCGCAGCATGTAAATCAGAATTTTAAAAAATGTAAAAGATTAAATGTCATGTTTTCTTGAGATTTTAAACGTCAGCCATTTTGAAACTGTTGTTTGGAACTGAAATGCGAATTTACACGTGCTAACCCATTTCTTGCGCAATCGGCTTAAGTCAACATATTTCGTTTCAAAATACGTTAAAAATACGGAAATGAAACCCTGAATGCAGTCAGATTAATTTTCTTATTTCCAACAAAATTTGAAAATTTAAAATATATTACCAACGCTGATTGTTAAGTTAGATACCCTTATAATATTTTTAAGATTCAAAATGGCAGCCATTTTTAAACTGTATTTCTACTGGGGTAAGACATTTTTGAAAATATTATTAAAATCAATTGTTTCGTCAAATTTAAATCAAATTCTATCCGAATTGCGAACGTGAATATTCCATTCGTGAATTAGTGTTGTATAAACTAGCATTTGAAATTTACAAATTCTACACTGTCAGAGTGTATTCTCGTATTTTCGATGTAAATTAGGAAATGCAGGCTGCTAAAATACACTGATTATGACCATTTGTCCATTTGTCCACTGACAATGTTTGCTATTTTTCCATGTAATTGACGTCAGTACATAAAGAAATTTAATTTAATTTTAAATTTATCTTTTGTTATGTTTTCCTCAATTTACACTAGAGTCGTAAATTTCATTTATTTCAAACTTTGTAAGCCGACTTTAGTTATGAATATTTAAATATACAGCCAAAATGATACAAAATGATGTACCGATTTTGAGAAATTATTCAATTTTTTTAAAAATTCATAAACAAAGATAATACGTTTATGTAAGCTACTATCTACTTATAAATGTTATTGGTTTTTAACGTTTAACACGGAACACCTTGTAAAACGTCTTTATTTAATACGTTTACACAGACGCGTGTTAGGACAACACTTTTGTTGTTTCGCTGTTAAAGTGGTTGACCTAAACCAAGACATTTTGTTAAATAACACGCAAAACCGCAACCCTCCACCTCACACTACCCCCGCAGTACACACCCCTGCAACAACAAAAAATAATCGTATCACGCTGCTGCCTTGTTCAATTTTCATGGACTCGTATTTCCAACAATAACATGTCGATTTTACGTTTCTTTTGAAAAACTCTAATTATTGATGTTAAAACGTGCATAAATCAAGTCACGTAAAAAACCTTAAAATGCTAATTTAAGCAGATTTAATCGTAGGACTTAATGGCCGCTATTTTTCAAATTAACAGATTTTTCTGGGACACAATTTATGTGAAAAGTTTGAGTGAAATCAGGAGAAAAATATGCCAACTCTAGAATCAAAAGATACAAGCATACACAACACACACACACTCGCACTCGCACTCGCTCTCTCTCTCTCTCTCTCTCTCTCTCACACACACACACACACACACACACACACACACACACACACGATATATATTTGGAGTTGGCAATTTTTTTCACGATTTCATTCAAACTTGACACATAAATCGATGTCTCAGGAAAAATGTGAAAGTATGGATATATACGTGTGTAATTCCGTCATATTCAGACACAAACCCGGTTGAGAAAGGAGTTGAGTAAGTATATGGCTGGTTTTTCGACGTTTGGAGGGTTTACTGATGTAGGTGTAACCTTAAAATATCAAGAAAGTCTGATTAGTAGAATTACCCTCTTACATATCCAACAATCCGCAAAGTGGATGATTTTAAGGCGAGTAGCCAGCGCCTTAAAACTGAACCCTCTCGACTGAGATATGGTAACCCCTACAAAAGTGTCCCTGGTTCTCCCGGTAGAGGGTTTAGCGTGGAATAGCTACCACCACCGTTGAAAAACGCACACGCTACGAAACCTACAGAAGAAAATCAAAATGCAGGAAGGAAATTACTTTCCGTAAAATAAAAAAAGGCGAATATCAGAGGATGGTGGCTAGTTGCAGGGGGCTCATACAGATGATGACGACTTCTGGAGGCCAGGACTCAAAAATGAAGCTATATATATATTAGTGTGTAATAATGTTTTAGTGTGTATTAACAGAAAAACAAAACAAGTTCTTGGAATGTTAATGTGGCATAAAGATGTACTCGTAGATAGTAGTGCACAAAAATGGTTTTGCTTTGGTCAATATTAGCCAGAAACTAAGAAATGACAAAAATACTCAGTTGCTTTTGTAATAGTCAACACCAAAGTACCAAAAACCAATGTTTACGTCGTATTGGGTTATCCTAAGATTAAGATTTAAATCTTAGAACGTAAATCCTTTTAGGCTGGTCGAGGTTCGCTTATAGATTAACGTTCACTTTTCGGATTTTCTATGAGTCTGACTTTTTTCAATTACCACATTTTGAATAGGACTAAGATAGAGACTTCTAATTTGTGCTCACCTTTTTAACCAGACCTTTAAAATAAGGTGTCATTTAGTAGAGGTTTACATTCAAAATATTTCAGCCCCCCCAAAAAGCGCCATACACAAAAAATTACATCCTTATGATTTATAAACATTCATAAGTTTGGTTTCTTCTACACTCACACATTATTGGAGCTTTTCTACACAACTGACTAATTCTTGATAAATATATATATGCACAGCAGACAAAATTTGTAAAGACCATTTAAAAATATGATCTAGAGGTCAATTTCAGAGCTCATTTCAAGGTCACGTGTCTAATAATGACTGCTCCAATCCATTCAAGCTCATTTTTCAATACGAAATTAGACAATAATAATGTCGCACCAGCTTTCTTGCTGACGTGATAGAAGCGAAATTCAAAAACGAACATTAAATTAAATCACGTAAGCAAATATTTCAATAAAACTTTGCACTTAAATTGATGTTTGTAATAACTTGGAGAAGCCAGTATGTAAGAAAACAACTTCACACCAAACACATTGAAACGTTCCCAAATTGTGTCCACATAAAAATGAACGTGATTTAGAACATATTCTGTAAATACAAGGAATATTTTTTAAATTACACGGCTATTTTCACGAGGTTTATCTAAATTGAAGACATAAATTTTTTTTTGGTAAATTAAGGTGCATATTTATTGAGACTAAAAACCAAAAATTGTCAGGAAAATTTAAAAAGTCTTATCCATAACTGGGAATGTATTCTGTAAATACAACGTATGTTTTTCTAATTATACGGTTATTTTCATGAAGTTTATTTAAATTGAATACATCATCATTTACTGGTAGAAAAAGTTGGATATTAATAAATAGCCAATCTCAATAGAGATACAAAAACTAAAATTTTCAGGAAAGTTTAAAGTTTTGTCCAGATCCGAACGGACATAATTGAGAAAATATTCTGTAAATAAAACGTTTTGTTTTCACATTTTACGGTTATTTTCATGAGGTTTATTTAAATTGAATACATCATCATTTACTGGTAGAAAAAGTTGGATATTAATAAATAGCCAATCTCAATAGAGATACAAAAACTAAAATTTTCAGGAAAGTTTAAAGTTTTGTCCAGATCCGAACGGACATAATTGAAAAAATATTCTGTAAATAAAACGTTTTGTTTTCACATTTTACTGTTATTTTCATGAGGTTTATTTAAATTGAATACATCATCATTTACTGGTAGAATAAGTTGGATATTTATTGAAAAAACCTAAGATTTTCAGGAAAATTTAATACGTCTTGTCCATGTAAGAATGGACCTAACTGAAAACATATTCTGTAAATACAACGCATATTTTCACAAATTATACGGTTATTTTCATGAGATTTATCTAAATTGAATACATACAAATTTATTAGTAGAATAATTTGCTTATTTATTGAGATTCAAAACCAAAATTTTCTAGAACATTTAAAAAGTTTTCTCCAGATAAGAATGGACGTAATTAAGAACATTCTTAAGAATACGTTGTATTCTCTGTAAATACAACGTATATTTTTCAAACTATACGGTTATTTTCAAGAGGCTTGTCTAAATAGAATACATAAACATTTATTGGTAGAATAAGTTGCAAATTTATCGAGCTTCAAAACCAAAATGTTCAGGAAAATTTAAAAACACTTGAAGTACTGATAAGCATTGTTTTACTGTAGTATGGCAGTGAATATAAGTTTTGTAGATTTCTAATTAGAAATGACTGCCATTTTGAAACTGTTGACAGAATTTACAGAACTGCTGATTGAATGTGGATAAAGTTTTCGGTTTTCTGCCCTTGAAACAGTCGGGTCGACACCGACAAAAGCTAAAACAAGATACAGTTTAGTTGAAACGCTTGCGTCCCCAGAGTAAAATGAGAACAACAATGCTCAATTTGCAACCCCCTTGCGACCCCCCGTCCCCGTGCCTTGTGTTAATCACAAAGGTCGTGCAGGTTTTACCAATTACATCCCTGAAACCGGTAAGCCGGTGAATTGTTCACAATTAACATATTATACACTCCTGTCGTAGCAAACAGGTGACGGATGTCGTTAAATGTTAAACAAACGTTAATTTTTTTTAGTCAATATCCATTAAAAATTAATTCTTAGACCACGAAATGATCTCTAGAACACGGTTCGGGCCCTATGCGGCAAACAGCTGTCCGCTGACGTCATAAAAGAAAATTTTTAAAATTATTTTTCTTTCTGATTTTACAATGATACCAGCATTAAAATGTGTTTATAACAGCACTACAAACTTTATAATTACATTGAAAATATGAAAATTAATCCCGATCGCCGTTAATTTTTTTTATTTTAAACAGATTTTCAAAATTTAAAGTGCTAATGTATGCAGTTTTCAACGCTTATTACGAAGGTGAAATCAAATTTTCTAAAACGTTTGAAAAAAATGTAATTATGTTTTTAAGATTTGAAACGGCCGCCATTTTGAAACTGTTGAACGAATTTTCCTTATTAACGGACTTGTCCAATAATCGATTTTTGTGCCAGGTCTGAATGTTATCGTGACGGCCACTCCAATACCTCATTTTTCCATTGTAAATTCACTAATAATAATTTTTATTTCCGCTCATACGGAACATATAGGGCTATTCGTACTTTAAACAAAATAACTTCTAAATAAAATACATAAAATTAGTACCGATAATTAAAGATAAACGGGAAATAATCGTTGAGCAAAAGTAAATGTGAATTACTTTTGTAAGCCATCAATGAGATTTAATGAGTACTGGGCGTAAAGAAGTAATGACTTCAATATTGTTATCATTAAATTCATTTTAACATTTTAAATTCTAATTCTACCATTTATTTATTTAATATTTATGCCATTCTCGCGTTTCAGTATTTTAAATAAGTAGTCTATCAATGGTCAAGTCTTTTGATTTTGTAAAACATATTCTTGTTACTCACTGACTAGTTTCTCTGCGATAACCAGCTGTTTTATGTAATATTCACTTTTTCGTTACGTTAATTCGATTTCTTTGCACCACAAAATTTGCCGTACCGGGATAAATAAGTATTTCAATATTTCCTATATTTTATTCATTTAAAATTTTAAATTGTAATTCTGCCATTATTTTATTTAGACCTAATATTTATTCTTTTCTCGCCTTTTGGTATTCGAACTAAGAAGTTTATCTATGGTAAAGTCGACTGATGTTGTAATACATATTATTGTTACTAGAGTCTGTGATAACCAGCTGTTTCAACCATCAGCTGTTCATATATTCTTCACTTTTCCCTTACGTTACTCTCAATTCGATTTCACCGCACCACAAAATTTTACTGTCCCGGGTGAAAAAAGTATTGACTTCAATATTTCACTTACTTTATCCATTTTAACATTTTAAATTCTAATTTTACCATTATTTTATTTAATGTTTATTCCACTCTCGCCGTTCAGTAATCGAACGTAAATAGTCTATCTACGGTCAAGGTAATTGTTGTTATACATGTTATTGTTACTTACTGACTTAGCATATCTGTGATAACCACCTGTTTGAACCATCAGCTGTTTCACGTATACTTCCCTTTTCCGTTAATTTACAGTACCGGGCGTAAAGAAATATTGACTTCAAAAGTTTAAAAGAAATTACACCGCTTCAATCGCAAACTATATCATGAACGCTAATCAGATTACATTTAAGGAAAACATTAATATTTAGAGAAAATATTGAATCACAACGTAATTAGTGTGAAACACGTAAAGTCGAGATAAAGTTCCCGCTACTCCGACGAGAGGGGTTGGAGAGATGAAGTTCTGAAGGAACTTTTCCTCGCCTTCAGAACTCTAACGTAACTGCTCACGTCTTCAACTTCTATCTTAAAATAATATGTTTAATGTAAAGATATAATCAGGCTTACTAACTTAACTGGATACAGTGCTAAGACTAGCGTACCAAGCTAGAGTTATCGTACGTACACAAGTAGTGATTATAAAAACAATAGGTGAGAAACGATTTTTTCTGACATTTTCACACCAAAAAGACACACACATACACACACACACATATATACATATATATATATATATATA
Source organism: Callitettix versicolor (assembly GCA_022606455.1). Taxonomy (NCBI): domain Eukaryota; kingdom Metazoa; phylum Arthropoda; class Insecta; order Hemiptera; family Cercopidae; genus Callitettix; species Callitettix versicolor. The sequence continues at coordinate 43,952,764 of CM040185.1, read as the reverse complement.
TATATATATATATATATATATATATATATATATATATATATATATATATATATATATATATATATATATATATATATATATATATATATATATGTATATGTGTGTGTTTTTGTGTGAAAATGTCAGAAAAAACCTGATGAAAAAAAAAATCATATATATATATATATATATATATATATATATATATATATATATATAAATATATATATATATACGATTATCCATTAAAAATTAACTCTTAGACCACGAAATGACCTCTAGAACACGGTTCGGGCCCTATGCGGCAAACAGCTGTCCGCTGACGTCATAAAAGAAAATTTTTAAAATTATTTTTCTTTCTGATTTTACAATGATACCAGCATTAAAATGTGTTTATAACAGCACTACAAACTTTATAATTACATTGAAAATATGAAAATTAATCCCGATCGCCGTTAATTTTTTTATTTTAATTATAAAATATATATATTTTAAATATATATATATTTATATATATATATATATATATATATATATATATATATATATATATATATATAGTGCACTCCAGGCTATACAGGATATGTATTCAGTAAACCCTATGGTTCAGGATATTCTGTGTTCCATCCATAGACTTGAACTATGAGGTGTTGGAATATAATTTTTCTGGATACCTGTTCATTGTGGTATAGTTGGGAACACTAGAGCGGCAAAGCAAGCAATTTTACTGCCTCCAATCACGCAACATGTTAATTTATCTGATTTTCAAAGTCAATCAAAACATTTACTTTTCTTGGACTGGGAAAACGGGTGGGTAGCTACGAATAACATGAAACTGAGAGTAATTAAAAATACTGTTCGTCCTTGGAGGTCTTGACGACGTGCAAGTCGTAGGGAAGAGGTGGTGATCACCCGTCAATCCTTGCTAACCCATGGATTTCTGATGGGAGGCGGGGACCCACTTGAATACGAGTCCTGTAGGGAAACCATCGCAGTAAGACATATGTAAATTAGGTAATTGTATACCGACGATGTTGGGAGTGACGTCTCGGCCATCGACCAGACTTTAGACTTCCTCCATGGTCTTGATTTATTTAATAAAATTTAATATTTACGAATATAATATTATATGAGCCTTTTACAATCCTAAAATTAATTGTTTATTTCGGTTGTTTTCTTTGTTAATTAGTTTTAAGTATGTTTTATATTTCTTTAATTTATTATTATTATTGTAAGACCCATTTACAGCCCTGCAATAAATTGTATATGTTTTGTTTTATGATATATTATTGTTAACTGGTTCTAAATAAATATCTATAATTGTTATTGTATTTTGTAAGCGTTTATTTACTTATTTCAACTTTTATTATGTATTTTTAATTACAATTTTAAAATAGGCTAAGTTAGTTGTGTTATTTTACATTCTTGTCAAGATGATATCCTTCATATACAACTACATAACAACGCGATCGAGCTATCACAAACGCACGCCCGCACGTCGACAACCACTAAACTGATCAATTGATTTCGAAATCGGCCAACCAACATTCATTCGTGTTGAAGGAACAATGTTTCTTCTAGAAAAAGTCATGTAGAACCGATAAACACCGTTTCCATGGTAATTCATTTATGAAATATACCTATAAATTTTAACGATTCCCTTAAAATAATCAACACGAGTTTCAAAGTTACGGGTATAGGTTTTACCATGGTGGCCTATCAAGTTTATTTTTAAATGGAACTGAATTTTGCTCCAAAAATTTCGACCGTTCGGCATTTGCTTTGTTTGTTACGCAGTTTTGGACAAAAGCATTGTTTCGAAATTGGGTACAAAAAAACCTTGTATAAGGCCTGAACGACGTATGTGTAAGATTTTCCAAAATAACAGCTTTTTATTTAACGACGACGAGTGTAGTCGCTGGCTATTTTTTGTAATACGGGTTCAACTACAATTTTAACCGCTTCAGGGAGAAAGAGCATAAAATGTCCAGTAAAGTTAGTACAGTAACATTTTTTCGTAAATATTGATGTTACCGGTTAAATTGACGGAAAAGTTTACTACCACGTCAGAGCGGTGTTGTAGAACTATGATCAGGCAATTAATTAAGAATACCTACTGTTTTTTTGAAGTACTAGAACAAGTAGATCCATAACTCGAACTACACCAAATTCGAGATGAAGGAGAAATATTATTTATTTCAAAACCGAAATTTTTTCAACAAATTTTGATAAAAATATGCTATAAAAAATTTCTGTTATTGAACCAAATATAAAATCACGTTTTTTTCTTTTTTTACTTTAATTACAATAATTTGTTCGAAAACACGACAAATTAACCCAACTATTTCTTAACTATATAACCTAAAACTTTTAGCCTATCAGCTGTTCAATGAAGTCAGCTAATCGTTACGAGTTAATGACAACATAGCTAGTTTTTAACAACATAACATAAAACGTATTATAACCTATCAGCTGTTCAATGAAAGCACCTGGTCATTACGATTTAAAATAAGACAACTGATCTTTTACTATAACTGCCAAAATTAAATTAACGATTCATTTCATATATTTACATCGGTTAAACTTCTAAGTAGTTTCCGTAGTGTAGTGGTTATGACGTGCGCCTCACACGCGCGATTCCGGGCGGAAACACAGGAAGTTTTTAATTATAATTAATTTAATATGAGAAATTCGACGCGCCAAATATACTATTATATCAATATACACACTCTTCGCATCACGCGACGAGCAAAACCGAACATCACAACCAGCTCTAAGACTTTATGTACGCGTATGTTAAGATACAAATCTGTAAGACAGTTTTTAAAAATTTGTTCGTGAATTATTTATTTCCAACTTACTGATGCTGTCGTAATGACAGCTCATTCGTGTCCGTGGATCATGAATAATACCAATTCAAAGTGGAGCCGACAAACGTATTGCTTTGATTATTGCCGCTGACTGTACTTAATTCAATTTACTTTCCTCCGGCAAGTGATCCCCCATTCCACAGCCACCTGCTCCTGTTAAATGGGCCAGGATAATTGTTACCGTTGAATGGTGTTGTGTTCCAGTAGATACTAGTTGAGAAAATATCGAGAAAGAACAATTTTATACAAGCTGTATTCGTTATCGAACACTTGCAATGCATTATCGCAGTAGATTTCTCAGTGTATTCTTAATTAAATGTGTATAGGCTATTAAAAACAATTTAACCAATCTATTATAACCGCGGCACGCAGCTGTCTCGCTGACTTTATGGAAAGTACCCTTTCATGAAGCTATGATTTCGCGATCATCATCAGTATTGAAACCTGTACATATCAGCATTTTAAACTTTAAATTTACATTGAAAATACGAAAAAGAACCCTGACCGCCGACAAATTAAATCACTTGATTTGGACGGATTTTGAAAAAATTCAAAACGTTAACTGACGCATTTTGTAATGCTGATTGGTATGTTGAAAACAGACCTTCCAGACAAAGATAAGTCAGAAAGTTACGAATTAATATTGGACTGTGACCGAATTTCTTTGGTTAACGTACTTGCCTCAGCTATTGCCAAAATCGATTTTATGCCAAGTTTGAATCAAATCGACTGAATCGAATCAATTGAATAAGCGACTAAAATTGTGAATAGAAGGGCGCGCGCGCGCACACACACACACACACACACACACACACACACACACACACAAACATTTACACACACGTTTTAATGAATCGGTTTAAACTTTCAAAATGGCGGCTATCTCACACTTTAATTCCGCCGATCCTGACATCAAGATTACTTTTTGAAAGGTTCATAAAATGTTTTGTGTGTGTGTGTGTGTGTGTGTGTGTGTGTGCGTGCGCGCGCACGTGCGCTTGTGCAGTATAGTGTTTGCAATTTTAATTTAATTTTATTCAAACTGATATAAAAATAGCTTTATTAATTTATTAATAGCTTGGATAAGTTCTTCAGCCAGCAAAATCCGATAACAGTTTCAAAATGGCGGCCATTCCAACTCTAAAACAATTTATAACGATTTTGTCATACGCTTTTTTCAAAACCATATTTCAGCACTGTAGTAACTAGCGTTAAATTTCCCGTAAACTAGAATTTAAAGTTTTAAAATTACATTTTATAAATTATGAAAACTATACGGCGGTCAGAATTTGTTTACGTATTTTCAGTGCAGTTTAAATGTTAAATGTTTAAACTTGGCGCAAAACTCGATCTCTCGGAAAAGATTTTTAGCCAGTAAAAACCTTTTAAAATTTTCAAAACACTCAGATTTCCAAAATCATTAAAGAATTTTAATCAAAATTTTTAAAATCTGCATAAATTAACAAAATTAAAATTTTAAATGCCACAGAAACTACGAGTATTATTTTAGCGGTAACTGAAGTTCATTTTCTTATTTGTAATGCGATTTGAAAGTTTAAAATGATATGTTGTGAAATTAGAACTAAAAAAATCTACGTAAAAAAATTATTAATGGAAAAACATATCCATCACGTCAGTGAAATCGACAAACGAATGTCTTTCTAAAAATAAAAAAATTTACCCTACCGTCTGTCCGAATATCCGAAACAATGCATTTTAACTGGTTTAATACATTTAAAAAGTTTTTTTTTATTATTTGCAGCTGTAACTAGGTTTCAAGCAATGTCAAAAACTGTCATACATTCACTTGAAACAAAATTACGGGCACTCAAAATGTCTGATTTAATTGACAGTTACGTTAATCTCCGTTCGACCGCTTTTCACTGGAACATATATATATATATATATATAAAGGTTTAAATGCAGATTTAATTGCTTGTTATGACGGTTAAATCGAATAAAAATGATTAAAAAATAAGTAAGATAAATTTAGAATTCGCTTCTATCACACCCGCAAGACATCGCCGTGTATTTATTAGAATGTTTGTCAAGTTTACTTTTGCTTTAAATCAAGATTTCAAATGCACAACAATATTTCTCCGCAATTTTTAAATAAATGCACGACTGACGTATATCGGCAGCAAATTATAGACTAAAGTTTATATAATGACAGATTTCAAAGAAAATTTTTATATTTACTAAACACAATTATTAGCATCATTTTAGGCTATCCGCCGTGCAATAATTCAAACAAAATGGAGCAAAATGAAAATGCCTGACTTATTTTAAAACGTGGTATTTTCACGAGCTCTAGATGCCAAGTCTACACTTTATAGTTCAGTGTTTTCATTCTATGTATTTAAACAGCTCAATGTGACGTTAAACAAATTCTAGTCTGAGTCAATGTTTTTTTTTATTTTAAATATAAATTTTCGCCGCTGTTCGATACGAAACGACACTGAAAACTTAGATATTATTTCTTAAATACAATGCTCAGTCAGTTTAACGCTATGTCAAACTTCATTTCGCCTATTTCAAATAATACGGCGGTCACTCAAATTGCCTAATTTATTCAATAATTTATTTAAATAATTATAAATACAATTTTCAATATGCCACTTTTTTTAAAACGGACTAAAAAGTATAAAATAATTTTTCCTATCCCCTTGTAGACTGTAGTATTGTTCTGAAAATGTGTAATTATGAACTTTTAATATATTTAATATATATGACAATACTTGTAAAATTTAAAATGAAACACGTGGGACGCGACCAGTAAGTAATACTTGTAGAAGGTTATATTCATCTATTAAATTAGAAGCTAATCTTCATTAGGAATTATAGCACTTAATGCATTTGAATGCGCCCAA